>JAIWQS010000048.1:0-89583 GCA_029891385.1 Erythroxylum novogranatense
GTGAATAATTGCCATCAAGATACACTAAAATGACAACTCAATGCCATCAAACCTCTGTTTAATGATGAGATCGAGAGTCTCAAATTTAGAAGTTATCAAAAGTTCTTCCACTCTCCAATAATTACTTGTTTGAAATTTTGATGATATGTAATAGTTCGCCACTAACATCATTCGACTTAAACAACACGTGTTGTTACTAAAAAAATGGTCTATATCAATGGGGTTAACTGCTTGGTTTTTGTTGTGGGTGGAATAAGATTTGAAACCTTTTGCTCATTAAAATGAAAAGAAATCTTCATTAAGGAAAAAATAAAAGAAATGGAAACAACTCTCACAAATGATGGAACCTATCAAGTTGACCGCCAAAGCAAAGTATGAGTTCTCGATGTGACTTGCATTTCATTTATAGACAAAGAATAGTCAACATCATTTTTCTTAAGAGTGAAGCATAAGTAAAAGGAGGAAGATCTAACTTATAACCTTTCGTAAATAGAGGAAAATATAGTGAATAATTGCCATCAAGATACACTAAAATGACAACTCAATGCCATCAAACCTCTGCTTAATGATGAGATCGAGAGTCTCAAATTTAGAAGTTATCAAAAGTTCTTCCACTCTCCACTAATTACTTGTTTGAAATTTTGATGATATGTAATAGTTCCGCCACTAACATCATTCGACTTAAACAACACGTGTTGTTACTAAAAAATGGTCTATATCAATTGGGGTTAACTATTTGGTTTTTGTTGTGGGTGGAATAAGATTTGAAACCTTTCCTCATTAAAATGAAAACAACTCTTCATTAAGGAAAAAATAAAAGAAATGGAAACAACTCTCACAAATGATGGAACCTATCAACTTGACTTGCCAAAGCAAAGTATGAGTTCCTGATATGACTTGCATTTCATTTATAGAGAAAGAAGAGTCAACATCATTTTTCTCTTAAGACTGAAGCATAAGTAATAGGAGTGGAAGATCTAACTTATAACCTTTCGTAAACAGAGGAAAATATAGTGAATAATTTCCATCAAGATACACTAAAATGACAACTCAATGCCATCAAACCTCTGTTTAATGATGAGATCGAGAGTCTCAACTTTAGAAGTTATCAAAAGTTCTTCCACTCTCCACTAATTACTTGTTTGAAATTTTGATGATATGTAATAGTTCCGCCACTAACATCACTTGACTTAAACAACGAGTGTTGTTACAAAAAATGGTCTATATCAATTGGGGTTAACTATTTGATTTTTCTTCAGGTGGAATAAGATTTGAAACCTTTTGCTCATTAAAACGAAGACAACTCTTCATTAAGGAAAAAAATAAAAAGAAATGGAAACAACTCTCACAAATGATGGAACCTATCAACTTGACTTGCCAAAGCAAAGTATGAGTTCCTGATGTGACTTGCATTTCATTTATAGAGAAAGAAGAGTCAACATCATTTTTCTCTTAAGAGTGAAGCATAAGTAACAGGAGTGGAAGATCTAACTTATAACCTTTTGTAAACAGAGGAAAATATAGTGAATAATTGCCATCACGATACACTAAAATGACAACTCAATGCCATCAAACCTCTGTTTAATGATGAGATCGAGAGTCTCAACATTAGATGTTATCAAATGTTCTTCCACTCTTCATTAATTACTTGTTTGAAATTTTGTTGATATCTAATAGTTCCGCCACTAACATCACTCGACTTAAACAACGAGTGTTGTTACAAAAAAAAATGGCCTATATCAATTGGGGTTAACTGTTTGATTTTTGTTGTGGGTGGAATAAGATTTGAAACCTTTTGCTCATTAAAATGAAAACAACTCTTCATTAAGGAAAAAATTAAAAGAAATGGAAACAACTCTCACAAATGATGGAACCTATCAAGTTGACTTGCCAAAGCAAAGTATGAGTTCTCGATGTGACTTGCATTTCATTTATAGAGAAAGAAGAGTCAACATCATTTTTTCTTAAGAGTGAAGCATAAGTAACAGGTGGAAGATCTAACTTATAACCTTTCGTAAACAGAGGAAAATATAGTGAATAATTGCCATCAAGATACACTAAAATGACAACTCAATGCCATCAAACCTCTGCTTAATGATGAGATCGAGAGTCTCAACTTTAGAAGTTATCAAATGTTCTTCCACTCTCCACTAATTACTTGTTTGAAATTTTGATGATATCTAATAGTTCGCCACTAACATCACTCGACTTAAACAACGAGTGTCATTACAAAAAATGGCCTATATCAATTAGGGTTAACTATTTGATTTTTTTTGTGGGTGGAATAAGATTTGAAACCTTTTGCTCATTAAAACGAAGACAACTCTTCATTAAGGAAAAATAAAAGAAATGGAAACAACTCTCACAAATGATGGAACCTATCATGTTGACTTGCCAAAGCAAAGTATGAGTTCCTGATGTGACTTGCATTTCATTTATAGAGAAAGAATAGTCAACATCATTTTTCTCTTAAGAGTGAAGCATAAGTAACAGGAGTGGAAGATCTAACTTATAACCTTTCGTAAACAGAGGAAAATATAGTGAATAATTTCCATCAAGATACACTAAAATGACAACTCAATGCCATCAAACCTCTGTTTAATGATGAGATCGAGAGTCTCAACTTTAGAAGTTATCAAAAGTTCTTCCACTCTCCACTAATTACTTGTTTGAAATTTTGATGATATGTAATAGTTCCGCCACTAACATCACTCGACTTAAACAACGAGTGTTGTTACTAAAAAAATGGTCTATATCAATTGGGGTTAACTGTTTGGTTTTTGTTGTGGGTGGAATAAGATTTGAAACCTTTTGCTCATTAAAATGAAAAGAAATCTTCACTAAGGAAAAAAATAAAAAGAAATGGAAACAACTCTCACAAATGATGGAACCTATCAAGTTGACTGGCCAAAGCAAAGTATGAGTTCCTGATATGACTTGCATTTCATTTATAGAGAAAGAAGAGTCAACATCATTTTTCTCTTAAGACTGAAGCATAAGTAACAGGAGTGGAAGATCTAACTTATAACCTTTCGTAAACAGAGGAAAATATAGTGAATAATTTCCATCAAGATACACTAAAATGACAACTCAATGCCATCAAACCTCTGTTTAATGATGAGATCGAGAGTCTCAACTATAGAAGTTATCAAAAGTTCTTCCACTCTCCACTAATTACTTGTTTGAAATTTTGATGATATCTAATAGTTCAGCCACTAACATCACTCGACTTAAACAACGAAAGTGTCATTACAAAAAATGGCCTATATCAATTGGGGTTAACTATTTGATTTTTGCTGTGGGTGGAATAAGATTTGAAACCTTTTGCTCATTAAAACGAAGACAACTCTTCATTAAGGAAAAAAATAAAAAGAAATGGAAACAACTCTCACAAATGATGGAACCTATCAAGTTGACTTGCCAAAGCAAAGTATGAGTTCCTGATGTGACTTGCATTTCATTAATAGAGAAAGAATAGTCAACATCATTTTTCTCTTAAGAGTGAAGCATAAGTAACAGGAGTGGAAGATCTAACTTATAACCTTTCGTAAATAGAGGAAAATATAGTGAATAATTTCGCACAAGATACACTAAAATGACAACTCAATGCCATCAAACCTCTGTTTAATGATGAGATCGAGAGTCTCAACTATAGAAGTTATCAAAAGTTCTTCCACTCTCCACTAATTACTTGTTTGAAATTTTGATGATATGTAATAGTTCCGCCACTAACATCACTCGACTTAAACAACGAGTGTTGTTACTAAAAAATGGCCTATATCAATTGGGGTTAACTGTTTGGTTTTTTGTCAGGTGGAATAAGATTTGAAACCTTTTGCTCATTAAAATGAAAAGAAATCTTCACTAAGGAAAAAAATAAAAAGAAATGGAAACAACTCTCACAAATGATGGAACCTATCAAGTTGACTGGCCAAAGCAAAGTATGAGTTCCTGATGTGACTTGCATTTCATTTATAGAGAAAGAAGAGTCAACATCATTTTTCTCTTAAGACTGAAGCATAAGTAACAGGAGTGGAAGATCTAACTTATAACCTTTCGTAAACAGAGGAAAATATAGTGAATAATTTCCATCAAGATACACTAAAATGACATCTCAATGCCATCAAACCTCTGTTTAATGATGAGATCGAGAGTCGCAACTTTAGAAGTTATCAAAATTTCTTCCACTCTCCACTAATTACTTGTTTGAAATTTTGATGATATGTAATAGTTCCGCCACTAACATCACTCGACTTAAAAAACGAGTGTTGTTACAAAAAAATGGTCTATATCAATTGGGGTTAACTGTTTGGTTTTTGTTGTGGGTGGAATAAGATTTGAAACCTTTTGCTCATTAAAATGAAAACAACTCTTCATTAAGGGAAAAATTAAAAGAAATGGAAATAACTCTCACAAATGATGGAACCTATCAAGTTGACTTGCCAAAGCAAAGTATGAGTTCCTGATGTGACTTGCATTTCATTTATAGAGAAAGAAGAGTCAACATCATTGTTTTCTTAAGAGTGAAGCTTAAGTAACAGGAGTGGAAGATCTAACTTATAACCTTTCGTAAACAGAGGAAAATATAGTGAATAATTGCCATTAAGATACACTAAAATGACAACTCAATGCCATCAAACCTCTGTTTAATGATGAGATCGAGAGTCTCAACTTTAGAAGTTATCAAAAGTTCTTCCACTCTCCACTAATTACTTGTTTGAAATTTTGATGATATGTAATAGTTCCGCCACTAACATCACTTGACTTAAACAACGAAAGTGTCATTACAAAAAATGGCCTATATCAATTAGGGTTAACTATTTGATTTTTGTTGGGTGGAATAAGATTTGAAACCTTTTGCTCATTAAAACGAAGACAACTCTTCATTAAGGAAAAAAATTAAAAGAAATGGAAACAACTCTCACAAATGATGGAACCTATCAACTTGACTTGCCAAAGCAAAGTATGAGTTCCGATGTGACTTGCATTTCATTTATAGAGAAAGAAGGTCAACATCATTTTTTTCTTAAGAGTGAAGCATAAGTAACAGGAGTGGAAGATCTAACTTATAACCTTTTGTAAACAGAGGAAAATATAGTGAATAATTGCCATCAAGATACACTAAAATGACATCTCAATGCCATCAAACCTCTGTTTAATGATGAGATCGAGAGTCTCAACGTTAGAAGTTATCAAATGTTCTTCCACTCTCCACTAATTACATGTTTGAAATTTTTCTGATATCTAATAGTTCAGCCACTAACATCACTCGACTTAAACAACGAGTGTCATTACAAAAAAATGGCCTATATCAATTAGGGTTCACTATTTGATTTTTGCTGTGGGTGGAATAAGATTTGAAACCTTTTGCTCCTTAAAACGAAGACAACTCTTCATTAATGTTGACATCGAGAGTCTCAACAATCAGAAGTTATCAAATGTTCTTCCACTCTCCACTAATTAGTTGTTTGAAACAGATATCTAATAGTTCGCCACTAACATCATCGACTTAAAAACGGGTGTTGTTACAAAAAATGGCCTATATCAATTGGGGTTAACTATTTGATTTTTGTTGTGGGTGGAATAAGATTTGAAATCGTTTGCTCATTAAAATGAAAACAACTCTTCATTAAGGAAAAAAATAAAAAGAAATGGAAACAACTCTCACAAATGATGGAACCTATCAAGTTGACTTGCCAAAGCAAAGTATGAGTTCCTGATGTGACTTGCATTTCATTTATAGAGAAAGAAGAGTCAACATCATTTTTTTCTTAAGAGTGAAGCATAAGTAACAGGAGTGGAAGATCTAACTTATAACCTTTCGTAAACAGAGGAAAATATAGTGAATAATTGCCATCAAGATACACTAAAATGACAACTCAATGCCATCAAACCTCTGTTTAATGATGAGATCGAGAGTCTCAACTTTAGAAGTTATCAAAAGTTCTTCCACTCTCCACTAATTACTTGTTTGAAATTTTGATGATATGTAATAGTTCCGCCACTAACATCACTTGACTTAAACAACGAAAGTGTTGTTACAAAAAATGGCCTATATCAATTGGGGTTAACTATTTGATTTTTTTGTGGGTGGAATAAGATTTGAAACCTTTGCTCATTAAAACGAAGACAACTCTTCATTAAGGAAAAAAATAAAAAGAAATGGAAACAACTCTCACAAATGATGGAACCTATCAACTTGACTTGCCAAAGCAAAGTATGAGTTCCTGATGTGACTTGCATTTCATTTATAGAGAAAGAAGGGTCAACATCATTTTTTTCTTAAGAGTGAAGCATAAGTAACAGGAGTGGAAGATCTAACTTATAACCTTTTGTAAACAGAGGAAAATATAGTGAATAATTGCCATCAAGATACACTAAAATGACATCTCAATGCCATCAAACCTCTGTTTAATGATGAGATCGAGAGTCTCAACGTTAGAAGTTATCAAATGTTCTTCAACTCTCCACTAATTACATGTTTGAAATTTTTCTGATATCTAATAGTTCAGCCACTAACATCACTCGACTTAAACAACGAGTGTCATTACAAAAAAATGGCCTATATCAATTAGGGTTCACTATTTGATTTTTTTGTGGGTGGAATAAGATTTGAAACCTTTGCTCCTTAAAACGAAGACAACTCTTCATTAATGTTGACATCGAGAGTCTCAACTGTAGAAGTTATCAAATGTTCTTCCACTCTCCACTAATTAGTTGTTTGAAATTTTGCAGATATCTAATAGTTCCGCCACTAACATCAGTCGACTTAAAAAACGGGTGTTGTTACAAAAAAAATGGCCTATATCAATTGGGGTTAACTGTTTGATTTTTGTTGTGGGTGGAATAAGATTTGAAACCTTTTGCTCATTAAAATGAAAACAACTCTTCATTAAGGGAAAAAATTAAAAGAAATGGAAACAACTCTCACAAATGATGGAACCTATCAAGTTGACTTGCCAAAGCAAAGTATGAGTTCCTGATGTGACTTGCATTTCATTTATAGAGAAAGAAGAGTCAACATCATTGTTTTCTTAAGAGTGAAGCTTAAGTAACAGGAGTGGAAGATCTAACTTATAACCTTTCGTAAACAGAGGAAAATATAGTCAATAATTGCCATTAAGATACACTAAAATGACAACTCAATGCCATCAAACCTCTGTTTAATGATGAGATCGAGAGTCTCAACTATAGAAGTTATCAAATGTTCTTCCACTCTCCACTAATTACTTGTTTGAAATTTTGCTGATATCTAATAGTTCAGCCACTAACATCACTCGACTTAAACAACGAAAGTGTCATTACAAAAAATGGCCTATATCAATTAGGGTTAACTATTGATTTTTGCTGTGGGTGGAATAAGATTTGAAACCTTTTGCTCCTTAAAACGAAGACAACTCTTCATTAAGGAAAAAAATAAAAAGAAATGGAAACAACTCTCACAAATGATGGAACCTATCAAGTTGACTTGCCAAAGCAAAGTATGAGTTCCTGATGTGACTTGCATTTCATTAATAGAGAAAGAAGAGTCAACATCATTTTTCTCTTAAGACTGAAGCTTAAGTAACAGGAGTGGAAGATCTAACTTATAACCTTTCGTAAACAGAGGAAAATATAGTGAATAATTGCCATTAAGATACACTAAAATGACAACTCAATGCCATCAAACCTCTGCTTAATGATGAGATCGAGAGTCTCAACAATAGAAGTTATCAAATGTTCTTCCACTCTCCACTAATTACTTGTTTGAAATTTTGCTGATATCTAATAGTTCAGCCACTAACATCACTCGACTTAAACAACGAGTGTCATTACAAAAAAATGGCCTATATCAATTAGGGTTAACTATTTGATTTTTTGTGTGGGTGGAATAAGATTTGAAACCTTTGCTCATTAAAACGAAGACAACTCTTCATTAAGGAAAAAAAAAAGAAATGGAAACAACTCTCACAAATGATGGAACCTATCAAGTTGACTTGCCAAAGCAAAGTATGAGTTCTCGATGTGACTTGCATTTCATTTATAGAGAAAGAATAGTCAACATCATTTTCTCTTAAGACTGAAGCATAAGTAACAGGAGTGGAAGATCTAACTTATAACCTTTCAGTAAATAGAGGAAAATATAGTGAATAATTTCCATCAAGATACACTAAAATGACAACTCAATGCCATCAAACCTCTGCTTAATGATGAGATCGACAGTCTCAACTTTAGAAGTTATCAAAAGTTCTTCCACTCTCCACTAATTACTTGTTTGAAATTTTGATGATATCTAATAGTTCCGCCACTAACATCACTTGACTTAAACAACGAAAGTGTTGTTACAAAAAAATGGCCTATATCAATTGGGGTTAACTATTTGATTTTTTTTGTGGGTGGAATAAGATTTGAAACCTTTTGCTCATTAAAACGAAGACAACTCTTCATTAAGGAAAAAAATAAAAAAAATGGAAACAACTCTCACAAATGATGGAACCTATCAACTTGACTTGCCAAAGCAAAGTATGAGTTCCCGATGTGACTTGCATTTCATTTATAGAGAAAGAATAGTCAACATCATTTTTTCTTAAGAGTGAAGCATAAGTAACAGGAGTGGAAGATCTAACTTATAACCTATGGTAAGCAGAGGAAAATATAGTGAATAATTGCCATCAAGATACACTAAAATGACATCTCAATGCCATCAAACCTCTGCTTAATGATGAGATCGAGAGTCTCAACTTTAGAAGTTATCAAATGTTCTTCCACTCTCCACTAATTACTTGTTTGAAATTTTGATGATATCTAATAGTTCCGCCACTAACATCACTCGACTTAAACAACGAGTGTTGTTACTAAAAAATGGTCTATATCAATTGGGGTTAACTATTTGTTTTTTTGTGGGTGGAATAAGATTTGAAACCTTTGCTCATTAAAATGAAAAGAAATCTTCACTAAGGAAAAAATAAAAAGAAATGGAAACAACTCTCACAAATGATGGAACCTATCAAGTTGATCGCCAAAGCAAAGTATGAGTTCTCGATATGACTTGCATTTCATTTATAGAGAAAGAAGAGTCAACATCATTTTCTCTTAAGATGAAGCATAAGTAACAGGAGTGGAAGATCTAACTTATAACCTTTCGTAAACAGAGGAAAATATAGTGAATAATTGCCATCAAGATACACTAAAATGACAACTCAATGCCATCAAACCTCTGCTTAATGATGAGATCGAGAGTCTCAACTTTAGAAGTTATCAAAAGTTCTTCCACTCTCCACTAATTACTTGTTTGAAATTTTGATGATATCTAATAGTTCCGCCACTAACATCACTTGACTTAAACAACGAAGTGTTGTTACAAAAAATGGCCTATATCAATTGGGGTTAACTATTTGATTTTTCTTGTGGGTGGAATAAGATTTGAAACCTTTGCTCATTAAAACGAAGACAACTCTTCATTAAGGAAAAAATAAAAGAAATGGAAACAACTCTCACAAATGATGGAACCTATCAACTTGACTTGCCAAAGCAAAGTATGAGTTCTGATGTGACTTGCATTTCATTTATAGAGAAAGAATAGTCAACATCATTTTTTCTTAAGAGTGAAGCATAAGTAACAGGAGTGGAAGATCTAACTTATAACCTTCAGTAACAGAGGAAAATATAGTGAATAATTGCCATCAAGATACACTAAAATGACATCTCAATGCCATCAAACCTCTGCTTAATGATGAGATCGAGAGTCTCAACTTTAGAATTTATCAAATGTTCTTCCACTCTCCACTAATTACTTGTTTGAAATTTTGATGATATCTAATAGTTCCGCCACTAACATCACTCGACTTAAACAACGAAGCGTTGTTACTAAAAAATGGTCTATATCAATTGGGGTTAACTGCTTGGTTTTGTTGTGGGTGGAATAAGATTTGAAACCTTTTGCTCATTAAAATGAAAAGAATTCTTCACTAAGGAAAAAATAAAAGAAATGGAAACAACTCTCACAAATGATGGAACCTATCAAGTTGATCGCCAAAGCAAAGTATGAGTTCTCGATATGACTTGCATTTCATTTATAGAGAAAGAAGAGTCAACATCATTTTCTCTTAAGACTGAAGCATAAGTAACAGAGTGGAAGATCTAACTTATAACCTTTCGTAAACAGAGGAAAATATAGTGAATAATTGCCATTAAGATACACTAAAATGACAACTCAATGCCATCAAACCTCTGCTTAATGATGAGATCGAGAGTCTCAACTTTAGAAGTTATCAAAAGTTCTTCCACTCTCCACTAATTACTTGTTTGAAATTTTGATGATATCTAATAGTTCCGCCACTAACATCACTTGACTTAAACAACGAAAGTGTTGTTACAAAAAAATGGCCTATATCAATTGGGGTTAACTATTTGATTTTTTTTGTGGGTGGAATAAGATTTGAAACCTTTTGCTCATTAAAACGAAGACAACTCTTCATTAAGGAAAAAAATTAAAAGAAATGGAAACAACTCTCACAAATGATGGAACCTATCAACTTGACTTGCCAAAGCAAAGTATGAGTTCTCGATGTGACTTGCATTTCATTTATAGAGAAAGAATAGTCAACATCATTTTTTCTTAAGAGTGAAGCATAAGTAACAGGAGTGGAAGATCTAACTTATAACCTTTGGTAAACAGAGGAAAATATAGTGAATAATTGCCATCAAGATACACTAAAATGACATCTCAATGCCATCAAACCTCTGTTTAATGATGAGATCGAGAGTCTCAACTTTAGAATTTATCAAATGTTCTTCCACTCTCCACTAATTACTTGTTTGAAATTTTGCTGATATCTAATAGTTCCGCCACTAACATCACTCGACTTAAACAACGAAAGTGTTGTTACAAAAAAATGGCCTATATCAATTGGGGTTAATTGTTTGATTTTTGTTGTGGGTGGAATAAGATTTGAAACCTTTTGCTCATTAAAATGAAAACAACTCTTCATTAAGGGAAAAAATTAAAAGAAATGGAAACAACTCTCACAAATGATGGAACCTATCAAGTTGACTTGCCAAAGCAAAGTATGAGTTCTGATGTGACTTGCATTTCATTTATAGAGAAAGAATAGTCAACATCATTTTCTCTTAAGAGTGAAGCATAAGTAACAGGAGTGGAAGATCTAACTTATAAGCTTTCGTAAATAGAGGAAAATATAGTGAATAATTTCGATCAAGATACACTAAAATGACATCTCAATGCCATCAAACCTTTGTTTAATGATGAGATCGAGAGTCTCAACATTAGAATTTATCAAATGTTCTTCCACTCTCCACTAATTACTTGTTTGAAATTTTGATGATATCTAATAGTTCCGCCACTAACATCACTCGACTTAAAAAACGAGTGTTGTTACAAAAAAATGGTCTATATCAATTGGGGTTAACTGCTTGGTTTTTGTTGTGGGTGGAATAAGATTTGAAACCTTTTGCTCATTAAAATGGAAACAACTCTTCGTTAAGGAAAAAAATAAAAAGAAATGGAAACAACTCTCACAAATGATGGAACCTATCAAGTTGACTTGCCAAAGCAAAGTATGAGTTCCTGATGTGACTTGCATTTCATTTATAGACAAAGAATAGTCAACATCATTTTTCTCTTAAGAGTGAAGCATAAGTAAAAGGAGTGGAAGATCTAACTTATAACCTTTCGTAAATAGAGGAAAATATAGTGAATAATTGCGATCAAGATACACTAAAATGACAACTCAATGCCATCAAACCTCTGTTTAATGATGAGATCGAGAGTCTCAAATTTAGAAGTTATCAAAAGTTCTTCCACTCTCCAATAATTACTTGTTTGAAATTTTGATGATATGTAATAGTTCCGCCACTAACATCATTCGACTTAAACAACACGTGTTGTTACTAAAAAAATGGTCTATATCAATTGGGGTTAACTGTTTGGTTTTTGTTGTGGGTGGAATAAGATTTGAAACCTTTTGCTCATTAAAATGAAAAGAAATCTTCACTAAGGAAAAAAATAAAAAGAAATAGAAACAACTCTCACAAATGATGGAACCTATCAAGTTGACTCGCCAAAGCAAAGTATGAGTTCCTGATATGACTTGCATTTCATTTATAGAGAAAGAAGAGTCAACATCATTTTTCTCTTAAGACTAAAGCATAAGTAACAGGAGTGGAAGATCTAACTTATAACCTTTCGTAAACAGAGGAAAATATAGTGAATAATTTCCATCAAGATACACTAAAATGACAACTCAATGCCATCAAACCTCTGTTTAATGATGAGATCGAGAGTCTCAACTTTAGAAGTTATCAAAAGTTCTTCCACTCTCCACTAATTACTTGTTTGAAATTTTGATGATATGTAATAGTTCCGCCACTAACATCACTTGACTTAAACAACTATATCAAAGTGTTGTTACAAAAAAATGGCCTATATCAATTGGGGTTAACTATTTGATTTTTTTGTGGGTGGAATAAGATTTGAAACCTTTGCTCATTAAAATGGAAACAACTCTTCGTTAAGGAAAAAATAAAAGAAATGGAAACAACTCTCACAAATGATGGAACCTATCAAGTTGACTTGCCAAAGCAAAGTATGAGTTCTCGATGTGACTTGCATTTCATTTATAGACAAAGAATAGTCAACATCATTTTTCTTAAGAGTGAAGCATAAGTAACAGAGTGGAAGATCTAACTTATAACCTTTCAGTAAATAGAGAAAATATAGTGAATAATTGCGATCAAGATACACTAAAATGACAACTCAATGCCATCAAACCTCTGTTTAATGATGAGATCGAGAGTCTCAACTTTAGAAGTTATCAAAAGTTCTTCCACTCTCCACTAATTACATGTTTGAAATTTTGATGATATGTAATAGTTCCGCCACTAACATCACTAGACTTAAACAACGAGTGTTGTTTCTAAAAAAATGGTCTATATCAATTGGGGTTAACTATTTAATTTTTGTTGTGGGTGGAATAAGATTTGAAACCTTTTGCTCATTAAAATGAAAAGAAATCTTCGCTAAGGAAAAAAATAAAAAGAAATGGAAACAACTCTCACAAATGATGGAACCTATCAAGTTGACTGGCCAAAGCAAAGTATGAGTTCCTGATATGACTTGCATTTCATTTATAGAGAAAGAAGAGTCAACATCATTTTTCTCTTAAGACTGAAGCATAAGTAATAGGAGTGGAAGATCTAACTTATAACCTTTCGTAAACAGAGGAAAATATAGTGAATAATTTCCATCAAGATACACTAAAATGACAACTCAATGCCATCAAACTTCTGTTTAATGATGAGATCGAGAGTCTTAACTTTAGAAGTTATCAAAAGTTTTTCCACTCTCCACTAATTACTTGTTTGAAATTTTGATGATATGTAATAGTTCCGCCACTAACATCACTTGACTTAAACAACGAGTGTTGTTACAAAAAAAATGGCCTATATCAATTGGGGTTAACTATTTGATTTTTGCTGTGGGTGGAATAAGATTTGAAACCTTTTGCTCATTAAAATGGAAACAACTCTTCGTTAAGGAAAAAAATAAAAAGAAATGGAAACAACTCTCACAAATGATGGAACCTATCAAGTTGACTTGCCAAAGCAAAGTATGAGTTCCTGATGTGACTTGCATTTCATTTATAGACAAAGAATAGTCAACATCATTTTTCTCTTAAGAGTGAAGCATAAGTAACAGGAGTGGAAGATCTAACTTATAACCTTTCGTAAATAGAGGAAAATATAGTGAATAATTGCGATCAAGATACACTAAAATGACAACTCAATGCCATCAAACCTCTGTTTAATGATGAGATCGAGAGTCTCAACTTTAGAAGTTATCAAAAGTTCTTCCACTCTCCACTAATTACATGTTTGAAATTTTGATGATATGTAATAGTTCCGCCACTAACATCACTCGACTTAAACAACGAGTGTTGTTTCTAAAAAAATGGTCTATATCAATTGGGGTTAACTATTTGATTTTTGTTGTGGGTGGAATAAGATTTGAAACCTTTTCCTCATTAAAACGAATACAACTCTTCATTAAGGAAAAAAATAAAAAGAAATGGAAACAACTCTCACAAATGATGGAACCTATCAACTTGACTTGCCAAAGCAAAGTATGAGTTCCTGATATGACTTGCATTTCATTTATAGAGAAAGAAGAGTCAACATCATTTTTCTCTTAAGACTGAAGCATAAGTAATAGGAGTGGAAGATCTAACTTATAACCTTTCGTAAACAGAGGAAAATATAGTGAATAATTTCCATCAAGATACACTAAAATGACAACTCAATGCCATCAAACCTCTGTTTAATGATGAGATCGAGAGTCTCAACTTTAGAAGTTATCAAAAGTTCTTCCACTCTCCACTAATTACTTGTTTGAAATTTTGATGATATGTAATAGTTCCGCCACTAACATCACTTGACTTAAACAACGAGTGTTGTTACAAAAAAAATGGTCTATATCAATTGGGGTTAACTATTTGATTTTTGCTGTGGGTGGAATAAGATTTGAAACCTTTTCCTCATTAAAACGAATACAACTCTTCATTAAGGAAAAAAATAAAAAGAAATGGAAACAACTCTCACAAATGATGGAACCTATCAACTTGACTTGCCAAAGCAAAGTATCAGTTCCTGATGTGACTTGCATTTCATTTATAGAGAAAGAAGGGTCAACATCATTTTTTTCTTAAGAGTGAAGCATAAGTAACAGGAGTGGAAGATCTAACTTATAACCTTTTGTAAACAGAGGAAAATATAGTGAATAATTGCCATCAAGATACACTAAAATGACATCCCAATGCCATCAAACCTCTGTTTAATGATGAGATCGAGAGTCTCAACGTTAGAATTTATCAAATGTTCTTCCACTCTCCACTAATTACTTGTTTGAAATTTTGCTGATATCTAATAGTTCCGCCACTAACATCAGTCGACTTAAAAAACGAGTGTTGTTACAAAAAAAATGGCCTATATCAATTGGGGTTAACTGTTTGATTTTTGTTGTGGGTGGAATAAGATTTGAAACCTTTTGCTCATTAAAATGAAAACAACTCTTCATTAAGGGAAAAAATTAAAAGAAATGGAAACAACTCTCACAAATGATGGAACCTATCAAGTTGACTTGCCAAAGCAAAGTATGAGTTCCTGATGTGACTTACATTTCATTTATAGAGAAAGAAGAGTCAACATCATTGTTTTCTTAAGAGTGAAGCTTAAGTAACAGGAGTGGAAGATCTAACTTATAACCTTTCGTAAACAGAGGAAAATATAGTCAATAATTGCCATTAAGATACACTAAAATGACAACTCAATGCCATCAAACCTCTGTTTAATGATGAGATCGAGAGTCTCAACTATAGAAGTTATCAAATGTTCTTCCACTCTCCACTAATTACTTGTTTGAAAATTTGTTGATATCTAATAGTTCAGCCACTAACATCACTCGACTTAAACAACGAGTGTCATTACAAAAAAATGGCCTATATCAATTAGGGTTAACTATTTGATTTTTGCTGTGGGTGGAATAAGATTTGAAACCTTTTGCTCCTTAAAACGAAGACAACTCTTCATTAAGGGAAAAAATAAAAAGAAATGGAAACAACTCTCACAAATGATGGAACCTATCATGTTGACTTGCCAAAGCAAAGTATGAGTTCCTGATGTGACTTGCATTTCATTAATAGAGAAAGAATAGTCAACATCATTTTTCTCTTAAGAGTGAAGCATAAGTAACAGGAGTGGAAGATCTAACTTATAAGCTTTCGTAAATAGAGGAAAATATAGTGAATAATTTCGATCAAGATACACTAAAATGACAACTCAATGCCATCAAACCTCTGTTTAATGATGAGATCGAGAGTCTCAACTTTAGAAGTTATCAAAAGTTCTTCCACTCTCCACTAATTACTTGTTTGAAATTTTGATGATATGTAATAGTTCCGCCACTAACATCACTCGACTTAAACAACGAAAGTGTTGTTACTAAAAAATGGTCTATATCAATCGGGGTTAACTGCTTGGTTTTTGTTGTGGGTGGAATAAGATTTGAAACCTTTTGCTCATTAAAATGAAAAGAAATCTTCACTAAGGAAAAAAATAAAAAGAAATGGAAACAACTCTCACAAATGATGGAACCTATCAAGTTGACTGGCCAAAGCAAAGTATGAGTTCCTGATATGACTTGCATTTCATTTATAGAGAAAGAAGAGTCAACATCATTTTTCTCTTAAGACTGAAGCTTAAGTAACAGGAGTGGAAGATCTAACTTATAACCTTTCGTAAACAGAGGAAAATAAAGTGAATAATTGCCATTAAGATACACTAAAATGACAACTCAATGCCATCAAACCTCTGTTTAATGATGAGATCGAGAGTCTCAACTATAGAAGTTATCAAAAGTTCTTCCACTCTCCACTAATTACTTGTTTGAAATTTTGCTGATATCTAATAGTTCAGCCACTAACATCACTCGACTTAAACAACGAGTGTCATTACAAAAAAATGGCCTATATCAATTAGGGTTAACTATTTGATTTTTGATGTGGGTGGAATAAGATTTGAAACCTTTTGCTCCTTAAAACGAAGACAACTCTTCATTAAGGAAAAAAATAAAAAGAAATGGAAACAACTCTCACAAATGATGGAACCTATCAAGTTGACTTGCCAAAGCAAAGTATGAGTTCCTGATGTGACTTGCATTTCATTAATAGAGAAAGAATAGTCAACATCATTTTTCTCTTAAGAGTGAAGCATAAGTAACAGGAGTGGAAGATCTAACTTATAAGCTTTCGTAAATAGAGGAAAATATAGTGAATAATTTCGATCAAGATACACTAAAATGACAACTCAATGCCATCAAACCTCTGTTTAATGATGAGATCGAGAGTCTCAAGTATAGAAGTTATCAAAAGTTCTTCCACTCTCCACTAATTACTTGTTTGAAATTTTGATGATATGTAATAGTTCCGCCACTAACATCACTCGACTTAAACAACGAGTGTTGTTACTAAAAAAATGGCCTATATCAATTGGGGTTAACTGTTTGGTTTTTGTTGTGGGTGGAATAAGATTTGAAACCTTTTGCTCATTAAAATGAAAAGAAATCTTCACTAAGGAAAAAAATAAAAAGAAATGGAAACAACTCTCACAAATGATGGAACCTATCAAGTTGATTGCCAAAGCAAAGTATGAGTTCTCGATGTGACTTGCATTTCATTTATAGAGAAAGAAGAGTCAACATCATTTTTTCTTAAGATGAAGCATAAGTAACAGGAGTGGAAGATCTAACTTATAACCTTTCGTAAACAGAGGAAAATATAGTGAATAATTTCCATCAAGATACACTAAAATGACATCTCAATGCCATCAAACCTCTGTTTAATGATGAGATCGAGAGTCGCAACTTTAGAAGTTATCATTATTTCTTCCACTCTCCACTAATTACTTGTTTGAAATTTTGATGATATGTAATAGTTCGCCACTAACATCACTCGACTTAAAAAACGAAAAGTTGTTACAAAAAATGGTCTATATCAATTGGGGTTAACTGCTTGGTTTTTGTTGTGGGTGGAATAAGATTTGAAACCTTTTGCTCATTAAAATGAAAACAACTCTTCATTAAGGGAAAAATTAAAAGAAATGGAAATAACTCTCACAAATGATGGAACCTATCAAGTTGACTTGCCAAAGCAAAGTATGAGTTCCTGATGTGACTTGCATTTCATTTATAGAGAAAGAAGAGTCAACATCATTGTTTTCTTAAGAGTGAAGCTTAAGTAACAGGAGTGGAAGATCTAACTTATAACCTTTCGTAAACAGAGGAAAATATAGTGAATAATTGCCATTAAGATACACTAAAATGACAACTCAATGCCATCAAACCTCTGTTTAAGGATGAGATCGAGAGTCTCAACTTTAGAAGTTATCAAAAGTTCTTCCACTCTCCACTAATTACTTGTTTGAAATTTTGATGATATGTAATAGTTCCGCCACTAACATCACTTGACTTAAACAACGAGTGTCATTACAAAAAAATGGCCTATATCAATTAGGGTTAACTATTTGATTTTTGCTGTGGGTGGAATAAGATTTGAAACCTTTTGCTCCTTAAAACGAAGACAACTCTTCATTAAGGAAAAAAATAAAAAGAAATGGAAACAACTCTCACAAATGATGGAACCTATCAACTTGACTTGCCAAAGCAAAGTATGAGTTCCTGATGTGACTTGCATTTCATTTATAGAGAAAGAAGGGTCAACATCATTTTTTTCTTAAGAGTGAAGCATAAGTAACAGGAGTGGAAGATCTAACTTATAACCTTTTGTAAACAGAGGAAAATATAGTGAATAATTGCCATCAAGATACACTAAAATGACATCTCAATGCCATCAAACCTCTGTTTAATGATGAGATCGAGAGTCTCAACGTTAGAAGATATCAAATGTTCTTCCACTCTCCACTAATTACATGTTTGAAATTTTTCTGATATCTAATAGTTCAGCCACTAACATCACTCGACTTAAACAACGAGTGTCATTACAAAAAAATGGCCTATATCAATTAGGGTTCACTATTTGATTTTTGCTGTGGGTGGAATAAGATTTGAAACCTTTTGCTCCTTAAAACGAAGACAACTCTTCATTAATGTTGACATCGAGAGTCTCAACTGTAGAAGTTATCAAATGTTCTTCCACTCTCCACTAATTAGTTGTTTGAAATTTTGCAGATATCTAATAGTTCCGCCACTAACATCAGTCGACTTAAAAAACGGGTGTTGTTACAAAAAAAATGGCCTATATCAATTGGGGTTAACTGTTTGATTTTTGTTGTGGGTGGAATAAGATTTGAAACCTTTGCTCATTAAAATGAAAACAACTCTTCATTAAGGAAAAATTAAAAGAAATGGAAACAACTCTCACAAATGATGGAACCTATCAAGTTGACTTGCCAAAGCAAAGTATGAGTTCCTGATGTGACTTGCATTTCATTTATAGAGAAAGAAGAGTCAACATCATTGTTTTCTTAAGAGTGAAGCTTAAGTAACAGGAGTGGAAGATCTAACTTATAACCTTTCGTAAACAGAGGAAAATATAGTCAATAATTGCCATTAAGATACACTAAAATGACAACTCAATGCCATCAAACCTCTGTTTAATGATGAGATCGAGAGTCTCAACTATAGAAGTTATCAAATGTTCTTCCACTCTCCACTAATTACTTGTTTGAAATTTTGCTGATATCTAATAGTTCAGCCACTAACATCACTCGACTTAAACAACGAGTGTCATTACAAAAAAATGGCCTATATTAATTAGGGTTAACTATTGATTTTTGCTGTGGGTGGAATAAGATTTGAAACCTTTTGCTCCTTAAAACGAAGACAACTCTTCATTAAGGAAAAAAATAAAAAGAAATGGAAACAACTCTCACAAATGATGGAACCTATCAAGTTGACTTGCCAAAGCAAAGTATGAGTTCCTGATGTGACTTGCATTTCATTAATAGAGAAAGAAGAGTCAACATCATTTTTCTCTTAAGACTGAAGCTTAAGTAACAGGAGTGGAAGATCTAACTTATAACCTTTCGTAAACAGAGGAAAATATAGTGAATAATTGCCATTAAGATACACTAAAATGACAACTCAATGCCATCAAACCTCTGCTTAATGATGAGATCGAGAGTCTCAACAATAGAAGTTATCAAATGTTCTTCCACTCTCCACTAATTACTTGTTTGAAATTTTGCTGATATCTAATAGTTCAGCCACTAACATCACTCGACTTAAACAACGAGTGTCATTACAAAAAAATGGCCTATATCAATTAGGGTTAACTATTTGATTTTTGCTGTGGGTGGAATAAGATTTGAAACCTTTTGCTCCTTAAAACGAAGACAACTCTTCATTAAGGAAAAAAATAAAAAGAAATGGAAACAACTCTCACAAATGATGGAACCTATCAAGTTGACTTGCCAAAGCAAGGTATGAGTTCCTGATGTGACTTGCATTTCATTAATAGAGAAAGAATAGTCAACATCATTTTTCTCTTAAGACTGAAGCATAAGTAACAGGAGTGGAAGATCTAACTTATAAGCTTTCGTAAATAGAGGAAAATATAGTGGATAATTTCGATCAAGATACACTAAAATGACAACGCAATGCCATCAAACCTCTGTTTAATGATGAGATCGAGAGTCTCAACTTTAGAAGTTATCAAAAGTTCTTCCACTCTCCACTAATTACTTGTTTGAAATTTTGATGATATCTAATAGTTCCGCCACTAACATCACTTGACTTAAACAACGAGTGTTGTTACAAAAAAAATCGCCTATATCAATTGGGGTTAACTATTTGATTTTTGCTGTGGGTGGAATAAGATTTGAAACCTTTTGCTCATTAAAACGAAGACAACTCTTCATTAAGGAAAAAAATAAAAAGAAATGGAAACCACTCTCACAAATGATGGAACCTATCAACTTGACTTGCCAAAGCAAAGTATGAGTTCCTGATGTGACTTGCATTTCATTTATAGAGAAACAAGGGTCAACATCATTTTTTTCTTAAGAGTGAAGCATAAGTAACAGGAGTGGAAGATCTAACTTATAACCTATGGTAAACAGAGGAAAATATAGTGAATAATTGCCATCAAGCTACACTAAAATGACATCTCAATGCCATCAAACCTCTGTTTAATGATGAGATCGAGAGTCTCAACTTTAGAATTTATCAAATGTTCTTCCACTCTCCACTAATTACTTGTTTGAAATTTTGCTGATATCTAATAGTTCCGCCACTAACATCACTCGACTTAAACAACGAGCGTTGTTACTAAAAAAATGGTCTATATCAATTGGGGTTAACTGTTTGGTTTTTGTTGTGGGTGGAATAAGATTTGAAACCTTTTGCTCATTAAAATGAAAAGAAATCTTCACTAAGGAAAAAAATAAAAAGAAATGGAAACAACTCTCACAAATGATGGAACCTATCAAGTTGACTGGCCAAAGCAAAGTATGAGTTCCTGATATGACTTGCATTTCATTTATAGCGAAAGAAGAGTCAACATCATTTTTCTCTTAAGACTGAAGCATAAGTAACAGGAGTGGAAGATCTAACTTATAACCTTTCGTAAACAGAGGAAAATATAGTGAATAATTGCCATTAAGATACACTAAAATGACAACTCAACGCCATCAAACCTCTGTTTAATGATGAGATCGAGAGTCTCAACTTTAGAAGTTATCAAAAGTTCTTCCACTCTCCACTAATTACTTGTTTGAAATTTTGATGATATCTAATAGTTCCGCCACTAACATCACTTGACTTAAACAACGAGTGTTGTTACAAAAAAAATCGCCTATATCAATTGGGGTTAACTATTTGATTTTTGCTGTGGGTGGAATAAGATTTGAAACCTTTTGCTCATTAAAACGAAGACAACTCTTCATTAAGGAAAAAAATAAAAAGAAATGGAAACAACTCTCACAAATGATGGAACCTATCAAGTTGACTTGCCAAAGCAAAGTTTGAGTTCCTGATGTGACTTGCATTTCATTTATAGAGAAAGAAGGGTCAACATCATTTTTTTCTTAAGAGTGAAGCATAAGTAACAGGAGTGGAAGATCTAACTTATAACCTTTGGTAAACAGAGGAAAATATAGTGAATAATTGCCATCAAGCTACACTAAAATGACATCTCAATGCCATCAAACCTCTGTTTAATGATGAGATCGAGAGTCTCAACTTTAGAATTTATCAAATGTTCTTCCACTCTCCACTAATTACTTGTTTGAAATTTTGATGATATCTAATAGTTCCGCCACTAACATCACTTGACTTAAACAACGAGTGTTGTTACAAAAAAAATCGCCTATATCAATTGGGGTTAACTATTTGATTTCTGCTGTGGGTGGAATAAGATTTGAAACCTTTTGCTCATTAAAACGAAGACAACTCTTCATTAAGGAAAAAAATAAAAAGAAATGGAAACAACTCTCACAAATGATGGAACCTATCAACTTGACTTGCCAAAGCAAAGTATGAGTTCCTGATGTGACTTGCATTTCATTTATAGAGAAACAAGGGTCAACATCATTTTTTTCTTAAGAGTGAAGCATAAGTAACAGGAGTGGAAGATCTAACTTATAACCTATGGTAAACAGAGGAAAATATAGTGAATAATTGCCATCAAGCTACACTAAAATGACATCTCAATGCCATCAAACCTCTGTTTAATGATGAGATCGAGAGTCTCAACTTTAGAATTTATCAAATGTTCTTCCACTCTCCACTAATTACTTGTTTGAAATTTTGCTGATATCTAATAGTTCCGCCACTAACATCACTCGACTTAAACAACGAGCGTTGTTACTAAAAAAATGGTCTATATCAATTGGGGTTAACTGTTTGGTTTTTGTTGTGGGTGGAATAAGATTTGAAACCTTTTGCTCATTAAAATGAAAAGAATTCTTCACTAAGGAAAAAAATAAAAAGAAATGGAAACAACTCTCACAAATGATGGAACCTATCAAGTTGACTGGCCAAAGCAAAGTATGAGTTCCTGATATGACTTGCATTTCATTTATAGCGAAAGAAGAGTCAACATCATTTTTCTCTTAAGACTGAAGCATAAGTAACAGGAGTGGAAGATCTAACTTATAACCTTTCGTAAACAGAGGAAAATATAGTGAATAATTGCCATTAAGATACACTAAAATGACAACTCAATGCCATCAAACCTCTGTTTAATGATGAGATCGACAGTCTCAACTTTAGAAGTTATCAAAAGTTCTTCCACTCTCCACTAATTACTTGTTTGAAATTTTGATGATATCTAATAGTTCCGCCACTAACATCACTTGACTTAAACAACGAGTGTTGTTACAAAAAAAATCGCCTATATCAATTGGGGTTAACTATTTGATTTTTGCTGTGGGTGGAATAAGATTTGAAACCTTTTGCTCATTAAAACGAAGACAACTCTTCATTAAGGAAAAAAATAAAAAAAATGGAAACAACTCTCACAAATGATGGAACCTATCAACTTGACTTGCCAAAGCAAAGTATGAGTTCCTGATGTGACTTGCATTTCATTTATAGAGAAAGAAGGGTCAACATCATTTTTTTCTTAAGAGTGAAGCATAAGTAACAGGAGTGGAAGATCTAACTTATAACCTTTGGTAAACAGAGGAAAATATAGTGAATAATTGCCATCAAGCTACACTAAAATGACATCTCAATGCCATCAAACCTCTGTTTAATGATGAGATCGAGAGTCTCAACTTTAGAATTTATCAAATGTTCTTCCACTCTCCACTAATTACTTGTTTGAAATTTTGCTGATATCTAATAGTTCCGCCACTAACATCAGTCGACTTAAAAAACGAGTGTTGTTACAAAAAAAATGGCCTATATCAATTGGGGTTAATTGTTTGATTTTTGTTGTGGGTGGAATAAGATTTGAAACCTTTTGCTCATTAAAATGAAAACAACTCTTCATTAAGGGAAAAAATTAAAAGAAATGGAAACAACTCTCACAAATGATGGAACCTATCAAGTTGACTTGCCAAAGCAAAGTATGAGTTCCTGATGTGACTTGCATTTCATTAATAGAGAAAGAATAGTCAACATCATTTTTCTCTTAAGAGTGAAGCATAAGTAACAGGAGTGGAAGATCTAACTTATAAGCTTTCGTAAATAGAGGAAAATATAGTGAATAATTTCGATCAAGATACACTAAAATGACATCTCAATGCCATCAAACCTTTGTTTAATGATGAGATCGAGAGTCTCAACATTAGAATTTATCAAATGTTCTTCCACTCTCCACTAATTACTTGTTTGAAATTTTTCTGATATCTAATAGTTCCGCCACTAACATCAGTCGACTTAAAAAACGAGTGTTGTTACAAAAAAAATGGCCTATATCAATTGGGGTTAACTGTTTGATTTTTGTTGGGGGTGGAATAAGATTTGAAACCTTTTGCTCATTAAAATGAAAACAACTCTTCATTAAGGGAAAAAATTAAAAGAAATGGAAACAACTCTCACAAATGATGGAACCTATCAAGTTGACTTGCCAAAGCAAAGTATGAGTTCCTGATGTGACTTGCATTTCATTTATAGAGAAAGAAGAGTCAACATCATTGTTTTCTTAAGAGTGAAGCTTAAGTAACAGGAGTGGAAGATCTAACTTATAACCTTTCGTAAAAAGAGGAAAATATAGTGAATAATTGCCATTAAGATACACTAAAATGACAACTCAATGCCATCAAACCTCTATTTAAGGATGAGATCGACAGTCTCAACTTTAGAAGTTATCAAAAGTTCTTCCACTCTCCACTAATTACTTGTTTGAAATTTTGATGATATGTAATAGTTCCGCCACTAACATCACTTGACTTAAACAACGAGTGTTGTTACAAAAAAAATGGTCTATATCAATTGGGGTTAACTATTTGATTTTTGCTGTGGGTGGAATAAGATTTGAAACCTTTTCCTCATTAAAACGAAGACAACTCTTCATTAAGGAAAAAAATAAAAAGAAATGGAAACAACTCTCACAAATGATGGAACCTATCAAGTTGACTTGCCAAAGCAAAGTATGAGTTCCTGATGTGACTTGCATTTCATTTATAGAGAAAGAAGGGTCAACATCATTTTTTTCTTAAGAGTGAAGCATAAGTAACAGGAGTGGAAGATCTAACTTATAACCTTTTGTAAACAAAGGAAAATATAGTGAATAATTGCCATCAAGATACACTAAAATGACATCTCAATGCCATCAAACCTCTGTTTAATGATGAGATCGAGAGTCTCAACGTTAGAAGTTATCAAATGTTCTTCCACTCTCCACTAATTACTTGTTTGAAATTTTGCTGATATCTAATAGTTCAGCCACTAACATCACTCGACTTAAACAACGAGTGTCATTACAAAAAAATGGCCTATATCAATTAGGGTTCACTATTTGATTTTTGTTGTGGGTGGAATAAGATTTGAAACCTTTTGCTCCTTAAAACGAAGACAACTCTTCATTAATGTTGACATCGAGAGTCTCAACTGTAGAAGTTATCAAATGTTCTTCCACTCTCCACTAATTAGTTGTTTGAAATTTTGCTGATATCTAATAGTTCCGCCACTAACATCAGTCGACTTAAAAAACGAGTGTTGTTACAAAAAAAATGGCCTATATCAATTGGGGTTAACTGTTTGATTTTTGTTGTGGGTGGAATAAGATTTGAAACCTTTTGCTCATTAAATTGAAAACAACTCTTCATTAAGGGAAAAAATTAAAAGAAATGGAAACAACTCTCACAAATGATGGAACCTATCAAGTTGACTGGCCAAAGCAAAGTATGAGTTCCTGATGTGACTTGCATTTCATTTATAGAGAAAGAAGAGTCAACTTCATTGTTTTCTTAAGAGTGAAGCTTAAGTAACAGGAGTGGAAGATCTAACTTATAACCTTTCGTAAACAGAGGAAAATATAGTCAATAATTGCCATTAAGATACACTAAAATGACAACTCAATGCCATCAAACCTCTGTTTAATGATGAGATCGAGAGTCTCCACTATAGAAGTTATCAAATGTTCTTCCACTCTCCACTAATTACTTGTTTGAAATTTTGCTGATATCTAATAGTTCAGCCACTAACATCACTCGACTTAAACAACGAGTGTCATTACAAAAAAATGGCCTATATCAATTAGGGTTAACTATTTGATTTTTGCTGTGGGTGGAATAAGATTTGAAACCTTTTTCTCCTTAAAACGAAGACAACTCTTCATTAAGGAAAAAAATAAAAAGAAATGGAAACAACTCTCACAAATGATGGAACCTATCAAGTTGACTTGCCAAAGCAAAGTATGAGTTCTCGATGTGACTTGCATTTCATTAATAGAGAAAGAATAGTCAACATCATTTTTCTTAAGAGTGAAGCATAAGTAACAGGAGTGGAAGATCTAACTTATAAGCTTTAAGTAAATAGAGGAAAATATAGTGAATAATTTCGATCAAGATACACTAAAATGACAACTCAATGCCATCAAACCTCTGCTTAATGATGAGATCGAGAGTCTCAACTATAGAAGTTATCAAAAGTTCTTCCACTCTCCACTAATTACTTGTTTGAAATTTTGATGATATGTAATAGTTCCGCCACTAACATCACTCGACTTAAACAACGAAAAGTGTTGTTACTAAAAAATGGTCTATATCAATTGGGGTTAACTATTTGGTTTTTGTTGTGGGTGGAATAAGATTTGAAACCTTTTGCTCATTAAAATTAAAAGAAATCTTCACTAAGGAAAAAATAAAAGAAATGGAAACAACTCTCACAAATGATGGAACCTATCAAGTTGATCGCCAAAGCAAAGTATGAGTTCTCGATATGACTTGCATTTCATTTATAGAGAAAGAAGAGTCAACATCATTTTTCTTAAGATGAAGCTTAAGTAACAGGAGTGGAAGATCTAACTTATAACCTTTCGTAAACAGAGGAAAATATAGTGAATAATTGCCATTAAGATACACTAAAATGACAACTCAATGCCATCAAACCTCTGTTTAATGATGAGATCGAGAGTCTCAACTATAGAAGTTATCAAATGTTCTTCCACTCTCCACTAATTACTTGTTTGAAATTTTGTTGATATAAAATAGTTCAGCCACTAACATCACTCGACTTAAACAACGAGTGTCATTACAAAAAAATGGCCTATATCAATTAGGGTTAACTATTTGATTTTTGCTGTGGGTGGAATAAGATTTGAAACCTTTTGCTCCTTAAAACGAAGACAACTCTTCATTAAGGAAAAAAATAAAAAGAAATGGAAACAACTCTCACAAATGATGGAACCTATCAAGTTGACTTGCCAAAGCAAAGTATGAGTTCCTGATGTGACTTGCATTTCATTAATAGAGAAAGAATAGTCAACATCATTTTTCTCTTAAGAGTGAAGCATAAGTAACAGGAGTGGAAGATCTAACTTATAAGCTTTCGTAAATAGAGGAAAATATAGTGAATAATTTCGATCAAGATACACTAAAATGACAACTCAATGCCATCAAACCTCTCGCTTAATGATGAGATCGAGAGTCTCAACTATAGAAGTTATCAAAAGTTCTTCCACTCTCCACTAATTACTTGTTTGAAATTTTGATGATATGTAATAGTTCCGCCACTAACATCACTCGACTTAAACAACGAGTGTTGTTACTAAAAAAATGGTCTATATCAATTGGGGTTAACTGTTTGGTTTTTGTTGTGGGTGGAATAAGATTTGAAACCTTTTGCTCATTAAAATTAAAAGAAATCTTCACTAAGGAAAAAAATAAAAAGAAATGGAAACAACTCTCACAAATGATGGAACCTATCAAGTTGACTGGCCAAAGCAAAGTATGAGTTCCTGATATGACTTAAATTTCATTTATAGAGAAAGAAGAGTCAACATCATTTTTCTCTTAAGACTGAAGCTTAAGTAACAGGAGTGGAAGATCTAACTTATAACCTTTCGTAAACAGAGGAAAATATAGTGAATAATTGCCATTAAGATACACTAAAATGACAACTCAATGCCATCAAACCTCTGTTTAATGATGAGATCGAGAGTCTCAACTATAGAAGTTATCAAATGTTCTTCCACTCTCCACTAATTACTTGTTTGAAATTTTGTTGATATAAAATAGTTCAGCCACTAACATCACTCGACTTAAACAACGAGTGTCATTACAAAAAAATGGCCTATATCAATTAGGGTTAACTATTTGATTTTTGTTGTGGGTGGAATAAGATTTGAAACCTTTGCTCCTTAAAACGAAGACAACTCTTCATTAAGGAAAAAATAAAAGAAATGGAAACAACTCTCACAAATGATGGAACCTATCAAGTTGATCGCCAAAGCAAAGTATGAGTTCTCGATATGACTTGCATTTCATTTATAGCGAAAGAAGAGTCAACATCATTTTTCTTACGAGTGAAGCATAAGTAACAGGAGGAAGATCTAACTTATAACCTTTCGTAAACAGAGGAAAATATAGTGAATAATTGCCATTAAGATACACTAAAATGACAACTCAATGCCATCAAACCTCTGCTTAATGATGAGATCGAGAGTCTCAACTTTAGAAGTTATCAAAAGTTCTTCCACTCTCCACTAATTACTTGTTTGAAATTTTGATGATATGTAATAGTTCCGCCACTAACATCACTTGACTTAAACAACGAAAGTGTTGTTACAAAAAATGGCCTATATCAATTGGGGTTAACTATTTGATTTTTGCTGTGGGTGGAATAAGATTTGAAACCTTTTGCTCATTAAAACGAAGACAACTCTTCGTTAAGGAAAAAAAAAAAAAATGGAAACAACTCTCACAAATGATGGAACCTATCAACTTGACTTGCCAAAGCAAAGTATGAGTTCCTGATGTGACTTGCATTTCATTAATAGAGAAAGAATAGTCAACATCATTTTTCTCTTAAGAGTGAAGCATAAGTAACAGGAGTGGAAGATCTAACGTATAAGCTTTCGTAAATAGAGGAAAATATAGTGAATAATTTCGATCAAGATACACTAAAATGACAACTCAATGCCATCAAACCTCTGTTTAATGATGAGATCGAGAGTCTCAACTTTAGAAGTTATCAAATGTTCTTCCACTCTCCACTAATTACTTGTTTGAAATTTTGATGATATGTAATAGTTCCGCCACTAACATCACTTGACTTAAACAACGAGTTTTGTTACAAAAAAATGGCCTATATCAATTGGGGTTAACTATTTGATTTCTGCTGTGGGTGGAATAAGATTTGAAACCTTTTGCTCATTAAAACGAAGACAACTCTTCATTAAGGAAAAAAATAAAAAGAAATGGAAACAACTCTCACAAATGATGGAACCTATCAAGTTGACTTGCCAAAGCAAAGTATGAGTTCCTGATGTGACTTGCATTTCATTAGTAGAGAAAGAATAGTCAACATCATTTTTCTCTTAAGAGTGAAGCATAAGTAACAGGAGTGGAAGATCTAACTTATAACCTTTCGTAAATAGAGGAAAATATAGTGAATAATTGCGATCAAGATACACTAAAATGACAACTCAATGCCATCAAACCTCTGTTTAATGATGAGATCGAGAGTCTCAAATTTAGAAGTTATCAAAAGTTCTTCCACTCTCCAATAATTACTTGTTTGAAATTTTGATGATATGTAATAGTTCCGCCACTAACATCATTCGACTTAAACAACACGTGTTGTTACTAAAAAAATGGTCTATATCAATTGGGGTTAACTGTTTGGTTTTTGTTGTGGGTGGAATAAGATTTGAAACCTTTTCCTCATTAAAACGAATACAACTCTTCATTAAGGAAAAAAATAAAAAGAAATGGAAACAACTCTCACAAATGATGGAACCTATCAACTTGACTTGCCAAAGCAAAGTATGAGTTCCTGATATGACTTGCATTTCATTTATAGAGAAAGAAGAGTCAACAGCATTTTTCTCTTAAGACTGAAGCTTAAGTAACAGGAGTGGAAGATCTAACTTATAACCTTTCGTAAACAGAGGAAAATATAGTGAATAATTTCGATCAAGATACACTAAAATGACAACTCAATGCCATCAAACCTCTGTTTAATGATGAGATCGAGAGTCTCAACTATAGAAGTTATCAAAAGTTCTTCCACTCTCCACTAATTACTTGTTTGAAATTTTGCTGATATCTAATAGTTCCGCCACTAACATCAGTCGACTTAAAAAACGAGTGTTGTTACAAAAAAAATGGCCTATATCAATTGGGGTTCACTATTTGATTTTTGTTGTGGGTGGAATAAGATTTGAAACCTTTTGCTCCTTAAAACGAAGACAACTCTTCATTAATGTTGACATCGAGAGTCTCAACTGTAGAAGTTATCAAATGTTCTTCCACTCTCCACTAATTAGTTGTTTGAAATTTTGCTGATATCTAATAGTTCCGCCACTAACATCAGTCGACTTAAAAAACGAGTGTTGTTACAAAAAAAATGGCCTATATCAATTGGGGTTAACTGTTTGATTTTTGTTGTGGGTGGAATAAGATTTGAAACCTTTTGCTCATTAAAATGAAAACAACTCTTCATTAAGGGAAAAAATTAAAAGAAATGGAAACAACTCTCACAAATGATGGAACCTATCAAGTTGACTTGCCAAAGCAAAGTATGAGTTCCTGATGTGACTTGCATTTCATTAATAGAGAAAGAATAGTCAACATCATTTTTCTCTTAAGAGTGAAGCATAAGTAACAGGAGTGGAAGATCTAACTTATAAGCTTTCGTAAATAGAGGAAAATATAGTGAATAATTTCGATCAAGATACACTAAAATGACAACTCAATGCCATCAAACCTCTGTTTAATGATGAGATCGAGAGTCTCAACTATAGAAGTTATCAAAAGTTCTTCCACTCTCCACTAATTACTTGTTTGAAATTTTGATGATATGTAATAGTTCCGCCACTAACATCACTCGACTTAAACAACGAAGTGTTGTTACTAAAAAATGGTCTATATCAATTGGGGTTAACTGCTTGGTTTTTGTTGTGGGTGGAATAAGATTTGAAACCTTTGCTCATTAAAATTAAAAGAAATCTTCACTAAGGAAAAAATTAAAAGAAATGGAAACAACTCTCACAAATGATGGAACCTATCAAGTTGACTGGCCAAAGCAAAGTATGAGTTCCTGATGTGACTTGCATTTCATTTATAGAGAAAGAAGAGTCAACTTCATTGTTTTCTTAAGAGTGAAGCTTAAGTAACAGGAGTGGAAGATCTAACTTATAACCTTTCGTAAACAGAGGAAAATATAGTGAATAATTGCCATTAAGATACACTAAAATGACAACTCAATGCCATCAAACCTCTGTTTAATGATGAGATCGAGAGTCTCAACTATAGAAGTTATCAAATGTTCTTCCACTCTCCACTAATTACTTGTTTGAAATTTTGTTGATATAAAATAGTTCAGCCACTAACATCACTCGACTTAAACAACGAGTGTCATTACAAAAAAATGGCCTATATCAATTAGGGTTAACTATTTGATTTTTGTTGTGGGTGGAATAAGATTTGAAACCTTTTGCTCCTTAAAACGAAGACAACTCTTCATTAAGGAAAAAAATAAAAAGAAATGGAAACAACTCTCACAAATGATGGAACCTATCAAGTTGACTGGCCAAAGCAAAGTATGAGTTCCTGATATGACTTGCGTTTCATTTATAGCGAAAGAAGAGTCAACATCATTTTTCTCTTAAGACTGAAGCATAAGTAACAGGAGTGGAAGATCTAACTTATAACCTTTCGTAAACAGAGGAAAATATAGTGAATAATTGCCATTAAGATACACTAAAATGACAACTCAATGCCATCAAACCTCTGTTTAATGATGAGATCGAGAGTCTCAACTTTAGAAGTTATCAAAAGTTCTTCCACTCTCCACTAATTACTTGTTTGAAATTTTGATGATATGTAATAGTTCCGCCACTAACATCACTTGACTTAAACAACGAGTGTTGTTACAAAAAAAATGGCCTATATCAATTGGGGTTAACTATTTGATTTTTGTTGTGGGTGGAATAAGATTTGAAACCTTTTGCTCATTAAAACGAAGACAACTCTTCGTTAAGGAAAAAAAAAAAATGGAAACAACTCTCACAAATGATGGAACCTATCAACTTGACTTGCCAAAGCAAAGTATGAGTTCCTGATGTGACTTGCATTTCATTAATAGAGAAAGAATAGTCAACATCATTTTTCTCTTAAGAGTGAAGCATAAGTAACAGGAGTGGAAGATCTAACGTATAAGCTTTCGTAAATAGAGGAAAATATAGTGAATAATTTCGATCAAGATACACTAAAATGACAACTCAATGCCATCAAACCTCTGTTTAATGATGAGATCGAGAGTCTCAACTTTAGAAGTTATCAAAATTTCTTCCATTCTCCACTAATTACTTGTTTTAAATTTTGATGATATGTAATAGTTCCGCCACTAACATCACTCAACTTAAACAACGAGTGTTGTTACTAAAAAAATGGTCTATATCAATTGGGGTTAACTGTTTGGTTTTTGTTGTGGGTGGAATAAGATTTGAAACCTTTTGCTCATTAAAATGAAAAGAAATCTTCACTAAGGAAAAAAATAAAAAGAAATGGAAACAACTCTCACAAATGATGGAACCTATAAGGTTAACTAGCCAAAGCAAAGTATGAGTTCCTGATATGACTTGCATTTCATTTATAGCGAAAGAAGAGTCAACATCATTTTTCTCTTAAGACTGAAGCATAAGTAACAGGAGTGGAAGATCTAACTTATAACCATTCGTAAACAGAGGAAAATATAGTGAATAATTGCCATTAAGATACACTAAAATGACAACTCAATGCCATCAAACCTCTGTTTAATGATGAGATCGAGAGTCTCAACTTTAGAAGTTATCAAAAGTTCTTCCACTCTCCACTAATTACTTGTTTGAAATTTTGATGATATGTAATAGTTCCGCCACTAACATCACTTGACTTAAACAACGAGTTTTGTTACAAAAAAAATGGCCTATATCAATTGGGGTTAACTATTTGATTTTTGCTGTGGGTGGAATAAGATTTGAAACCTTTTGCTCATTAAAACGAAGACAACTCTTCATTAAGGAAAAAAATAAAAAGAAATGGAAACAACTCTCACAAATGATGGAACCTATCAAGTTGACTTGCCAAAGCAAAGTATGAGTTCCTGATGTGACTTGCATTTCATTAGTAGAGAAAGAATAGTCAACATCATTTTTCTCTTAAGAGTGAAGCATAAGTAACAGGAGTGGAAGATCTAACTTATAAGCTTTCGTAAATAGAGGAAAATATAGTGAATAATTTCGATCAAGATACACTAAAATGACATCTCAATGCCATCAAACCTTTGTTTAATGATGAGATCGAGAGTCTCAACTTTAGAATTTATCAAATGTTCTTCCACTCTCCACTAATTACTTGTTTGAAATTTTGCTGATATCTAATAGTTCCGCCACTAACATCAGTCGACTTAAAAAACGAGTGTTGTTACAAAAAAAATGGCCTATATCAATTGGGGTTAACTGTTTGGTTTTTGTTGTGGGTGGAATAAGATTTGAAACCTTTTGCTCATTAAAATTAAAAGAAATCTTCACTAAGGAAAAAATAAAAGAAATGGAAACAACTCTCACAAATGATGGAACCTATCAAGTTGACTGGCCAAAGCAAAGTATGAGTTCCTGATATGACTTGCATTTCATTTATAGAGAAAGAAGAGTCAACATCATTTTTTCTTAAGACTGAAGCTTAAGTAACAGGAGTGGAAGATCTAACTTATAACCTTTCGTAAACAGAGGAAAATATAGTCAATAATTGCCATTAAGATACACTAAAATGACAACTCAATGCCATCAAACCTCTGTTTAATGATGAGATCGAGAGTCTCCACTATAGAAGTTATCAAATGTTCTTCCACTCTCCACTAATTACTTGTTTGAAATTTTGCTGATATCTAATAGTTCAGCCACTAACATCACTCGACTTAAACAACGAGTGTCATTACAAAAAAATGGCCTATATCAATTAGGGTTAACTATTTGATTTTTGCTGTGGGTGGAATAAGATTTGAAACCTTTTTCTCCTTAAAACGAAGACAACTCTTCATTAAGGAAAAAAATAAAAAGAAATGGAAACAACTCTCACAAATGATGGAACCTATCAAGTTGACTTGCCAAAGCAAAGTATGAGTTCCTGATGTGACTTGCATTTCATTAATAGAGAAAGAATAGTCAACATCATTTTTCTCTTAAGAGTGAAGCATAAGTAACAGGAGTGGAAGATCTAACTTATAAGCTTTCGTAAATAGAGGAAAATATAGTGAATAATTTCGATCAAGATACACTAAAATGACAACTCAATGCCATCAAACCTCTGTTTAATGATGAGATCGAGAGTCTCAACTATAGAAGTTATCAAAAGTTCTTCCACTCTCCACTAATTACTTGTTTGAAATTTTGATGATATGTAATAGTTCCGCCACTAACATCACTCGACTTAAACAACGAGTGTTGTTACTAAAAAAATGGTCTATATCAATTGGGGTTAACTGTTTGGTTTTTGTTGTGGGTGGAATAAGATTTGAAACCTTTTGCTCATTAAAATTAAAAGAAATCTTCACTAAGGAAAAAAATAAAAAGAAATGGAAACAACTCTCACAAATGATGGAACCTATCAAGTTGATCGCCAAAGCAAAGTATGAGTTCCTGATATGACTTGCATTTCATTTATAGAGAAAGAAGAGTCAACATCATTTTTCTCTTAAGACTGAAGCTTAAGTAACAGGAGTGGAAGATCTAACTTATAACCTTTCGTAAACAGAGGAAAATATAGTGAATAATTGCCATTAAGATACACTAAAATGACAACTCAATGCCATCAAACCTCTGTTTAATGATGAGATCGAGAGTCTCAACTATAGAAGTTATCAAATGTTCTTCCACTCTCCACTAATTACTTGTTTGAAATTTTGTTGATATAAAATAGTTCAGCCACTAACATCACTCGACTTAAACAACGAGTGTCATTACAAAAAAATGGCCTATATCAATTAGGGTTAACTATTTGATTTTTGCTGTGGGTGGAATAAGATTTGAAACCTTTTGCTCCTTAAAACGAAGACAACTCTTCATTAAGGAAAAAAATAAAAAGAAATGGAAACAACTCTCACAAATGATGGAACCTATCAAGTTGACTGGCCAAAGCAAAGTATGAGTTCCTGATATGACTTGCGTTTCATTTATAGCGAAAGAAGAGTCAACATCATTTTTCTCTTAAGACTGAAGCATAAGTAACAGGAGTGGAAGATCTAACTTATAACCTTTCGTAAAAAGAGGAAAATATAGTGAATAATTGCCATTAAGATACACTAAAATGACAACTCAATGCCATCAAACCTCTGTTTAATGATGAGATCGAGAGTCTCAACTTTAGAAGTTATCAAAAGTTCTTCCACTCTCCACTAATTACTTGTTTGAAATTTTGATGATATGTAATAGTTCCGCCACTAACATCACTTGACTTAAACAACGAGTGTTGTTACAAAAAAAATGGCCTATATCAATTGGGGTTAACTATTTGATTTTTGCTGTGGGTGGAATAAGATTTGAAACCTTTTGCTCATTAAAACGAAGACAACTCTTCGTTAAGGAAAAAAAAAAGAAATGGAAACAACTCTCACAAATGATGGAACCTATCAACTTGACTTGCCAAAGCAAAGTATGAGTTCCTGATGTGACTTGCATTTCATTAATAGAGAAAGAATAGTCAACATCATTTTTCTCTTAAGAGTGAAGCATAAGTAACAGGAGTGGAAGATCTAACGTATAAGCTTTCGTAAATAGAGGAAAATATAGTGAATAATTTCATCAAGATACACTAAAATGACAACTCAATGCCATCAAACCTCTGTTTAATGATGAGATCGAGAGTCTCAACTTTAGAAGTTATCAAAATTTCTTCCATTCTCCACTAATTACTTGTTTTAAATTTTGATGATATGTAATAGTTCCGCCACTAACATCACTCAACTTAAACAACGAGTGTTGTTACTAAAAAATGGTCTATATCAATTGGGGTTAACATTTGGTTTTGTTGTGGGTGGAATAAGATTTGAAACCTTTGCTCATTAAAATGAAAAGAAATCTTCACTAAGGAAAAAAATTAAAAGAAATGGAAACAACTCTCACAAATGATGGAACCTATAAGGTTAACTAGCCAAAGCAAAGTATGAGTTCCTGATATGACTTGCATTTCATTTATAGCGAAAGAAGAGTCAACATCATTTTTCTCTTAAGACTGAAGCATAAGTAACAGGAGTGGAAGATCTAACTTATAACCATTCGTAAACAGAGGAAAATATAGTGAATAATTGCCATTAAGATACACTAAAATGACAACTCAATGCCATCAAACCTCTGTTTAATGATGAGATCGAGAGTCTCAACTTTAGAAGTTATCAAAAGTTCTTCCACTCTCCACTAATTACTTGTTTGAAATTTTGATGATATGTAATAGTTCCGCCACTAACATCACTTCACTTAAACAACGAGTTTTGTTACAAAAAAAATGGCCTATATCAATTGGGGTTAACTATTTGATTTTTGTTGTGGGTGGAATAAGATTTGAAACCTTTTGCTCATTAAAACGAAGACAACTCTTCATTAAGGAAAAAAATAAAAAGAAATGGAAACAACTCTCACAAATGATGGAACCTATCAAGTTGACTTGCCAAAGCAAAGTATGAGTTCCTGATGTGACTTGCATTTCATTAGTAGAGAAAGAATAGTCAACATCATTTTTCTCTTAAGAGTGAAGCATAAGTAATGGAGTGGAAGATCTAACTTATAAGCTTTCAGTAAATAGAGGAAAATATAGTGAATAATTTCGATCAAGATACACTAAAATGACATCTCAATGCCATCAAACCTTTGTTTAATGATGAGATCGAGAGTCTCAACTTTAGAATTTATCAAATGTTCTTCCACTCTCCACTAATTACTTGTTTGAAATTTTGCTGATATCTAATAGTTCCGCCACTAACATCAGTCGACTTAAAAAACGAGTGTTGTTACAAAAAAAATGGCCTATATCAATTGGGGTTAACTGTTTGGTTTTTTTTGTGGGTGGAATAAGATTTGAAACCTTTTGCTCATTAAAATGAAAAGAAATCTTCACTAAGGAAAAAAATAAAAAGAAATGGAAACAACTCTCACAAATGATGGAACCTATCAAGTTGACTTGCCAAAGCAAAGTATGAGTTCCTGATGTGACTTGCATTTCATTTATAGAGAAAGAAGAGTCAACATCATTGTTTTCTTAAGAGTGAAGCTTAAGTAACAGGAGTGGAAGATCTAACTTATAACCTTTCGTAAACAGAGGAAAATATAGTGAATAATTGCCATTAAGATACACAAAAATGACAACTCAATGCCATCAAACCTCTGTTTAATGATGAGATCGAGAGTCTCAACTATAGAAGTTATCAAATGTTCTTCCACTCTCCACTAATTACTTGTTTGAAATTTTGCTGATCTCTAATAGTTCAGCCACTAACATCACTCGACTTAAACAACGAGTGTCATTACAAAAAAATGGCCTATATCAATTGGGGTTAACTGTTTGATATTTGCTGTGGGTGGAATAAGATTTGAAACCTTTTGCTCCTTAAAACGAAGACAACACTTCATTAAGGAAAAAAATAAAAAGAAATGGAAACAACTCTCACAAATGATGGAAACTATCATGTTGACTTGCCAAAACAAAGTATGAGTTCCTGATGTGACTTGCATTTCATTTATAGAGAAAGAATAGTCAACATCATTTTTCTCTTAAGAGTGAAGCATAAGTAACAGGAGTGGAAGATCTAACTTATAACCTTTCGTAAACAGAGGAAAATATAGTGAATAATTGTCATTAAGATACACTAAAATGACAACTCAATGCCATCAAACCTCTGTTTAATGATGAGATCGAGAGTCTCAACTATAGAAGTTATCAAATGTTCTTCCACTCTCCACTAATTACTTGTTTGAAATTTTGCTGATATCTAATAGTTCAGTCACTAACATCACTCGACTTAAACAACGAGTGTCATTACAAAAAAATGGCCTATATCAATTAGGGTTAACTATTTGATTTTTGCTGTGGGTGGAATAAGATTTGAAACCTTTTGCTCCTTAAAACGAAGACAACTCTTCATTAAGGAAAAAAATAAAAAGAAATGGAAACAACTCTCACAAATGATGGAACCTATCAAGTTGACTTGCCAAAGCAAAGTATGAGTTCCTGATGTGACTTGCATTTCATTTATAGAGAAAGAAGAGTCAACATCATTTTTTTCTTAAGAGTGAAGCATAAGTAACAGGAGTGGAAGATCTAACTTATAACCTTTCTTAAACAGAGGAAAATATAGTGAATAATTGCCATTAAGATACACTAAAATGACAACTCAATGCCATCAAACCTCTGTTTAATGATGAGATCGAGAGTCTCAACTTTAGAAGTTATCAAATGTTCTTCCACTCTCCACTAATTACTTGTTTGAAATTTTGCTGATATGTAATAGTTCCGCCACTAACATCACTCGACTTAAACAATGAGTGTCATTACAAAAAAATGGCCTATATCAATTAGGGTTAACTGTTTGATTTTTGTTGTGGGGGGAATAAGATTTGAAAGCTTTTGCTCATTAAAATGGAAACAACTCTTCATTAAGGAAAAAAATAAAAAGAAATGGAAATAACTCTCACAAATGATGGAACCTATCAAGTTGACTTGCCAAAGCAATGTATGAGTTCCTGATGTGACTTGCATTTCATTAATAGAGAAAGAATAGTCAACATCATTTTTCTCTTAAGAGTGAAGCATAAGTAACAGGAGTGGAAGATCTAACTTATAAGCTTTCGTAAATAGAGGAAAATATAGTGAATAATTTCGATCAAGATACACTAAAATGACAACTCAATCCCATCAAACCTCTATTTAATGATGAGATCGAGAGTCTCAACTTTAGAAGTTATCAAAAGTTCTTCCACTCTCCACTAATTACTTGTTTGAAATTTTGATGATATGTAATAGTTCCGCCACTAACATCACTCGACTTAAACAACGAGTGTTGTTACTAAAAAAATGGTCTATATCAATTGGGGTTAACTGTTTGGTTTTTGTTGTGGGTGGAATAAGATTTGAAACCTTTTGCTCATTAAAATGAAAAGAAATCTTCACTAAGGAAAAAAATAAAAAAGAAATGGAAACAACTCTCGCAAATGATGGAACCTATCAAGTTGACTGGCCAAAGCAAAGTATGAGTTCCTGATGTGACTTGCATTTCATTTATACAGAAAGAAGAGTGAACATCATTTTTCTCTTAAGACTGAAGCATAAGTTGTAACATCCCATCTCCCATAGGAAGGGTTTATTGGTAATTTGGGACGGGTTCGGAGAATTGGATTATATCTCGGCATGCTCATACAACATATAGCCTCTATAACTAATGATTGTTTTCCACATGCACATGGTATACATGCATTCATGACATTTCCGGCATAAATGTCTAATTGAGATTTTTTTATGTGAAATCTATGGGATAATTGTATTTGAAAAAAATATTCTGAGTGCGCCATAAATTGTTTTCTAATTTAAGGAATTTTTAGGAACTTTTTCTGGATTTTTCGGAGAAAATTCCCGGACCGGAAAAAAATCGCCAATTGACGAACCGGTCGATTTTCGGTAGCAAAAATTGCTACCCAATGGCACTGTCTTATTGGGTATATTGTTTTGGGATTGAAATTGGGGTCAATTGAGTTGATTGGGTTAGTTTTTGATCTGGATTAAAGAATTAATACTTTGACTTTTCTTTAAACTTTGGAACCAATCACATTTAGCCACCAAATGCCATCATTTAATGCTCACTTCCTTCCTCCCACGGTTTTGCCTTAATAAAAGAATGAAAAAGAGGATTTTTACCTCTTAAAGCCTTCTCATCCGGAACTACTCCTATTCTCCATATCCTTTGATTTTCTTCTTCTTTTTTCATCTTTCTCCAAACACTCAAGAGTTCTCTTACTTGTCACTAAGCTATAGTTTTCCCATGATGATGAAATATATATGTATGGTGGTAGAAGAAGTGATTAGTGAAGGTAGGAAGTAAAGAAGTGAAAGGAATTGAAGGTTGGAAAAGCTAATAGGTAAGTTTTGTTGTTAAACTTTCCTTATGTTTTGATTTAGAAATTGAATGCCATGGTAGTTAGGAGTAATTAATGGGAGGTTTGGTACATTTATTATGATTATTGATGCCTTAAATTGATGATAATTATTGCTTGAATTAATGGGTATAAGATTAGAGTTAGTTATGAATTGAAAGTAGGATGAGTGATGAATGGTTTTAGCTTGATTGTAATTGCATGTTGATGATGAATTGTGCATAGGAATTGAGGAATTAATGCTGCCAACTTTTGTGTAAGAATACAAATAAATATTGTGTTGAGTTTGTGGCTGAATTGGAGGTGTAAATGAATGTATATTAATGTAGGTAAAGTGATAGAATGGAAGAGGATGAGGCATGATGAAATCTGGAAATTTTGGTGTTGAGCCTATTGTAATGATTTGATCATAACTAATTGTGTAGGTGATCAAATGAGTTGAGGTTTGTGTCCAATTAAACTTTGGGATGTTGGCTACAACTTTGTGTGAAATAGGTGTTGGTAAATTGTAATGCTAGAAGGACGAAATTTTGCATGGAAAGTTACTGTTTTATTGCCTGTGAACAGTACCCGCAGTTATGACCTGATTACTTTGTTGATTTTTCTAAATTAATTGGTATGGAACTAGGAACAATGGTCTGTATGAAAGTTGAGGCATATTGAATTAGCTTTCCATTGCCACTGATCTTGTTAATTTTCGAGTTGTATATTGGGAGATATGAACTGATTACTATTGATTGGTTTTATGTTTTTTGGAGAAACCTAGTCAAAGTGTTGATTTTATGAGCTTTCTGCTTGGGAGCCATTTTAGCAATTTTTATGGACTGAATTGGTGTGAGTGATCTTCTGAAAAGTTGTAGAGGAAGAAAGTATCTTGAAAATGATTTATGGTGTGTAATTTTTAGAGGTCAGAGTTGGGAGTTATGATTTTGCAAAAACTGACCCTGCATTAGGTTGTGAATTGCTGATAATGGCAGTAACTTGCATAATAGATTTGAACTTGTTAGAAATCGAATTGGAGTTTGAGTTCTTCATGAAACTTGAAGTTGGTGATCTTATCTTTTCAGGGGTATAAGGTAGTAAATTTGGTGACATTTTTTCTGAGAGATATGTTGTTTGGGAAATTACTGTCCAGATTAGTTGATTTCAGTATACTGATTCTTGGTTGAATTGTTTGACCTAGTTAGTTATGAATTTGATTTTGGGTTGTTCATAAAAGTTGTAGATGATATTGTGAACTTATTGAGCCTATTTATGTGGTAATTTTTTGCTGAAGAATCAGAGAGTTATGGAATTTGTAATGTACTGTTCTGTTTTAATGGGATTTGAGTAGGCAGTAGCTTTGAAGGGATTTTTGACACCCTTAAGGGTGAAATTGATTTTTATGGTCTTCTTGAGAATTGTAGAGGGTTTCATGATCTTTCCAACGAGATATAGTTGGAAATTTTCTGAATTGTGTGCAATGAATTATTGGTGTTGAAAATTGGATTGGAAATCAGGAAAAAAAAAGAAAAGAAATGGAAATGGAATCACGCCCGGTCACTAGGGCGACGCCTCGCCCTAGTGACGAGGCGTAAAGGGCCGCATCGCTAGGGCGACGCCTCGCCCTAGCGACGAGGCCGAATGAGTCAACCCCGCTGGGGCGAGACGTCGCCCCCAACGAGGCTGGTCTTTTCTTTTTTTTTTAATTATTATTTTATTATTTTTATTTGTTAATTGGTAATTTGTGATTTCATGCTTCTTTTGTCAATTTCTTTTTCGTCCGACGTCCGATTGACCTGATTCTTGAGGCATCGGATTCGTAGAACATTTAATTACATTTTGTGAGAAATTGGGAATTTTTGGACGGGAAATTGACGTGGCCCCGGGTAACGGAGCCTTTAATCACTGTTTTGTTTAATTGGAGACCTATAGAGGTCCGAATTGCGCACCGTCGGCGTAATAGGTTTCTAATTTTAGACGGATTTTTTATGAAAAAATTTTGGATTAGGGCCGGGAATGCCGTGAACATGCATTATACACGTTTTACTTATTCCATGTGCATTGTTTGATATTTTTAACTATTCAGTTGATAATGTTTACTTATTTTAATTGTTATAGATGCTCAGTTGGAACGTCATCCCACGGACGTTGCAGAGACTTCCCGGCATTAGCTCGAAGTTATTAGGTGAGTAACCTAGATGGTTCCTCGGTTAGTAAGTGTTTATAATTACGCACTTAGAACCCCATGGAGAATAATGGTGGGAAAATTGTGTTTGTTTTGAATGCGGATTGCGGACCGAAGGTCCGATGGATTGGGGAATTCTGACATAGAAGTGTCATATGTGATTTTCTTGCGATTACCTGTACAAGACTTATGTGTACATGTTGAATTGGGATCTGATATGATGTTGGTGTTGTTTTATTTGGACATATGCACATCATGCATAATTGCATGATCAGTAATTGGCAGTTGTGACCAGAGCAGCCAACGAGAGCTTAAAGCTCAACGTGATTGGGCCTTGAGCCCATAGTGATTCAGAGCCTATAGCTCACCGTTTAATGCGCCCTTAATGGGACAGTTTCAGGCACTCAGTGACAACAACGTAATAAATTTGAAAAGCGTCTTATACACATTCCATGTGCATTTGAATTGATTCTTTGGATTGGTATGAAAATTATGTGGTACTACTAAATGTGATTTGATGAGATAATTGTGCGTAGCTGTGTTATGTATGTGTATATGCATGAATTGGGTGAACCATCGATGATGGTTCCTCACTGAGTTCGCAAACTCACCCAAAATTGCAAATTATTTTTCAGGACCGAGAGAGTAGACTTATAGCTCCAGAGGGACTTTTCCTGCCGTGTAGATTGAGTTGGCAAGAGAAGTCATGGCACACAGGTCGGTCAGCTGGCACTTTTTGAGGGATGACCTAGCTAGCATTTTTGTTTGATTTTCTTTTGGAGTAATGTCTGAGAACATACCGGTTGTGTAAATTTCTCGCTTTGAGGTTATGAAATGAGAATTTATGGTTTCAAAAATTAGTGGATTTCATATTAATTCTTTATGATTTTGATGCCATGTGGAGTGTTAGTGGTTGTTCGTAGCGCACCCTTATCGTAGGATGTGTGTCGGAATGACCTACGGGCGTCCCGATACATATCCTATGGTATGGGGGTGCTACATTAGGTGGTATCAGAGCATGGTTTGGCATCTGTTGGGACTAGTACATATTTAGGCTTGAATTATTGTGAGAAATGCAGAAACTGATTAGAGTTCTTGTTTTGTTTTTGTTTTAGGTCATCCGTATTTGGTGATCAGATTGATCAACCAGCTGACCAGGGATCTGTTGGAGCTAGTAGAGAGTCCTCGGTGCCTCGATCTGAGGAGATACCTCCTAGAGTCCCCGTGAGACGGGAGAGGAGATACGATTTGTTTGCGTGTAGGGGTCAGAACTTGGCAAGATGCATCTCGCCGAGGCCGAGGGATGGTTGGAGAGGACCGAGAGAGTCCTTGATCGGATGGATTCTGAACTCGATGAGAGGTTCGACACGCAGATCTCTTCGCAAGGCCCCGCTTATACATGCCGGAAGACATTAAAGGCAGCACCACCGCACCTTGCCTTCGACACGGGCGATTTTCCGAGGGCTTTAGAGACAATTATATGCCCAAGGTGTATCTCGAAATGAAGATGCAGGAGTTTTTGAGCCGAGACAGGTAGGATGACAGAGATGGCAGTACGAGGTTAGGTTTAATGAGTTAATGGGATATCTTTGCTCTGTGGTTTCCATCGAGGCGATAGGTGCGGAGGTTTGAGATGGGGATGAATCTGGAGATCCATGCAGGATTGGCCCGATCCGATATGGGCTCCTTTATAGAGTTGAGAGCTGCTTCTTTGTGAGAGTGGAGCAGATTGTGAGGCGAGATGAGACAGCGAGAGATGGGTCAAGGTCTAGAGGAAAGAGAGTTAGTGACGGTCAGTAAGCAGCTCTGGTAGGAGTTTTAGCAGCGCAGAGAGCAGGCCTTCAGATCTTCGGAGGATCCGATACGGTCGGGTTTTTGACGAGAGGAGATTTGTCGATTGGCGATGGCGATGGCGATGGCGAGAGGTTTTGGGCGATTCCCCATTCTGGTGAGCACCGTGAGAAGAGGCACTTTGAGAGTGTTGGCGATTGATGGAGCTTGCCTTAAATGCGGCTCCATGGATCATCGATTGTGGATTGCCCACCTACATTGGGAGCTCGATCACATTGGTAGTGGCTCAGCTGGAGTAGTACTCTGACAAGACATGAGCAGTAGAGTGGGTGGATCCGGCGTGGATCAAGAAGGGGTCGTGGTAGAGGCCGAGGTAGAGTGAGGATCTTTAGGCGGACCGAGGGTCGGTGCAATCGACCACAGCCCCGAGCCGTAGTATATGCCATGACGAAGGGAGGCCCAGATTCCCCGATGTCGTGAATCGGTATGCTCCTTATTTTCGATATTGAGGCATTTGCTTTCTCTGGATCTGGATCCACATTCTTTTATTGCACCTCATATGGCATGTAGATTGCATGGGGATCGGGAGATGTTACGGTATGGGCTAGAGGTGAGTACACCTCAGGTACTACTATCGCATTGGGAGAGGTTCGCAGGGATGCTCGATCCAGATTGATCAGCGGTGTTGAGGCGGACCTTATAGTGTTTCCTCTGAGAGAGATCGATGTGATTCTGGGGATGGAATGGCTGACGGCCCATAGGGCTATTATGGACTGTTATACCAAGGAGATTGTTTTAGAGTCTCCTGGTCAGCCTAGAGCAGTGTTCAGAGGAGTTAGTCAGGCAGTACCAGCCCGGATGATCTCTTTCCTTAGTGCCCTGAGATTGATGCAGGGAGGCTGTGAGGCATATCTGGCTCATGTAGTTGACACCAGAGTTGAGCAGAGGCTTCAGGATATTCCTGTGGTTAGGAAATTTCCAGATGTGTTTCCTGATGAGTTACTGTGTTTTGCCACGGATCGGGAGACGAGTTCACTATTGACCTCGTTCAATCATCGCCCTATATCTATACCTCCATATAGGATGGCTTTGTGGAACCGAGGGAGCTTGAGGCTCGATTCTGCAGGAGTTGTTGGAGAAGGGCTTTATCGGACCTAGTGTTTCACCACGGGAGCTCCAGTTTTGTTTGTGAAGAAAAGGATGGGACTTTGAGGTCAGTGCATCGATTCTGTGCGATTGAATCGGGTGTGTGATGAAGAATAAGTATCCACCGCCTAGGATCGATGACTTATTTGATCATTCTTGGGAGCTCGGTGTTCACTAAGTTGGATCCGAGGTCGTGGTACTATCATTGAAGATTGCAGAGGCCAATGTGCCTAAGAGTGCCTTGAGAGCGTGTACGGGCATTTTGAGTTTTAGTGATGCCGTTTGGGTTGACTAATGCCCGGCGACCTTTCATGGCCTCGATGAATAAGGTATTTCAGCCTCACCGGATCGGTTTGTTATTGTGTTTATTGATGACATTTTAGTGTATTCGAGGAATGATGGGAGCATAGTGAGCATTTGAGGATTGTGTTGCAGACCATGAGGAGAGATAGTTGTATGCCAAATTCAAAATGTGAATTTTATTTGGATCAGTGATATTTTTGGGACATATAGTGATTTGGAGAGGGTATTGGTGGATCCGAGTAAGGTGGAGGCGGTCTTTGAAGTGGGAAGCTCCTAGGAATGTTTGAGATTGAGTTTCCTCGGATTGGCGGTTATTACGGAGGTTTGTCGAGGGTTTTCATTGATCTCAGCCCCTCTGACAAAACTTCTGAGGAAGAATGTGCCATTCAGATGGACTGAGGAGTGTCAGAAGAGCTTTGAGGAGCTGAAACATCGGTTGACTACTGCACCGGTGTTGGCTATTCCATCTGGGACTGGAGGATTTGAGGTATATAGTGATGCATCGCATCAGGGATTGGGGTGTGTTCTGATGCAGCACGGTAGAGTCATTGCCTATGCCTCGAGACAGCTGAGGTCTCACGAGGTAAACTATCCTGTTCATGATTTGGAGTTAGCTGCAGTAGTGTTTTCTTTGAAGATTTGGAGGCATTACCTGTATGGTGAGACTTTCCAGATCTTCACTGACCATAAGAGTTTGAGATATTTACTGAGCCAGAGAGAGTTGAATTTGAGACAGAGGAGATGGCTTGAGTTGTTGAAGGACTATGACTGTACTATCGAGTATCACCCTGGGAAAGCTAATGTGGTGGCGGTGCTCTGAGTAGGAAGTCACATACTAGTACAACCTCAGATTCGGGCAATGAGGTTGCCTAATTTGATTCAGTTGAGGGCTTTGAATGTTCAGATGACTCTGGAGCAGGATGGAGTCTTATTGGCTACTTTGACACTGAGACCGATGCTACTGGACAGGATCAGGAGAGTTCAGGACAAGGATCCTGTTATGGTGAGACTGATTGAGAAGGTAAAAGCTGATTCGAGTTCTGAGTTTGATGTGAGAGATGAGACTTTGTGGTTGAGACAGAGGCTTTGTGTGCCTGATGTGGATGACTTGAGGAGAGAGATATTGGAGGAGGCTCATATGGCCACATATGCTATGCATCCTGGTACTACCAAGATGTATAACACTCTTAAGCAACATTTCTGGTGGCCTGGCATGAAAAAGCAAGTAGCGGAGTATGTATCTAGATGTTTGACGTGCCAGCAGGTTAAGGCTGAGCACCAGGCTCCAGTAGGGAAGCTTCATTCGTTGCCAATTTCGGAGTGTAAATGGGAACGAATTACCATGGATTTCATTATGGGTTTGCCTAGGATGCCGAGGCAGCATGATGCTATCTGGGTCATAGTGGATCGATTGACTAAATCGGCCCATTTCTTGCCAGTAAGGGAGAACAATACCATGGATCAGTTGGCCCAGAAGTATGTGGCGGAGATAGTGAGACTGTATGGGGTCCCAGTGTCGATAGTGTCTGACTGGGATCCCAGATTTACTTCGAGGTTCTGGCAGAGTTTGCAGTCTGCTATGGGTACTAGGCTGAACTTCAGTACAACGTTTCATCCTCAGACAGATGGGCAGAGTGAGAGGACGATTAAGACTGTTGAGGATATGCTTGAGCTTGTGTATTGAAGTTCGAGAGGAGCATGGGATCGATGTTAGCTCGATTGAGTTTGCATACAACAATCATTATCATAGTAGCATCGGGATGGCACCATATGAGGGCTTTGTATGGGCGCACCGTGTAGATCGCCTTTTATTGGGATGAAGAGGTGTGAGGATGATTGAGGTCTGAGTGATTCAGGATACTGTAGATAAGGTGAAACTGATTCGGAGTCGCATCAAAGCGGCTCAGGATAGACAGAAGAGCTATGTGGATCAGCATAGGAGGGACATTGAGTACAATGTAGGCGATAGAGTGTTCTTACGGGTGTCACCGTGGCGTGGTGTACTGAGATTTGGGAAAAAGGGTAAGTTAAGCCCTAGGTACATTGGTCCATATGAGATCACTGAGAGGATAGGACCTTTGGCCTACAGGCTAGCTTTACCGAGTGAGATGTCTCAGTTGCATGACGTCTTCCATGTGAGTATGCTCCGTAGATATCGGTCAGATCCGACATATGTGATACCGGCTCAGGAGATTGAGGTATCGAGTAATTTGAGTTATGTAGAGGAGCCGATACAGATTGTCGGGACACAGGTGAAACAGTTGAGGAATAAGAGTATTCCACTGGTGAAGGTTCTCTGGAGGAACCACTCGACTGAGGAGGCTACCTGGGAGACCGAGGAGCATATGAGGAGACAGTATCCTCATCATTTCGATCAACCAAGTAAGAATTTCGGGGACAAAATTTTTATTAGGAGGGGAGAATTGTAACATCCCATCTCCCTTAGGAAGGGTTTATTGGTAATTTGGGACGGGTTAGGAGAATTGGATTATATCTCGGCATGCTCATACAACATATAGCCTCTATAACTAATGATTGTTTTGCACATGCACATGGTATACATGCATTCATGACATTTCCGGCATAAATGTCTAATTGAGATTTTTTTTTGTGAAATCTATGGGATAATTGTATTTGAAAAAAATATTCTGAGTGCGCCATAAATTGTTTTCTAATTTAAGGAATTTTTAGGAATTTTTTCTAGATTTTTCGGAGAAAATTCCCAGACCGGAAAAAAATCTCCAATTGGCGAACCGGTCGATTTTCGGTAGCAAAAATTGCTACCCAATGGCACTGTCTTATTGGGTATATTATTTTGGGATTGAAATTGGGGTCAATTGAGTTGATTGGGTTAGTTTTTGTTCTGGATTAAAGAATTAATACTTTGACTTTTCTTTAAACTTTGGAACCAATCACATTTAGCCACCAAATGCCATCATTTAATGCTCACTTCCTTCCTCCCACGGTTTTGCCTTAATAAAAGAATGAAAAAGAGGATTTTTACCTCTTAAAGCCTTCTCATCCGAAACTACTCCTATTCTCCATATCCATTGATTTTCTTCTTCTTTTTTCATCTTTCTCCAAACACTCAAGAGTTCTCTTACTTGTCACTAAGCTATAGTTTTCCCATGATGATGAAATATATATGTATGGTGGTAGAAGAAGTGATTAGTGAAGGTAGGAAGTAAAGAAGTGAAAGGAATTCAAGGTTGGAAAAGCTAATAGGTAAGTTTTGTTGTTAAGCTTTCCTTATGTTTTGATTTAGAAATTGAATGCCATGGTAGTTAGGAGTAATTAATGGGAGGTTTGGTACATTTATTATGATTATTGATGCCTTAAATTGATGATAATTATTGCTTGAATTAATGGGTATAAGATTAGAGTTAGTTATGAATTGAAAGTAGGATGAGTGATGAATGGTTTTAGCTTGATTGTAATTGCATGTTGATGATGAATTGTGCATAGGAATTGAGGAATTAATGCTGCCAACTTTTGTGTAAGAATACAAATAAATATTGTGTTGAGTTTGTGGCTGAATTGGAGGTGTAAATGAATGTATATTAATGTAGGTAAAGTGATAGAATGGAAGAGGATGAGGTATAGATGAAATCTGGAAATTTTGGTGTTGAGCCTATTGTAATGATTTGATCATAACTAATTGTATAGGTGATCAAATGAGTTGAGGTTTGTGCCCAATTAAACTTTGGGATGTTGGCTACAACTTTGTGTGAAATAGGTGTTGGTAAATTGTAATGCTAGAAGGACGAAATTTTGCATGGAAAGTTACTGTTTTATTGCCTGTGAACAGTACCCGCAGTTATGACCTGATTACTTTGTTGATTTTTCTAAATTAATTGGTATGGAACTAGGAACAATGGCCTTTATGAAAGTTGAGGCATATTGAATTAGCTTTCCATTTCCACTGATCTTGTTAATTTTCGAGCTGTATATTGGGAGATATGAACTGATTACTATTGATTGGTTTTATGTTTTTTGGAGAAACCTAGTCAAAGTGTTGATTTTGTGAGCTTTCTACTTGGGAGCCATTTTAGCAATTTTTATGGTCTGAATTGGTGTGAGTGATCTTCTGAAAGGTTGTAGAGGAAGAAAGTGTCTTGAAAATGATTTATGGTGTGTAATTTTTAGAGGTCAGAGTTGGGAGTTATGATTTTGCAAAAACTGACCCTGCATTAGGTTGTGAATTGCTGATAATGGCAGTAACTTGCATAATAGATTTGAACTTGTTAGAAATCGAATTGGAGTTTGAGTTCTTCATGAAACTTGAAGTTGGTGATCTTATCTTTTCAGGGGTATAAGGTAGTAAATTTGGTGACATTTGTGTTGAGAGATATGTTGTTTGGGAAATTACTGTCCAGATAAGTTTATTTCAGTATACTGATTCGTGGTTGAATTGTTTGACCTAGTTAGTTATGGAATTTGATTTTGGGTTGTTCATAAAAGTTTTATATGATATTGTGAACTTATTGAGCCTATTTATGTGGTAATTTTTGGCTGAAGAATCAGAGAGTTATGGAATTTGTAATGTACTGTTATGTTTTAATGGGATTTGAGTAGGCAGTAGCTTTGAAGGGATTTTTGACACCCTTAAGGGTGAAATTGATTTTTATGGTCTTCTTGAGAACTGTAGAGGGTTTCATTATCTTTCCAACGAGATATAGTTGGAAATTTTCTGAATTGTGTGCAATGAATTATTGGTGTTGAAAATTGGATTAGAAATCAGGAAAAAAAAGAAAAGAAATGGAAATGGAATCACGCCCGGTCACTAGGGTGACGCCTCGCCCTAGTGACGAGGCGTAAAGGGCCGCATCGCTAGGGCGACGCCTCGCCCTAGCGACGAGGCCGAATGAGTCAGCCCCGCTGGGGCGAGACGTCGCCCCCAGCGAGGCTGGTCTTTTCTTTTTTTTTTTTAATTATTATTTTATTATTTTTATTTGTTAATTGGTAATTTGTGATTTCATGCTTCTTTTGTCAATTTCTTTTTCGTCCGACGTCCGATTGACCTGATTCTTGAGGCATCGGATTCGTAGAACATTTAATTACATTTTGTGAGAAATTGGGAATTTTTGGACGGGAAATTGACGTGGCCCCGGGCAACGGAGCCTTTAATCACTATTTTGTTTAATTGGGACCTATAGAGGTCCGAATTGCGCACCGTCAGCGCCAATAGGTTTCTAATTTTTAGACGGATTTTTTTTATGGGAAAATTTTGGATTAGGGCCAGGAATGCCATGAACATGCATTATACACGTTTTACTTATTCCATGTGCATTGTTTGATATTTTTAACTATTCAGTTGATAATGTTTACTTATTTTAATTGTTATCGAGGCTCAGTTGGAACGTCATCCCACGGACATTGCAGAGGCTTCCCGGCATTAGCTCGGAAGTTATTAGGTGAGTAACCTAGATGGTTCCTCGGTTAGTAAGTGTTTATAATTCTGCACTTAGAACCCTGTGGAGAATAATGGTGGGAAAATTGTGTTTGTTTGTGCCTGAATTGCGGACCGAAGGTCCGATGGATTGGGGAATTCTGACATAGAAGTGTCATATGTGATTTTCTTGCGATTACCTGTACAAGACTTATGTGTACATGTTGAATTGGGATCGATATGATGTTGGTGTTGTTTTATTTGGATATGCACATCATGCATAATTGCATGATCGAGAATGGCGATTGTGACGAAAGCAACCAACGAGCTTAAAGCTCAACGTGATTGGGCCTTGAGCCCATAGTGATTCGAGCCTATGGCTCACCGCTTAATGCGCCTTAATGGGACGAGCCAGCGCCAAAGGACAACAACGTAATAAATTGAAAAGCGCCTCATACACATTCCATGTGCATTTGAATTGATTCTTTGGATTGGTATGAAAATTATGTGGTACTACTAAATGTGATTTGATGAGATAATTGTGCGTAGCTGTGTTATGTATGTGTATATGCATGAATTGGGTGAACCATCGATGATGGTTCCTCACCGAGTTCATAAACTCACCCAAAATTGCAAATTATTTTTCGTGACCGAGAGAGTAGACTTATAGCTCAGAGGGACTTTTCTGCCGTGTAGATTGAGTTGGCAAGAGAAGTCATGGCACATGTGTCGGTCATTGGCACTTTTGAGGATGACCTAGCTAGCCTTTTGTTTGATTTTCTTTTGGAGTAATGTCTGAGAACATACGGTTGTGTAAATTTATCGCTTTGAGGTTATGAAATGAGAATTTATGGTTTCAAAAATTAGTGGATTTCATATTAATTCTTTATGATTTTGATGCCATGTGGAGTGTTAGTGGTTGTTCAGAAGCACCCTTATCGTAGGATGTGTGTCGGAATGACCTACGGGCATCCCGATACATATCCTATGATATGGGGGTGCTACATTAGGTGGTATCAGAGCATGGTTTGGCATCTGTTGGGACTAGTACATATTTAGGCTTGAATTATTGTGAGAAATGCGTAAACCGATTAGAGTTCTTGTTTTGTTTTGTTTTAGGTCATCCAGTATTTGGTGATCAGTTGATCAACCGGTGACTGAGGATCTGTTGGAGCTAGTAGAGAGTCCTCGGTGCCTCGATCCGAGGAGATACCTCCTAGAGTCCCGTGAGACGGGAGAGGAGATACGATTTCTTTGTAAGTGGGGAACATGACTTTATGGCAAGATCTGCACCCTACCGAGGTCGAGGGATGGTTGGAGAGGACCGAGAGAGTCCTTCGATCGGATGGATTCGAACTCGATGAGAGGTTCGATTCAAGATATCTCTTCTCGCAGGCCCCGCTTATACATGGTGGAAGACTATTCCGGGCAGTACCACCAGACCTTGCTTACTGACATGGGCAGATTTTCTGAGGGCTTTAGAGACAATTATATGCCCAAGGTGTATCTGGAAATGAAGATGCAGGAGTTTTTGAGGTGAGACGAGGTAGTGGGATGTGATGGCAGTACGAGGTTAGGTTTAATGAGTTGAAGGGATATCTGCCATGTGGTTTCCACCGAGGCAGATAGGTGCTTGGAGGTTTGAGATGGGATCAATCTGGAGATCCATGCAGATTGGCCCGATCTGATATGGGCTCCTTTATAGAGTTGAGAGCTGCTGCTGTGAGAGTGGAGCAGATTGTGAGACAAGAGACAGCAGAGATGGGTCAAGGGTCTAGAGGAAAGAGAGTTAGTGATGATCAGGCGGCTCTGCCTGCACGAAGTTTTAGCAGTGTGAGCGGGGCCTTCAGATCTTCGGAGGATCCACGGTCGGGTTTTTGACAGAGAGGAGATTTATGACTGGTGGTAGTGGCGATGGCGATGGCGATGGCGAGAGGTTTTAAGCGATTCCCCATTCTGTGAGCACTGTGAGAAGAGGCACTTTGGAGAGTGTTGGCGGTTGACTGGAGCTTGCCTTAAATGCGGCTCCATGGATCATCAGATTCGGGATTGCCCAGCTACATTGGGAGCTCGATCATTGGTAGTGGTCGGCCGGGAGTAAGACTCTGAGACAACATAGTAGAGTGGGTGGATCCAGGCGTGGATCGAGACAGAGGGGTCGTGGTAGAGGCCGAGGTAGAGCCGAGGATCCTTTCAGGACGGAGGTCGAGGGCAGGCGATCGACCCGATCGAGCTAAAGTATATGCCATGACGAGCCGTGAGGCCAGATTCCCCGATGTCGAATCGGTATGCTCCTTATTTCGATATTGAGGCATTTGCTTTCTTTGGATCCCGGATCCAGACATTCTTTATTGCACCTCATATGGCATGTAGATTGCATGGGGATCGGGAGATGTTACGGTATGGGCTAGAGGTGAGTACACCTCAGTACTACTCTTGCATTGGGAGAGGTGCGCAGGGGATGCTCGATCCAGATTGATCAAGCAGTGTTGAGGGCAGACCTTATAGTGTTGCCTCTGAGAGAGATCGATGTGATTCTGGGGATGGAATGGCTGACGGCCCATAGGGCTATTATGGACTATTATACCAAGGAGGTCGCTTTTAGAGTCTCTGGTCACTAAGCGATGTTCGAGGAGTTAGTCAGCAAGATCACCGGCCGGATGATCTCTTTCCTTAGTGCCCTGAGATTGATGCAGGGAGGCTGTGAGGCATATCTAGCTCATGTGGTTGACACCAGAGTTGAGCAGAGGCTTCAGGATATTCCCGTGGTTAGGGAATTTTTAGATGTGTTTCCTGATGAGTTACCGGGTTTGCCGCCAGATCGGGAGACAGAGTTCACTATTGACCTCGTTCAGTCTCGCTCCTATATCTATACCTCCATATAGGATGGCACCTGTGGAACTGAGGGAGCTTAAGGCTCGATTCGGGGAGTTGTTGGAGAAGGGCTTTATCGGACCTAGTGTTTCACCATGGGGAGCTCCAGTTTTGTTTGTGAAGAAAAGGATGGGACTTTGAGGTGTGCATCGATTACTGAGCGATTGAATCGGGTGTGATGAAGAATAAGTATCAACCGCCTAGGATCGATGACTTATTTGATCGATTGCAGGAGCTCTGTATTCACTAAGTTGGATCCGAGGTCGTGGTACTATCGATTGAAGATTGCAGAGGCCGATGTGCCCAAGAGTGCCTTGAGAGCGTGTACGGGCATTTTGAGTTTTAGTGATGCCGTTTGGGTTGACTAATGCCCGGCAGCCTTCATGGCCTTCGAGGAATAAGGTATTTCAGCCCTACCTGGATCAGTTTGTTATTGTGTTTATTGATGACATTTTAGTGTATTCGAGGAACAGACAGGAGCATAGTGAGCATTTGAGGATTGTGTTGCAGACCATGAGGGAGAGACAGTTGTATGCCAAATTCAGTAAATGTGAATTTTGGCTGGATCAGGTGATATTTTTGGGACATATAGTGACTGGAGAGGGTATTCAGGTGGATCCGAGTAAGGTGGAGGCAGTGCTGAAGTGGGAAGCTCCTAGGAATGTTTCAGAGATTCGGAGTTTCCTCGGATTGGCCGGTTATTACCGGAGGTTTGTCGAGGGATTTTCATTGATCTCAGCCCCTCTGACAAAACTTCTGAGGAAGAATGTGCCATTCAGATGGACTGAGGAGTGTCAGAAGAGCTTTGAGGAGCTGAAACATCGGTTGACTACTGCACCGGTGTTGGCTATTCCATCTGGGACTGGAGGATTTGAGGTATACAGTGATGCATCGCATCAGGGATTGGGGTGTGTTCTGATGCAGCACGGTAGAGTCATTGCCTATGCCTCGAGACAGTTGAGGTCTCACGAGGTAAACTATCCTGTTCATGATTTGGAGTTAGCTGCAGTAGTGTTTTCTTTGAAGATTTGGAGGCATTACCTGTATGGTGAGACTTTCCAGATCTTCACTGACCATAAGAGTTTGAGATATTTACTGAGCCAGAGAGAGTTGAATTTGAGACAGAGGAGATGGCTTGAGTTGTTGAAGGACTATGACTGTACTATCGAGTATCACCCTGGGAAAGCTAATGTGGTGGCGGATGCTCGGTAGGAAGTCACATACTAGTACAACTTCAGTTCGAGCAATGAGGTTGCCTAATTTGATTCAGTTGAGGGCTTTGAATGTTCAGATGACTCTGGAGCAGGATGGAGTCTTATTGGCTACTTTGACACTGAGACCGATGCTACTGGACAGGATCAGGAGAGTTCAGGACAAGGATCCTGTTATGGTGAGACTGATTGAGAAGGTAAAAGCTGATTCGAGTTCTGAGTTTGATGTGAGAGATGAGACTTTGTGGTTGAGACAGAGGCTTTGTGTGCCTGATGTGGATGACTTGAGGAGAGAGATATTGGAGGAGGCTCATATGGCCACATATGCTATGCATCCTGGTACTACCAAGATGTATAACACTCTTAAGCAACATTTCTGGTGGCCTGGCATGAAAAAAGCAAGTAGCGGAGTATGTATCTAGATGTTTGACGTGCCAAGAGAGTTAAAGTGAGCACCGAGCTCCAAAGAAGGAAGCTTCATTCGTTGCCCATTCGGAGTGGAAATGGGAACGAATTACCATGGATTTCATTATGGGTTTGCCTAGGACCCCGAGGCAAGATGATGCTATCTTGGGTCATAGTGGATCGATTGACTAAATCGGCCCATTTCTTGCCGATGAGGAGAACAATACCATGGATCGGTTGGCCCGAAGTATGTGGCGGAGATAGTGAGATCGCATGGGGTCCCAAAGTGTCGATAGTGTCGATTGGGATCCCAGATTTACTTCGAGGTTCTCCGCGAGTTTGCGATCGCTATGGGTACTAAAGTGAACTTGATCTGTTTCATCCTCGCACGGATGGGCGAGTGAGAGGACGATTAAGACTGTTGAGGATATGCTTGGGCTTGTGTATTGGAGTTGGAGGAGCATGGGATCGAGATTTAGCTCGATTGAGTTTGCATACAACAATCATTATCATAGTAGCATCGGGATGGCACCATATGAGAGCCTTTGTATGCGATCGTGTAGATCGCCTTTGTATTGGGATGAAGAGGGTGTGAGGATGATTGAGGGTCCTGAGCTGATTCAGGATACTGTAGATAAGGTGAAACTGATTCGGAGTCGCATCAAAGCGGCTCAGGATAGACAGAAGAGCTATGTGGATCAGCATAGGAGGGACATTGAGTACAATGTAGGCGATAGAGTGTTCTTACGGGTGTCACCGTGGCGTGGTGTACTGAGATTTGGGAAAAAGGGTAAGTTAAGCCCTAGGTACATTGGTCCATATGAGATCACTGAGAGGATAGGACCTTTGGCCTACAGGCTAGCTTTACCGAGTGAGATGTCTCAGTTGCATGACGTCTTCCATGTGAGTATGCTCCGTAGATATCGGTCAGATCCGACATATGTGATACCGGCTCAGGAGATTGAGGTATCGAGTAATTTGAGTTATATAGAGTAGCCGATACAGATTGTCGGGACACAGGTGAAACAGTTGAGGAATAAGAGTATTCCACTGGTGAAGGTTCTCTGGAGGAACCACTCGACTGAGGAGGCTACCTGGGAGACCGAGGAGCATATGAGAGACAGATCCTCATCTTTTCGATCAACCGTAAGAATTTGGGACAAAATTTTTATTAGGAGGGGAGAATTGTAACATCCCATCTCCCTTAGGAAGGGTTTATTGGTAATTTGGGACGGGTTAGGAGAATTGGATTATATCTCGGCATGCTCATACAACATATAACCTCTATAACTAATGATTATTTTGCACATGCACATGGTATACATGCATTCATGACATTGTCGGCATAAATGTCTAATTGAGATTTTTTTTTGTGAAATCTATGGGATAATTGTATTTGAAAAAAATATTCTGAGTGCGCCATAAATTGTTTTCTAATTTAAGGAATTTTTAGAAATTTTTTCTGGATTTTTTCGGAGAAAATTCCCAGACCGGAAAAAAATCGCCAATTGGCGAACCGGTCGATTTTCGGTATTAAAAATTGCTACCCAATGGCACTGTCTTATTGGGTATATTATTTTGGGATTGAAATTGGGGTCAATTGAGTTGATTGGGTTAGTTTTTGATCTGGATTAAAGAATTAATACTTTGACTTTTCTTTAAACTTTGGAACCAATCACATTTAGCCACCAAATGCCATCATTTAATGCTCACTTCCTTCCTCCCACGGTTTTGCCTTAATAAAAGAATGAAAAAGAGGATTTTTACCTCTTAAAGCCTTCTCATCCGAAACTACTCCTATTCTCCATATCCATTGATTTTCTTCTTCTTTTTTCATCTTTCTCCAAACACTCAAGAGTTCTCTTACTTGTCACTAAGCTATAGTTTTCCCATGATGATGAAATATATATGTATGGTGGTAGAAGAAGTGATTAGTGAAGGTAGGAAGTAAAGAAGTGAAAGGAATTCAAGGTTGGAAAACCTAATAGGTAAGTTTTGTTGTTAAGCTTTCCTTATGTTTTGATTTAGAAATTGAACGCCATGGTAGTTAGGAGTAATTAATGGGAGGTTTGGTACATTTATTATGATTATTGATGCCTTAAATTGATGATAATTATTGCTTGAATTAATGAGTATAAGATTAGAGTTAGTTATGAATTGAAAGTAGGATGAGTGATGAATGGTTTTAGCTTGATTGTAATTGCATGTTGATGATGAATTGTGCATAGGAATTGAGGAATTAATGCTGCCAACTTTTGTGTAAGAATACAAATAAATATTGTGTTGAGTTTGTGGCTGAATTGGAGGTGTAAATGAATGTATATTAATGTAGGTAAAGTCATAGAATGGAAGAGGATGAGGTATAGATGAAATCTGGAAATTTTGGTGTTGAGCCTATTGTAATGATTTGATCATAACTAATTGTGTAGGTGCTCAAATGAGTTGATGTTTGTGCCCAATTAAACTTTGGGATGTTGGCTACAACTTTGTGTGAAATAGGTGTTGGTAAATTGTAATGCTAGAAGGATGAAATTTTGCATGGAACGTTACTGTTTTATTGCCTGTGAACAGTACCCGTAGTTATGACCTGATTACTTTGTTGATTTTTCTAAATTAATTGGTATGGAACTAGGAAAAATGGTCTGTATGAAAGTTGAGGCATATTGAATTAGCTTTCCATTGCCACTGATCTTGTTAATTTTCGAGTTGTATATTGGGAGATATGAACTGATTACTATTGATTGGTTTTATGTTTTTTTGGAGAAACCTAGTCAAAGTGTTGATTTTGTGAGCTTTCTGCTTGGGAGCAATTTTAGCAATTTTTGTGGACTGAATTGGTATGAGTGATCTTCTGAAAAGTTGTAGAGGAAGAAATTATCTTGAAAATGATTTATGGTGTGTAATTTTTAGAGGTCAGAGTTGGGAGTTATGATTTTGCAAAAACTGACCCTGCATTAGGTTGTGAATTGCTGATAATGGCAGTAACTTGCATAATAGATTTGAACTTGTTAGAAATCGAATTGGAGTTTGAGTTCTTCATGAAACTTGAAGTTGGTGATCTTATCTTTTCAGGGGTATAAAGTAGTGAATTTGGTGACATTTTTGCTGAGAGATATGTTGTTTGGGAAATTACTGTCCAGATTAGTTGATTTCAGTATACTGATTCTTGGTTGAATTGTTTGATCTAGTTAGTTATGGAATTTGATTTTGGGTGGTTCATAAAAGTTGTAGATGATATTGTGAACTTATTGAACCTATTTATGTGGTAATTTTTTGCTGAAGAATCAGAGAGTTATGGAATTTGTAATGTACTGTTATGTTTTAATGGGATTTGAGTAGGCAGTAGCTTTGAAGGGATTTTTGACACCCTTAAGGGTGAAATTGATTTTTATGGTCTTCTTGAGAATTGTAGAGGGTTTCATGATCTTTCCAACGAGATATAGTTGGAAATTTTCTGAATTGTGTGCAATGAATTATTGGTGTTGAAAATTGGATTGAAAATCAGGAAAAAAAAAAGAAATGGAAATGGAATCACGCCCGGTCACTAGGGCGACGCCTCGCCCTAGTGACGAGGCGTAAAGAACCCCGTCGATCGCTAGGCTTACGCCGCCTAGCGACGAGGCCGAATGAGTCAGCCCAGCTGGGGCGAGATGTCGCCCCCAGCGAGGCTGGTCTTTTCTTTTTTTTATTATTATTTTATTATTTTTATTTGTTAATTGGTAATTTGTGATTTCAAGCTTCTTTTGTCAATTTCTTTTTCGTCCGACGTCCGATTGACCTGATTCTTGAGGCATCGGATTCGTAGAACATTTAATTTCATTTTGTGAGAAATTGGGAATTTTTGGACGGGAAATTGACGTGGCCCCGGGTAACGGAGCCTTTAATCACTGTTTTGTTTAATTGGGGACCTATAGAGGTCCAAATTGCGCACCGTCAGCGCCAATAGGTTTCTAATTTTTAGACGGATTTTTTTTATGGGAAAATTTTGGATTAGGGCCGGGAATGCCATGAACATGCATTATACACGTTTTACTTATTCCATGTGCATTGTTTGATATTTTTAACTATTCAGTTGATAATGTTTACTTATTTTAATTGTTATAGAGGCTCAGTTGGAACGTCATCCCACGGACGTTGCAGAGACTTCCCGGCATTAGCTCGAAAGTTATTAGGTGAGTAACCTAGATGGTTCCTCGGTTAGTAAGTGTTTATAATTCGCACTTAGAACCCCGTGGAGAATAATGGTGGGAAAATTGTGTTTGTTTGTTTCGGATTGCGGACCGAAGGTCCGATGGATTCGGGGAATTCGACATAGAAGTGTCATATGTGATTTTCTTGCGATTACCTGTACAAGACTTATGTGTACATGTTGAATTGGGATCTGATATGATGTTGGTGTTGTTTTATTTGGACATATGCACATCATGCATAATTGCATGATCGATGAATGGCGGTTGTGACGGAAGCAACGAGCTTAAAGCTCAACGTGATTGGGCCTTGAGCCCATAGTGATTCAGAGCCTATGGCTCACCGTTTAATGCGCCCTTAATGGGACAGTTTCAGGCGCTCAGTGACAACAACGTAATAAATTGGAAAAGCGTCTCATACATATTCCATGTGCATTTGAATTGATTCTTTGGATTGGTATGAAAATTATGTGGTACTAATAAATGTGATTTGATGAGATAATTGTGCGTAGCTGTGTTATGTATGTGTATATGCATGAATTGGGTGAACCATCGATGATGGTTCCTCACTGAGTTCGCAAACTCACCCAAAATTGAAATTATTTTTCAGAACCGAGAGAGTAGACTTATAGCTCCAGAGGGACTTTTCCTGCCGTGTAGATTGAGTTGGCAAGAGAAGTCATGGCACATGGTCGGTCATTGGCACTTTTGAGGATGACCTAGCTAGCCTTTTGTTTGATTTTCTTTTGGAGTAATGTACAGAACATACCAGTTGTGTAAATTTACTGCTTTGAGGTTATGAAATGAGAATTTATGCTTTCAAAAATTAGTGGATTTCATATTAATTCTTTATGATTTTGATGCCATGTGGAGTGTTAGTGGTTGTTCGTAGCGCACCCTTATCGTAGGATGTGTGTCGGAATGACCTACGGGCGTCCCGATACATATCCTATGGTATGGGGGTGCTACATAAGTAACAGGAGTGGAAGATCTAACTTATAACCTTTCGTAAACAGAGGAAAATATAGTCAATAATTTCCATCAAGATACACTAAATTGACAACTCAATGCCATCAAACCTCTGTTTAATGATGAGATCGAGAGTCTCAACTTTAGAAGTTATCAAAAGTTCTTCCACTCTCCACTAATTACTTGTTTGAAATTTTGATGATATGTAATAGTTCCGCCACTAACATCACTTGACTTAAACAACGAGTGTTGTTACAAAAAAAATGGCCTATATCAATTGGGGTTAACTATTTGATTTTTGCTGTGGGTGGGATAAGATTTGAAACCTTTTGCTCATTAAAACGAATACCACTCTTCATTAAGGAAAAAATAAAAAGAAATGGAAACAACTCTCACAAATGATGGAACCTATCAACTTGACTTGCATAAGCAAAGTATGAGTTCCTGATGTGACTTGCATTTCATATATAGAGAAAAAAGGGTCAACATCATTTTTTTCTTAAGAGTGAAGCATAAGTAACAGGAGTGGAAGATCTAACTTATAACCTGTCGTAAACAGAGGAAAATATAGTGAATAATTGGCATCAACATACACTAAAATGGCAACTCAATGCCATCAAACCTCTGTTTAATGATGAGATCGAGAGTCTCAACTTTAGAAGTTATCAAATGTTCTTCCACTCTCCACTAATTACTTGTTTGAAATTTTGCTGATATCTAATAGTTCCGCCACTAACATCACTCGACTTAAACAACGAGTGTTGTTACAAAAAAAATGGCCTATATCAATTGGGGTTAACTGTTTGATTTTTGTTGTGGGTTGAATAAAATTTGAAACCTTTTGCTCATTAAAATGAAAACAACTCTTCATTAAGGAAAAAAATAAAAAGAAATGGAAACAACTCTCACAAATGATGGAACCTATCAAGTTGCCTTGCCAAAGCAAAGTATGAGTTCCTGATGTGACTTGCATTTCATTTATAGAGAAAGAAGAGTCAACATCATTTTTTTCTTAAGAGTGAAGCATAAGTAACAGGAGTGGAACATCTAACTTATAACCTTTCGTAAACAGAGGAAAATATAGTGAATAATTTCTATCAAGATACACTAAAATGACAACTCAATGCCATCAAACCTCTGTTTAATGATGAGATCTAGAGTCTCAACTATAGAAGTTATCAAATGTTCTTCCACTCTCCACTAATTACTTGTTTGAAATTTTGCTGATATCTAATAGTTCAGCCACTAACATCACTCGACTTAAACAACGAGTGTCATTACAAAAAAATGGCCCATATCAATTAGGGTTAACTGTTTGATTTTTGTTGTGGATGGAATAAAATTTGAAACCTTTTACTCATTAAAATGAAAACAACTCTTAATTAAGGAAAAAAATAAAAAGAAATGGAAACAACTCTCACAAATGATGGAACCTATCAACTTGACTTGCCAAAGCAAAGTGTGAGTTCCTGATGTGAATTGCATTTCATTTATAGAGAAAGAAGAGTCAACATCATTTTTCTCTTAATAGTGAAGCATAAGTAACAGGAGTGAAGGATCTAACTTATAACCTTTCGTAAATAGAGGAAATTATTGTGAATAATTGCCATCAAGATACACTAAAATGACAACTCAATGCCATCAAACCTCTGTTTCATGATGAGATCGAGAGTCTCAACTTTAGAAGTTATCAAAAGTTCTTCCACTCTCCACTAATTACTTGTTTGAAATTTTGATGATATGTAATAGTTCCGCCACTAACATCACTAGACTTAAACAATGAGTGTTGTTACAAAAAAAATGGCCTATATCAATTGGGGTTAACTGTTTGATTTTTGTTATGGGTGGAATAAGATTTGAAACCTTTTGCTCATTAAAATGAAAACAAATCTTCACTAAGGAAAAAATAAAAAGTAATGGAAACAACTCTCACAAATGATGGAACCTATCAAGTTGATTGGCCAAAGCAAAGTATGAGTTCCTGATGTGACTTGCATTTCATTTATAGAGAAAGAAGAGTCAACATCAATTTTCTCTTAAGACTGAAGCATAAGTAACAGGAGTGGAAGATCTAACTTATAACCTTTCGTAAACAGAGGAAAATATAGTGAATAATTTCCATCAAGATACACTAAAATGACAACTCAATGCCAACAAACCTCTGTTTGATGATGAGATCGAGCGTCTCAAATTTAGAAGTTATGAAAAGTTCTTCCACTCTCCACTAATTACTTGTTTGAAATTTTGATGATATGTAATAGTTCCGCCACTAACATCACTTGACTTAAACAACGAGTGTTGTTATAAAAAAAATGGCATATATCAATTGGGGTTAACTATTTGATTTTTGCTGTGGGTGGAATAAGATTTGAAACCTTTTGCTCATTAAAACGAAGACAACTCTTCATTAAGGAAAAAAATAAAAAGAAATGGAAACAACTCTCACAAATGATGGAACCTATCAACTTGACTTGCCAAAGCAAACTATGAGTTCCTGATGTGACTTGCATTTCATTTATAGAGAAAGAAGAGTCAACATCATTTTTTTCTTAAGAGTGAAGCATAAGTAACAGGAGTTGAACATCTAACTTATAACCTTTCTTAAGCAGAGGAAAATATAGTGAATAATTGCCATCAAGATACACTAAAATGACAACTCAATGCCACCAAACCTTTGTTTAATGTTGACATCGAGAGTCTCAACTTTAGAAGTTATCAAATGTTCTTCCACTCTCCACTAATTACTTGTTTGAAATTTTGCTGATATCTAATAGTTCAGCCACTAACATCACTCGACTTAAACAACGAGTGTCATTACAAAAAAATGGCCCATATCAATTAGGGTTAACTGTTTGATTTTTGTTGTGGATGGAATAAAATTTGAAACCTTTTACTCATTAAAATGAAAACAACTCTTAATTAAGGAAAAAAATAAAAAGAAATGGAAACAACTCTCACAAATGATGGAACCTATCAACTTGACTTGCCAAAGCAAACTATGAGTTCCTGATGTGACTTGCATTTCATTTATCGAGAAAGAAGAGTGAACATCATTTTTTTCTTAAGAGTGAAGCATAAGTAACAGGAGTTGAAGATCTAACTTATAACCTTTCTTAAGCAGAGGAAATTATAGTGAATAATTGCCATCAAGATACACTAAAATGACAACTCAATGCCACCAAACCTTTGTTTAATGTTGACATCGAGAGTCTCAACTTTAGAAGTTATCAAATGTTCTTCCACTCTCCACTAATTACTTGTTTGAAATTTTGCTGAAATCTAATAGTTCTGCCACTAACATCACTCGACTTAAACAACGAGTGTTGTTACAAAAAAAATGGCCTATATCAATTGGGTTTAACTGTTTGATTTTTGTTGTGGGTTGAATAAAATTTGAAACCTTTTACTCATTAAAATGAAAACAACTCTTAATTAAGGAAAAAAATAAAAAGAAATGGAAACAACTCTCACAAATGATGGAACCTATCAACTTGACTTGCCAAAGCAAACTATGAGTTCCTGATGTGACTTGCATTTCATTTATCGAGAAAGAAGAGTGAACATCATTTTTTTCTTAAGAGTGAAGCATAAGTAACAGGAGTTGAAGATCTAACTTATAACCTTTCTTAAGCAGAGGAAATTATAGTGAATAATTGCCATCAAGATACACTAAAATGACAACTCAATGCCACCAAACCTTTGTTTAATGTTGACATCGAGAGTCTCAACTTTAGAAGTTATCAAATGTTCTTCCACTCTCCACTAATTACTTGTTTGAAATTTTGCTGAAATCTAATAGTTCTGCCACTAACATCACTCGACTTAAACAACGAGTGTTGTTACAAAAAAAATGGCCTATATCAATTGGGTTTAACTGTTTGATTTTTGTTGTGGGTTGAATAAAATTTGAAACCTTTTACTCATTAAAATGAAAACAACTCTTAATTAAGGAAAAAAATAAAAAGAAATGGAAACAACTCTCACAAATGATGGAACCTATCAACTTGACTTGCCAAAGCAAAGTGTGAGTTCCTGATGTGAATTGCATTTCATTTATAGAGAAAGAAGAGTCAACATCATTTTTCTCTTAATAGTGAAGCATAAGTAACAGGAGTGAAGGATCTAACTTATAACCTTTCGTAAATAGAGGAAATTATTGTGAATAATTGCCATCAAGATACACTAAAATGACAACTCAATGCCATCAAACCTCTGTTTCATGATGAGATCGAGAGTCTCAACTTTAGAAGTTATCAAAAGTTCTTCCACTCTCCACTAATTACTTGTTTGAAATTTTGATGATATGTAATAGTTCCGCCATTAACATCACTCGACTTAAACAATGAGTGCTGTTACAAAAAAAAATGGCCTATATCAATTGGGGTTAACTGTTTGATTTTTGTTATGGGTGGAATAAGATTTGAAACCTTTTGCTCATTAAAATGAAAACAAATCTTCACTAAGGAAAAAATAAAAAGTAATGGAAACAACTCTCACAAATGATGGAACCTATCAAGTTGATTGGCCAAAGCAAAGTATGAGTTCCTGATGTGACTTGCATTTCATTTATAGAGAAAGAAGAGTCAACATCAATTTTCTCTTAAGACTAAAGCATAAGTAACAGGAGTGGAAGATCTAACTTATAACCTGTCGTAAACAGAGGAAAATATAGTGAATAATTTCCATCAAGATACACTAAAATGACAACACAATGCCAACAAACCTCTGTTTGATGATGAGATCGAGAGTCTCAAATTTAGAAGTTATGAAAAGTTCTTCCACTCTCCACTAATTACTTGTTTGAAATTTTGATGATATGTAATAGTTCCGCCACTAACATCACTTGACTTAAACAACGAAAGTGTTGTTATAAAAAAATGGCATATATCAATTGGGGTTAACTATTTGATTTTTTTGTGGGTGGAATAAGATTTGAAACCTTTTGCTCATTAAAACGAAGACAACTCTTCATTAAGGAAAAAAATAAAAAGAAATGGAAACAACTCTGACAAATGATGGAACCTATCAACTTGACTTGCCAAAACAAAGTATGAGTTCCTGATGTGACTTGCATTTCATATATAGAGAAAGAAGGGTCAACATCATTTTTTTCTTAAGAGTGAAGCATAAGTAACAGGAGTGGAAGATCTAACTTATAACTTTGTCAGTAAGCAGAGGAAAATATAGTGAATAATTGCCATCAAGATACACTAAAATGACAACTCAATGCCATCAAACCTTTGTTTAATGTTGACATCGAGAGTCTCAACAGTAGAAGTTATCAAATGTTCTTCCACTCTCCACTAATTACTTGTTTGAAATTTTGCTGATATCTAATAGTTCCGCCACTAACATCACTCGACTTAAACAACGAGTGTTGTTACAAAAAAAATGGCCTATGTCAATTGGGGTTAATTATTTGATTTTTGTTGTGGGTGGAATAAAATTTGAAACCTTTTGCTCATTAAAATGAAAACAACTCTTCATTAAGGAAAAAAATAAAAAGAAATGGAAACAACTCTCACAAATGATGGAACCTATCAAGTTGACTTGCCAAAGCAAAGTATGAGTTCCTGATGTGACTTGCATTTCATATATAGAGAAAGAAGAGTCAACATCATTTTTTTCTTAAGAGTGAAGCATAAGTAACAGGAGTGGAAGATCTAACTTATAACCTTTCGTAAACAGAGGAAAATATAGTGAATAATTGCCATCAAGATGCACTAAAATGACAACTCAATTCCATCAAACCCCTATTTAATGATGAGATCGAGAGTCTCTACTATAGAAGTTATCAAATGTTCTTCCACTCTCCACTAATTACTTGTTTGAAATTTTGCTGATATCTAATAGTTCAGCCACTAACATCACTCGACTTAAACAACGATTGTCATTACAAAAAAATGGCCCATATCAATTAGGGTTAACTGTTTGATTTTTGTTGTGGATGGAATAAGATTTGAAACATTTTGCTCATTGAAACGAAAACAACTCTTTATTAAGGAAAAAAATAAAAAGAAATGGAAACAACTCTCACAAATGATGGAACCTATCAACTTGGCTTGCCAAAGCAAAGTATGAGTTCCTGATGTGACTTGCAGTTCATATATAGAGAAAGAAGGGTCAACATCATTTTTTTCTTAAGAGTGAAGCATAAGTAACAGGAGTGGAAGATCTAACTTATAACCTGTCGTAAACAGAGGAAAATATAGTGAATAATTGCCATCAAGATACACTAAAATGACAACTCAATGCCATCAAACCTCTGTTTAATGATGAGATCGAGAGTCTCAACTTTAGAAGTTATCAAATGTTCTTCCACTCTCCACTAATTACTTGTTTGAAATTTTGCTGATATCTAATAGTTCCGCCACTAACATCACTCGACTTAAACAACGAGTGTTGTTACAAAAAAAATGGCCTATATCAATTGGGGTTAACTGTTTGATTTTTGTTGTGGGTTGAATAAAATTTGAAACCTTTTGCTCATTAAAATGAAAACAACTCTTAATTAAGGAAAAAATAAAAAGAAATGGAAACAACTCTCACAAATGATGGAACCTATCAACTTGACTTGCCAAAACAAAGTATGAGTTCCTGATGTGACTTGCATTTCATATATAGAGAAAGAAGGGTCAACATCATTTTTTTCTTAAGAGTGAAGCATAAGTAACAGGAGTGGAAGATCTAACTTATAACCTGTCGTAAACAGAGGAAAATATAGTGAATAATTGCCATCAAGATACACTAAAATGACAACTCAATGCCATCAAACCTTTGTTTAATGTTGACATCGAGAGTCTCAACTGTAGAAGTTATCAAATGTTCTTCCACTCTCCACTAATTACTTGTTTGAAATTTTGCTAATATCTAACAGTTCCGCCACTAACATCACTCGACTTAAACAACGAGTGTTGTTACAAAAAAAATGGCCTATGTCAATTGGGGTTAACTATTTGATTTTTGTTGTGGGTGGAATAAAATTTTAAACCTTTTGCTCATTAAAATGAAAACAACTCTTCATTAAGTAAAAAAATAAAAAGAAATGGAAACAACTCTCACAAATGATGGAACCTATCAAGTTGACTTGCCAAAGCAAAGTATGAGTTCCTGATGTGACTTGCATTTCATATATAGAGAAAGAAGTGTCAACATCATTTTTTTCTTAAGAGTGAAGCATAAGTAACAGGAGTGGAAGATCTAACTTATAACCTTTAAGTAAGCAGAGGAAAATATAGTGAATAATTGCCATCAAGATGCACTAAAATGACAACTCAATTCCATCAAACCCCTATTTAATGATGAGATCGAGAGTCTCTACTATAGAAGTTATCAAATGTTCTTCCACTCTCCACTAATTACTTGTTTGAAATTTTGCTGATATCTAATAGTTCAGCCACTAACATCACTCGACTTAAACAACGATTGTCATTACAAAAAAATGGCCCATATCAATTAGGGTTAACTGTTTGATTTTTGTTGTGGATGGAATAAGATTTTAAACCTTTTGCTCATTGAAACGAAAACAACTCTTTATTAAGGAAAAAAATAAAAAGAAATGGAAACAACTCTCACAAATGATGGAACCTATCAACTTGGCTTGCCAAAGCAAAGTATGAGTTCCTGATGTGACTTGCAGTTCATATATAGAGAAAGAAGGGTCAACATCATTTTTTTCTTAAGAGTGAAGCATAAGTAACAGGAGTGGAAGATCTAACTTATAACCTGTCGTAAACAGAGGAAAATATAGTGAATAATTGCCATCAAGATACACTAAAATTACAACTCAATGCCATCAAACCTCTGTTTAATGATGAGATCGAGAGTCTCTACTATAGAAGTTATCAAATGTTCTTCCACTCTCCACTAATTACTTGTTTGAAATTTTGCTGATATCTAATAGTTCAGCCACTAACATCACTCGACTTAAACAACGATTGTCATTACAAAAAAATGGCCCATATCAATTAGGGTTAACTGTTTGATTTTTGTTATGGATGGAATAAGATTTGAAACCTTTTGCTCATTGAAACGAAAACAACTCCTTATTAAGGAAAAAAATAAAAAGAAATGGAAACAACTCTCACAAATGATGGAACCTATCAACTTGGCTTGCCAAAGCAAAGTATGAGTTCCTGATGTGACTTGCAGTTCTTATATAGAGAAAGAAGGGTCAACATCATTTTTTTCTTAAGAGTGAAGCATAAGTAACAGGAGTGGAAGATCTAACTTATAACCTGTCGTAAACAGAGGAAAATATAGTGAATAATTGCCATCAAGATACACTAAAATGACAACTCAATGCCATCAAACCTTTGTTTAATGTTGACATCGAGAGTCTCAACTGTAGAAGTTATCAAATGTTCTTCCACTCTCCACTAATTACTTGTTTGAAATTTTGCTGATATCTAACAGTTCCGCCACTAACATCACTCGACTTAAACAACGAGTGTTGTTACAAAAAAAATGGCCTATGTCAATTGGGGTTAACTATTTGATTTTTGTTGTGGGTGGAATAAAATTTGAAACCTTTTGCTCATTAAAATGAAAACAACTCTTCATTAAGGAAAAAAATAAAAAGAAATGGAAACAACTCTCACAAATGATGGAACCTATCAAGTTGACTTGCCAAAGCAAAGTATGAGTTCCTGATGTGACTTGCATTTCATATATAGAGAAAGAAGAGTCAACATCATTTTTTTCTTAAGAGTGAAGCATAAGTAACAGGAGTGGAAGATCTAACTTATAACCTTTCGTAAACAGAGGAAAATATAGTGAATAATTGCCATCAAGATGCACTAAAATGACAACTCAATTCCATCAAACCCCTATTTAATGATGAGATCGAGAGTCTCTACTATAGAAGTTATCAAATGTTCTTCCACTCTCCACTAATTACTTGTTTGAAATTTTGCTGATATCTAATAGTTCAGCCACTAACATCACTCGACTTAAACAATGAGTGTCATTACAAAAAAATGGCCCATATCAATTAGGGTTAACTGTTTGATTTTTGTTGTGGATGGAATTAGATTTGAAACCTTTTGCTCATTGAAACGAAAACAACTCTTTATTAAGGAAAAAAATAAAAAGAAATGGAAACAACTCTCACAAATGATGGAACCTATCAACTTGACTTGCCAAAGCAAAGTGTGAGTTCCTGATGTGACTTGAATTTCATTTATAGAGAAAGAAGGGTCAACATCATTTTTCTCTTAATAGTGAAGCATAAGTAACAGGAGTGGAAGATCTAACTTATAACCTTTCGTAAATAGAGGAAATTATTGTGAATAATTGCCATCAAGATACACTAAAATGACAACTCAATGCCATCAAACCTCTGTTTAATGATGAGATCGAGAGTCTCAACTTTAGAAGTTATCAAAATTTCTTCCACTCTCCACTAATTACTTGTTTGAAATTTTGCTGATATGTAATAGTTCCGCCACTAAAATCACTCGACTTAAACAACGAGTGTTGTTACAAAAAAAATGGCCTATATCAATTGGGGTTAACTGTTTGATTTTTGTTATGGGTGGAATAAGATTTGAAACCTTTTGCTCATTAAAATGAAAACAAATCTTCACTAAGGTAAAAATAAAAAGTAATGGAAACAACTCTCACAAATGATGGAACCTATCAAGTTGATTGGCCAAAGCAAAGTATGAGTTCCTGATGTGCCTTGCATTTCATTTTTTGAGAAAGAAGAGTCAACATCAATTTTCTCTTAAGACTGAAGCATAAGTAACAGGAGTGGAAGATCTAACTTATAACCTTTCGTAAACAGAGGAAAATATAGTGAATAATTTCCATTAAGATACACTAAAATGACAACTCAATGCCAACAAACCTCTGTTTGATGATGAGATCGAGAGTCTCAAATTTAGAAGGTATGAAAAGTTCTTCCACTCTCCACTAATTACTTGTTAAAATTTTGATGATATGTAATAGTTCTGCCACTAACATCACTTGACTTAAACAACGAGTGTTGTTATAAAAAAATTGGCCTATGTCAATTGGGGTTAACTATTTGATTTTTGCTGTGGGTGGAATAAGATTTGAAATTGTTTGCTCATTAAAACGAAGACAACTCTTCATTAAGGAAAAAAATAAAAAGAAATGGAAACAACTCTCACAAATGATGAAACCTATCAACTTGACTTGCCAAAGCAAACTATGAGTTCCTGATGTGACTTGCATTTCATTTATAGAGAAAGAAGAGTCAACATCATTTTTTTCTTAAGAGTGAAGCATAAGTAACAGGAGTTGAAGATCTAACTTATAACCTTTCTTAAGCAGAGGAAATTATAGTGAATAATTGCCATCAAGATACACTAAAATGACAACTCAATGCCACCAAACCTTTGTTTAATGTTGACATCGAGAGTCTCAACTTTAGAAGTTATCAAATGTTCTTCCACTCTCCACTAATTACTTGTTTGAAATTTTGCTGATATCTAATAGTTCCGCCACTAATATCACTCGACTTAAACAACGAGTGTTGTTACAAAAAAAATGGCCTATGTCAATTGGGGTTAACTGTTTGATTTTTGTTGTGGGTGGAATAAAATTTGAAACGTTTTGCTCATTAAAATGAAAACAACTCTTCATTAAGGAAAAAAATAAAAAGAAATGGAAACAACTCTCACAAATGATGGAACCTATCAACTTGGCTTGCCAAAGCAAAGTATGAGTTCCTGATGTGACTTGCAGTTCATATATAGAGAAAGAAGGGTCAACATCATTTTTTTCTTAAGAGTGAAGCATAAGTAACAGGAGTGGAAGATCTAACTTATAACCTGTCGTAAACAAAGGAAAATATAGTGAATAATTGCCATCAAGATACACTAAAATGACAACTCAATGCCATCAAACCCTCATTTAATGATGAGATCGAGAGTCTCAACTTTAGAAGTTATCAAATGTTCTTCCACTCTCCACTAATTACTTGTTTGAAATTTTGCTGAAATCTAATAGTTCTGCCACTAACATCACTCGACTTAAACTACGAGTGTTGTTACAAAAAAAATGGCCTATATCAATTGGGGTTAACTGCTTGATTTTGTTGTGGGTTGAATAAAATTTGAAACCTTTTGCTCATTAAAATGAAAACAACTCTTAATTAAGGAAAAAAATAAAAAGAAATGGAAACAACTCTCACAAATGATGGAACCTATCAACTTGACTTGCCAAAACAAAGTATGAGTTCCTGATGTGACTTGCATTTCATATATAGAGAAAGAAGGGTCAACATCATTTTTTTCTTAAGAGTGAAGCATAAGTAACAGGAGTGGAAGATCTAACTTATAACCTTTCGTAAACAGAGGAAAATATAGTGAATAATTGCCATCAAGATACACTAAAATGACAACTCAATGCCATCAAACCTTTGTTTAATGTTGACATCGAGAGTCTCAACTGTAGAAGTTATCAAATGTTCTTCCACTCTCCACTAATTACTTGTTTGAAATTTTGCTGATATCTAATAGTTCCGCCACTAACATCACTCGACTTAAACAACGAGTGTTGTTACAAAAAAAATGGCCTATGTCAATTGGGGTTAACTATTTGATTTTTGTTGTGGGTTGAATAAAATTTGAAACCTTTTGCTCATTAAAATGAAAACAAATCTTCACTACGGAAAAAATAAAAAGTAATGGAAACAAGTCTCACAAATGATGGAACCTATCAAGTTGATTGGCCAAAGCAAAGTATGAGTTCCTGATGTGCCTTGCATTTCATTTATAGAGAAAGAAGAGTCAACATCAATTTTCTCTGAAGACTGAAGCATAAGTAACAGGAGTGGAAGATCTAACTTATAACCTTTCGTAAACAGAGGAAAATATAGTGAATAATTTCCATTAAGATACACTAAAATGACAACTCAATGCCAACAAACCTCTGTTTGATGATGAGATCGAGATTCTCAAATTTAGAAGTTATGAAAAGTTCTTCCACTCTCCACTAATTACTTGTTAAAATTTTGATGATATGTAATAGTTCCGCCACTAACATCACTTGACATAAACAACGTGTGTTGTGATAAAAAAATTGGCCTATGTCAATTGGGGTTAACTATTTGATTTTTGCTGTGGGTGGAATAAGATTTGAAACCTTTTGCTCATTAAAACCAAGACAACTCTTCATTAAGGAAAAAAATAAAAAGAAATGGAAACAACTCTCACAAATGATGGAACCTATCAAGTTGACTTGCCAAAGCAAAGTATGAGTTCTGATGTGACTTGCATTTCATATATAGAAAGAAGAGTCAACATCATTTTTTCTTAAGAGTGAAGCATAAGTAACAGAGTGGAAGATCTAACTTATAACCTTTAAGTAAGCAGAGGAAAATATAGTGAATAATTGCCATCAAGATGCACTAAAATGACAACTCAATTCCATCAAACCCCTATTTAATGATGAGATCGAGATTCTCAAATTTAGAAGTTATGAAAAGTTCTTCCACTCTCCACTAATTACTTGTTAAAATTTTGATGATATGTAATAGTTCCGCCACTAACATCACTTGACATAAACAACGAGTGTTGTTATAAAAAAATTGGCCTATGTCAATTGGGGTTAACTATTTGATTTTTGCTGTGGGTGGAATAAGATTTGAAACCTTTTGCTCATTAAAACCAAGACAACTCTTCATTAAGGAAAAAAATAAAAAGAAATGGAAACAACTCTCACAAATGATGGAACCTATCAACTTGACTTGCCAAAGCAAACTATGAGTTCCTGATGTGACTTGCATTTCGTTTATAGAGAAAGAAGAGTCAACATCAATTTTCTCTTAAGACAGAAGCATAAGTAACAGGAGTGGAAGATCTAACTTATAACCTTTCGTAAACAGAGGATAATATAGTGAATAATTTCTATCAAGATACACTAAAATGACAACTCAATGCCAACAAACCTCTGTTTGATGATGAGATCGAGAGTCTCAAATTTAGAAGTTATGAAAAGTTCTTCCACTCTCCACTAATTACTTGTTTGAAATTTTGATGATATGTAATAGTTCCGCCACTAACATCACTTGACTTAAACAACGAGTGTTGTTATAAAAAAAATGGCATATATCAATTGGGGTTAACTATTTGATTTTTGCTATGGGTGGAATAAGATTTGAAACCTTTTGCTCATTAAAACGAAGACAACTCTTCATTAAGGAAAAAAATAAAAAGAAATGGAAACAACTCTCACAAATGACGGAACCTATCAACTTGACTTGCCAAAGCAAACTATGAGTTCCTGATGTGACTTGCATTTCATTTATAGAGAAAGAAGAGTCAACATCATTTTTTTCTTAAGAGTGAAGCATAAGTAACAGGAGTTGAAGATCTAACTTATAACCTTTCTAAGCGAGAGGAAAATATAGTGAATAATTGCCATCAAGATACACTAAAATGACAACTCAATGCCACCAAACCTTTGTTTAATGTTGACATCGAGAGTCTCAACTTTAGAAGTTATCAAATGTTCTTCCACTCTCCACTAATTACTTGTTTGAAATTTTGCTGATATCTAATAGTTCCGCCACTAATATCACTCGACTTAAACAACGAGTGTTGTTACAAAAAAAATGGCCTATGTCAATTGGGGTTAACTGTTTGATTTTTGTTGTGGGTGGAATAAAATTTTAAACCTTTTGCTCATTAAAATGAAAACAACTCTTGATTAAGGAAAAAAATAAAAAGAAATGGAAACAACTCTCACAAATGATGGAACCTATCAACTTGGCTTGCCAAAGCAAAGTATGAGTTCCTGATGTGACTTGCAGTTCATATATAGAGAAAGAAGGGTCAACATCATTTTTTTCTTAAGAGTGAAGCATAAGTAACAGCAGTGGAAGATCTAACTTATAACCTGTCGTAAACAGAGGAAAATATAGTGAATAATTGCCATCAAGATACACTAAAATGACAACTCAATGCCATCAAACCTCTGTTTAATGATGAGATTGAGAGTCTCAACTTTAGAAGTTATCAAATGTTCTTCCACTCTCCACTAATTACTTGTTTGAAATTTTGCTGAAATCTAATAGTTCTGCCACTAACATCACTCGACTTAAACAACGAGTGTTGTTACAAAAAAAATGGCCTATATCAATTGGGTTTAACTGTTTGATTTTTGTTGTGGGTTGAATAAAATTTGAAACCTTTTGCTCACTAAAATGAAAACAAATCTTCACTAAGGAAAAAATAAAAAGTAATGGAAACAACTCTCACAAATGATGGAACCTATCAAGTTGATTGGCCAAAGCAAAGTATGAGTTCTGATGTGCCTTGCATTTCATTTATAGAGAAAGAAGAGTCAACATCAATTTTCTCTAAGAATGAAGCATAAGTAACAGAGTGGAAGATCTAACTTATAACCTTTCATAAATAGAGGAAAATATAGTGAATAATTTCCATCAAGATACACTAAAATGACAACTCAATGCCAACAAACCTCTGTTTGATGATGAGATCGAGAGTCTCAAATTTCGAAGTTATGAAAAGTTCTTCCACTCTCCACTAATTACTTGTTTGAAATTTTGATGATATGTAATAGTTCCGCCACTAACATCACTTGACTTAAAAACGAGTGTTGTTATAAAAAAATGGCATATATCAATTGGGGTTAACTATTTGATTTTTCTTTGTGGGTGGAATAAGATTTGAAACCTTTTGCTCATTAAAACGAAGACAACTCTTCATTAAGGAAAAAATAAAAGAAATGGAAACAACTCTCACAAATGATGGAACCTATCAACTTGACTTGCCAAAGCAAACTATGAGTTCCTGATGTGACTTGCATTTCATTTATCGAGAAAGAAGAGTGAACATCATTTTTTCTTAAGAGTGAAGCATAAGTAACAGGAGTTGAAGATCTAACTTATAACCTTTCTTAGCAGAGGAAATTATAGTGAATAATTGCCATCAAGATACACTAAAATGACAACTCAATGCCACCAAACCTTTGTTTAATGTTGACATCGAGAGTCTCAACTTTAGAAGTTATCAAATGTTCTTCCACTCTCCACTAATTACTTGTTTGAAATTTTGCTGAAATCTAATAGTTCTGCCACTAACATCACTCGACTTAAACAACGAGTGTTGTTACAAAAAAAATGGCCTATATCAATTGGGTTTAACTGTTTGATTTTTGTTGTGGGTTGAATAAAATTTGAAACCTTTTGCTCACTAAAATGAAAACAAATCTTCACTAAGGAAAAAATAAAAAGTAATGGAAACAACTCTCACAAATGATGGAACCTATCAAGTTGATTGGCCAAAGCAAAGTATGAGTTCCTGATGTGCCTTGCATTTCATTTATAGAGAAAGAAGAGTCAACATCAATTTTCTCTTAAGAGTGAAGCATAAGTAACAGGAGTGGAAGATCTAACTTATAACCTTTCGTAAACAGAGGAAAATATAGTGAATAATTTCCATTAAGATACACTAAAATGACAACTCAATGCCAACAAACCTCTGTTTGATGATGAGATCGAGATTCTCAAATTTAGAAGTTATGAAAAGTTCTTCCACTCTCCACTAATTACTTGTTAAAATTTTGATGATATGTAATAGTTCCGCCACTAACATCACTTGACATAAACAACGTGTGTTGTTATAAAAAAATTGGCCTATGTCAATTGGGGTTAACTATTTGATTTTTTTGTGGGTGGAATAAGATTTGAAACCTTTGCTCATTAAAACCAAGACAAATCTTCATTAAGGAAAAAAATAAAAAGAAATGGAAACAACTCTCACAAATGATGGAACCTATCAAGTTGACTTGCCAAAGCAAAGTATGAGTTCCTGATGTGACTTGCATTTCATATATAGAGAAAGAAGAGTCAACATCATTTTTTTCTTAAGAGTGAAGCATAAGTAACAGGAGTGGAAGATCTAACTTATAACCTTTCGTAAACAGAGGAAAATATAGTGAATAATTGCCATCAAGATGCACTAAAATGACAACTCAATTCCATCAAACCCCTATTTAATGATGAGATCGAGATTCTCAAATTTAGAAGTTATGAAAAGTTCTTCCACTCTCCACTAATTACTTGTTAAAATTTTGATGATATGTAATAGTTCCGCCACTAACATCACTTGACATAAACAACGAGTGTTGTTATAAAAAAATTGGCCTATGTCAATTGGGGTTAACTATTTGATTTTTGCTGTGGGTGGAATAAGATTTGAAACCTTTTGCTCATTAAAACCAAGACAACTCTTCATTAAGGAAAAAAATAAAAAGAAATGGAAACAACTCTCACAAATGATGGAACCTATCAACTTGACTTGCCAAAGCAAACTATGAGTTCCTGATGTGACTTGCATTTCATTTATAGAGAAAGAAGAGTCAACATCAATTTTCTCTTAAGATGAAGCATAAGTAAAGGAGTGGAAGATCTAACTTATAACCTTTCGTAAGCAGAGGATAATATAGTGAATAATTTCTATCAAGATACACTAAAATGACAACTCAATGCCAACAAACCTCTGTTTGATGATGAGATCGAGAGTCTCAAATTTAGAAGTTATGAAAAGTTCTTCCACTCTCCACTAATTACTTGTTTGAAATTTTGATGATATGTAATAGTTCCGCCACTAACATCACTTGACTTAAACAACGAGTGTTGTTATAAAAAAAATGGCATATATCAATTGGGGTTAACTATTTGATTTTTGCTATGGGTGGAATAAGATTTGAAACCTTTTGCTCATTAAAACGAAGACAACTCTTCATTAAGGAAAAAAATAAAAAGAAATGGAAACAACTCTCACAAATGACGGAACCTATCAACTTGACTTGCCAAAGCAAACTATGAGTTCCTGATGTGACTTGCATTTCATTTATAGAGAAAGAAGAGTCAACATCATTTTTTTCTTAAGAGTGAAGCATAAGTAACAGGAGTTGAAGATCTAACTTATAACCTTTCTTAAGCAGAGGAAAATATAGTGAATAATTGCCATCAAGATACACTAAAATGACAACTCAATGCCACCAAACCTTTGTTTAATGTTGACATCGAGAGTCTCAACTTTAGAAGTTATCAAATGTTCTTCCACTCTCCACTAATTACTTGTTTGAAATTTTGCTGATATCTAATAGTTCCGCCACTAATATCACTCGACTTAAACAACGAGTGTTGTTACAAAAAAAATGGCCTATGTCAATTGGGGTTAACTGTTTGATTTTTGTTGTGGGTGGAATAAAATTTTAAACCTTTTGCTCATTAAAATGAAAACAACTCTTGATTAAGGAAAAAAATAAAAAGAAATGGAAACAACTCTCACAAATGATGGAACCTATCAACTTGGCTTGCCAAAGCAAAGTATGAGTTCCTGATGTGACTTGCAGTTCATATATAGAGAAAGAAGGGTCAACATCATTTTTTCTTAAGAGTGAAGCATAAGTAACAAAGTGGAAGATCTAACTTATAACCCGTCAGAAACAGAGGAAAATATAGTGAATAATTGCCATCAAGATACACTAAAATGACAACTCAATGCCATCAAACCTCATTTAATGATGAGATTGAGAGTCTCAACTTTAGAAGTTATCAAATGTTCTTCCACTCTCCACTAATTACTTGTTTGAAATTTTGCTGAAATCTAATAGTTCTGCCACTAACATCACTCGACTTAAACAACGAGTGTTGTTACAAAAAAAATGGCCTATATCAATTGGGTTTAACTGTTTGATTTTTGTTGTGGGTTGAATAAAATTTGAAACCTTTTGCTCACTAAAATGAAAACAAATCTTCACTAAGGAAAAAATAAAAAGTAATGGAAACAACTCTCACAAATGATGGAACCTATCAAGTTGATTGGCCAAAGCAAAGTATGAGTTCCTGATGTGCCTTGCATTTCATTTATAGAGAAAGAAGAGTCAACATCAATTTTCTCTTAAGACTGAAGCATAAGTAACAGGAGTGGAAGATCTAACTTATAACCTTTCATAAATAGAGGAAAATATAGTGAATAATTTCCATCAAGATACACTAAAATGACAACTCAATGCCAACAAACCTCTGTTTGATGATGAGATCGAGAGTCTCAAATTTCGAAGTTATGAAAAGTTCTTCCACTCTCCACTAATTACTTGTTTGAAATTTTGATGATATGTAATAGTTCCGCCACTAACATCACTTGACTTAAAAAACGAGTGTTGTTATAAAAAAAATGGCATATATCAATTGGGGTTAACTATTTGATTTTTGCTGTGGGTGGAATAAGATTTGAAACCTTTTGCTCATTAAAACGAAGACAACTCTTCATTAAGGAAAAAAATAAAAAGAAATGGAAACAACTCTCACAAATGATGGAACCTATCAACTTGACTTGCCAAAGCAAACTATGAGTTCCTGATGTGACTTGCATTTCATTTATAGAGAAAGAAGAGTGAACATCATTTTTTTCTTAAGAGTGAAGCATAAGTAACAGGAGTTGAAGATCTAACTTATAACCTTTCTTAAGCAGAGGAAATTATAGTGAATAATTGCCATCAAGATACACTAAAATGACAACTCAATGCCACCAAACCTTTGTTTAATGTTGACATCGAGAGTCTCAACTTTAGAAGTTATCAAATGTTCTTCCACTCTCCACTAATTACTTGTTTGAAATTTTGCTGAAATCTAATAGTTCGCCACTAACATCACTCGACTTAAACAACGAGTGTTACAAAAAAATGGCCTATATCAATTGGGTTTAACTGTTTGATTTTTGTTGTGGGTTGAATAAAATTTGAAACCTTTTGCTCACTAAAATGAAAACAAATCTTCACTAAGGAAAAAATAAAAAGTAATGGAAACAACTCTCACAAATGATGGAACCTATCAAGTTGATTGGCCAAAGCAAAGTATGAGTTCTGATGTGCCTTGCATTTCATTTATAGAGAAAGAAGAGTCAACATCAATTTTTCTTAAGAGTGAAGCATAAGTAACAGGAGTGGAAGATCTAACTTATAACCTTTCGTAAACAGAGGAAAATATAGTGAATAATTTCCATTAAGATACACTAAAATGACAACTCAATGCCAACAAACCTCTGTTTGATGATGAGATCGAGATTCTCAAATTTAGAAGTTATGAAAAGTTCTTCCACTCTCCACTAATTACTTGTTAAAATTTTGATGATATGTAATAGTTCCGCCACTAACATCACTTGACATAAACAACGTGTGTTGTTATAAAAAAATTGGCCTATGTCAATTGGGGTTAACTATTTGATTTTTGCTGTGGGTGGAATAAGATTTGAAACCTTTTGCTCATTAAAACCAAGACAACTCTTCATTAAGGAAAAAAATAAAAAGAAATGGAAACAACTCTCACAAATGATGGAACCTATCAAGTTGACTTGCCAAAGCAAAGTATGAGTTCCTGATGTGACTTGCATTTCATATATAGAGAAAGAAGAGTCAACATCATTTTTTTCTTAAGAGTGAAGCATAAGTAACAGGAGTGGAAGATCTAACTTATAACCTTTCGTAAACAGAGGAAAATATAGTGAATAATTGCCATCAAGATGCACTAAAATGACAACTCAATTCCATCAAACCCCTATTTAATGATGAGATCGAGATTCTCAAATTTAGAAGTTATCAAATGTTCTTCCACTCTCCACTAATTACTTGTTTGAAATTTTGCTGAAATCTAATAGTTCTGCCACTAACATCACTCGACTTAAACAACGAGTGTTGTTACAAAAAAAATGGCCTATATCAATTGGGGTTAACTGTTTGATTTTTGTTGTGGGTTGAATAAAATTTGAAACCTTTTGCTCTTTAAAATGAAAACAACTCTTAATTAAGGAAAAAAATAAAAAGAAATGGAAACAACTCTCACAAATGATGGAACCTATCAACTTGACTTGCCAAAACAAAGTATGAGTTCCTGATGTGACTTGCATTTCATATACAGAGAAAGAAGGGTCAACATCATTTTTTTCTTAAGAGTGAAGCATAAGTAACAGGAGTGGAAGATCTAACTTATAACCTGTCGTAAACAGAGGAAAATGTAGTGAATAATTGCCATCAAGATACACTAAAATGACAACTCAATGCCATCAAACCTTTGTTTAATGTTGACATCGAGAGTCTCAACTGTAGAAGTTATCAAATGTTCTTCCACTCTCCACTAATTACTTGTTTGAAATTTTGCTGATATCTAACAGTTCCGCCACTAACATCACTCGACTTAAACAACGAGTGTTGTTACAAAAAAAATGGCCTATGTCAATTGGGGTTAACTATTTGATTTTTGTTGTGGGTTGAATAAAATTTGAAACCTTTTGCTCATTAAAATGAAAACAAATCTTCACTAAGGAAAAAATAAAAACTAATGGAAACAAGTCTCACAAATGATGGAACCTATCAACTTTACTTGCCAAAGCAAAGTGTGAGTTCCTGATGTGACTTGCATTTCATTTATAGAGAAAGAAGAGTCAACATCATTTTTTTCTTAAGAGTGAAGCATAAGTAACAGGAGTGGAAGATCTAACTTATAACCTTTCGTAAACAGAGGAAAATATAGTGAATAATTTCTATCAAAATACACTAAAATGACAACTCAATGCCATCAAACCTCTGTTTAATGATGAGATCTAAAGTCTCAACTATATAAGTTATCAAATGTTCTTCCACTCTCCACTAATTACTTGTTTGAAATTTTGCTGATATCTAATAGTTCAGCCACTAATATCACTCGACTTAAACAGCTAGTGTCATTACAAAAAAATGGCCCATATCAATTAGGGTTAACTGTTTGATTTTTGTTTTGGATGGAATAAGATTTGAAACCTTTTGCTCATTAAAATGAAAACAACTCTTCATTAAGGAAAAAAATAAAAAGAAATGGAAACAACTCTCACAAATGATGGAACCTATCAACTTGACTTGCCAAAGCAAAGTGTGAGTTCCTGATGTGAATTGCATTTCATTTATAGAGAAAGAAGAGTCAACATCATTTTTCTCTTAATAGTGAAGCATAAGTAACAGGAGTGGAGGATCTAACTTATAACCTTTCGTAAATAGAGGAAATTATTGTGAATAATTGCCATCAAGGTACACTAAAATGACAACTCATTGCCATCAAACCTCTGTTTCATGATGAGATCGAGAGTCTCAAATTTAGAAGTTATGAAAAGTTCTTCTACTCTCCACTAATTACTTGTTTGAAATTTTGATGATATGTAATAGTTCCGCCACTAACATCACTTGACTTAAACAACGAGTGTTGTTATAAAAAAAATGGCATATATCAATTGGGGTTAACAATTTGATTTTTGCTGTGGGTGGAATAAGATTTGAAACCTTTTGCTCATTAAAACGAAGACAACTCTTCATTAAGGAAAAAAATAAAAAGAAATGGAAACAACTCTCACAAATGATGGAACCTATCAACTTGACTTGCCAAAGCAAACTATAAGTTCCTGATGTGACTTGCATTTCATTTATAGAGAAAGAGGTGTCAACATCATTTTTTTCTTAAGAGTGAAGCATAAGTAACAGGAGTTGAAGATCTAACTTATAACCTTTCTTAAACAGAGGAAAATATAGTGAGTAATTGCCATCAAGATACACTAAAATGACAACTCAATGCCATCAAACCTCTATTTAATGATGAGATCGAGAGTCTCAACTTTAGAAGTTATCAAATGTTCTTCCACTCTCCACTAATTACTTGTTTGAAATTTTGCTGATATCTAATAGTTCCGCCACTAACATCATTCGAATTAAACAACGAGTGTTGTTACAAAAAAAATGGCCTATATCAATTGGGGTTAACTGTTTGATTTTTGTTACGGGTGGAATAATATTTGAAACCTTTTGTTCATTAAAACGAAAACAACTCTTCATTAAGGAAAAAAATAAAAAGAAATGGAAACAACTCTCACAAATGATGGAACCTATCAACTTGACTTGCCAAAACAAAGTATGAGTTCCTGATGTGACTTGCATTTCATTTATAGAGAAAGAAGACTCAACATCATTTTTTTCTTAAGAGTGAAGCATAAGTAACAGGGGTGGAAGATCTAACTTATAACCTTTCGTAAACAGAGGAAAATATAGTGAATAATTGCCATCAAGATACACTAAAATGACAACTCAAAGCCATCAAACCTTTGTTTAATGTTGACATCGAGAGTCTCAACTGCAGAAGTTATCAAATGTTCTTCCACTCTCCACTAATTACTTGTTTGAAATTTTGCTGATATCTAATAGTTCCGCCAGTAACATCACTCGACTTAAACAACGAGTGTTGTTACAAAAAAAATGGCCTATATCAATTAGGGTTAACTGTTTGATTTTTGTTGTGGATGGAATAAGATTTGAAACCTTTTGCTCATTAAAATGAAAACAACTCTTCATTAAGGAAAAAAATAAAAAGAAATGGAAACAACTCTCACAAATGATGGAACCTATCAACTTGACTTGCCAAAGCAAAGTGTGAGTTCCTGATGTGAATTGCATTTCATTTATAGAGAAAGAATAGTCAACATAATTTTTCTCTTAATAGTGAAGCATAAGTAACAGGAGTGGAGGATCTAACTTATAACCTTTCGTAAATAGAGGAAATTATTGTGAATAATTGCCATCAAGATACACTAAAATGACAACTCAATGCCATCAAACCTCTGTTTCATGATGAGATCGAGAGTCTCAACTTTAGAAGTTATCAAATGTTCTTCCACTCTCCACTAATTACTTGTTTGAAATTTTGCTGATATCTAATAGTTCTGCCACTAACATCACTCGACTTAAACAACGAGTGTTGTTACAAAAAAAATGGCCTATATCAATTGGGGTTAACTGTTTGATTTTTGTTACGGGTGGAATAATATTTGAAACCTTTTGTTCATTAAAACGAAAACAACTCTTCATTAAGGAAAAAAATAAAAAGAAATGGAAACAACTCTCACAAATGATGGAACCTATCAACTTGACTTGCCAAAGCAAAGTGTGAGTTCCTGATGTGAATTGCATTTCATTTATAGAGAAAGAAGAGTCAACATCATTTTTCTCTTAATAGTGAAGCATAAGTAACAGGAGTGGAGGATCTAACTTATAACCTTTCGTAAATAGAGGAAATTATTGTGAATAATTGCCATAAAGATACACTAAAATGACAACTCAATGCCATCAAACCTCTGTTTCATGATGAGATCGAGAGTCTCAACTTTTGAAGTTATCAAATGTTCTTCCACTCTCCACTAATTACTTGTTTGAAATTTTGCTGATATCTAATAGTTCTGCCACTAACATCACTCGACTTAAACAACGAGTGTTGTTACGAAAAAAATGGCCTATATCAATTGGGGTTAACTGTTTGATTTTTGTTACGGGTGGAATAATATTTGAAACCTTTTGTTCATTAAAACGAAAACAACTCTTCATTAAGGAAAAAAATAAAAAGAAATGGAAACAACTCTCACAAATGATGGAACCTATCAACTTGACTTGCCAAAACAAAGTATGAGTTCCTGATGTGACTTGCATTTCATTTATAGAGAAAGAAGAGTCAACATCATTTTTTTCTTAAGAGTGAAGCATAAGTAAAAGGAGTGGAAGATCTAACTTATAACCTTTCGTAAACAGAGGAACATATAGTGAATAATTGCCATCAAGATGCACTAAAATGACAACTCAAAGCCATCAAACCTTTGTTTAATGTTGACATCAAGAGTCTCAACTGTAGAAGTTATCAAATGTTCTTCCACTCTCCACTAATTACTTGTTTGAAATTTTGATGATATCTAATAGTTCCGCCACTAACATCACTCGACTTAAACAACGAGTGTTGTTACAAAAAAAATGGCCTATATCAATTGGGGTTAACTGTTTGATTTTTGTTGTGGGTTGAATAAAATTTGAAACCTTTGCTCATTAAAAGAAAACAACTCTTCATTAAGGAAAAAAATTAAAAGAAATGGAAACAACTCTCACAAATGATGGAACCTATCAAGTTGACTTGCCAAAGCAAAGTATGAGTTCCTGATGTGACTTGCATTTCATTTATAGAGAAAGAAGAGTCAACATCATTTTTTTCTTAAGAGTGAAGCATAAGTAACAGGAGTGGAAGATCTAACTTATAACCTTTCGTAAACAGAGGAAAATATAGTGAATAATTTCTATCAAAATACACTAAAATGACAACTCAATGCCATCAAACCTCTGTTTAATGATGAGATCTAGAGTCTCAACTATATAAGTTATCAAATGTTCTTCCACTCTCCACTAATTACTTGTTTGAAATTTTGCTGATATCTAATAGTTCAGCCACTAATATCACTCGACTTAAACAACTAGTGTCATTACAAAAAAATGGCCCATATCAATTAGGGTTAACTGTTTGATTTTTGTTGTGGATGGAATAAGAATTGAAACCTTTTGCTCATTAAAATGAAAACAACTCTTCATTAAGGAAAAAAATAAAAAGAAATGGAAACAACTCTCACAAATGATGGAACCTATCAACTTGACTTGCCAAAGCAAAGTGTGAGTTCCTGATGTGAATTGCATTTCATTTATAGAGAAAGAAGAGTCAACATCATTTTTCTCTTAATAGTGAAGCATAAGTAACAGGAGTGGAGGATCTAACTTATAACCTTTCGTAAATAGAGGAAATTATTGTGAATAATTGCCATCAAGGTACACTAAAATGACAACTCATTGCCATCAAACCTCTGTTTCATGATGAGATCGAGAGTCTCAAATTTAGAAGTTATGAAAAGTTCTTCCACTCTCCACTAATTACTTGTTTGAAATTTTGATGATATGTAATAGTTCCGCCACTAACATCACCTGACTTAAACAACGAGTGTTGTTATAAAAAAAATGGCATATATCAATTGGGGTTAACTATTTGATTTTTGCTGTGGGTGGAATAAGATTTGAAACCTTTTGCTCATTAAAACGAAGACAACTCTTCATTAAGGAAAAAAATAAAAAGAAATGGAAACAACTCTCACAAATGATGGAACCTATCAACTTGACTTGCCAAAGCAAACTCTAAGTTCCTGATGTGACTTGCATTTCATTTATAGAGAAAGAGGTGTCAACATCATTTTTTTCTTAAGAGTGAAGCATAAGTAATGTGGAGTGAAGATCTAACTTATAACCTTTCTTAAACAGAGGCAAATATAGTGAGTAATTGCCATCAAGATACACTAAAATGACAACTCAATGCCATCAAACCTCTGTTTAATGATGAGATCGAGAGTCTCAACTTTAGAAGTTATCAAATGTTCTTCCACTCTCCACTAATTACTTGTTTGAAATTTTGCTGATATCTAATAGTTCCGCCACTAACATCATTCGAATTAAACAACGAAGTGTTGTTACAAAAAAATGGCCTATATCAATTGGGGTTAACTGCTTGATTTTGTTACGGTGGAATAATATTTGAAACCTTTTGTTCATTAAAACGAAAACAACTCTTCATTAAGGAAAAAATAAAAAGAAATGGAAACAACTCTCACAAATGATGGAACCTATCAACTTGACTTGCCAAAGCAAAGTGTGAGTTCCTGATGTGAATTGCATTTCATTTATAGAGAAAGAAGAGTCAACATCATTTTTCTCTTAATAGTGAAGCATAAGTACAGGAGTGGAGGATCTAACTTATAACCTTTCAGAATAGAGGAAATTATTGTGAATAATTGCCATAAAGATACACTAAAATGACAACTCAATGCCATCAAACCTCTGTTTATGATGAGATCGAGAGTCTCAACTTTGAAGTTATCAAATGTTCTTCCACTCTCCACTAATTACTTGTTTGAAATTTTGCTGATATCTAATAGTTTCGCCACTAACATCACTCGACTTAAACAACGAAAGTGTTGTTACAAAAAAATGGCCTATATCAATTGGGGTTAACTGCTTGATTTTGTTACGGGTGGAATAATATTTGAAACCTTTTGTTCATTAAAACGAAAACAACTCTTCATTAAGGAAAAAATAAAAGAAATGGAAACAACTCTCACAAATGATGGAACCTATCAACTTGACTTGCCAAAGCAAAGTGTGAGTTCTCGATGTGAATTGCATTTCATTTATAGAGAAAGAAGAGTCAACATCATTTTCTCTTAATAGTGAAGCATAAGTAACAGGAGTGGAGGATCTAACTTATAACCTTTCAGTAAATAGAGGAAATTATAGTGAATAATTGCCATAAAGATACACTAAAATGACAACTCAATGCCATCAAACCTCTGTTTATGATGAGATCGAGAGTCTCAACTTTGAAGTTATCAAATGTTCTTCCACTTCCACTAATTACTTGTTTGAAATTTTGCTGATATCTAATAGTTCGCCACTAACATCACTCGACTTAAACAACGAGTGTTGTTACAAAAAATGGCCTATATCAATTGGGGTTAACTGCTTGATTTTGTTGTGGGTGGAATAATATTTGAAACCTTTTGTTCATTAAAACGAAAACAACTCTTCATTAAGGAAAAAATAAAAGAAATGGAAACAACTCTCACAAATGATGGAACCTATCAACTTGACTTGCCAAAGCAAAGTGTGAGTTCTCGATGTGAATTGCATTTCATTTATAGAGAAAGAAGAGTCAACATCATTTTTCTCTTAATAGTGAAGCATAAGTAACAGGAGTGGAGGATCTAACTTATAACCTTTCGTAAATAGAGGAAATTATAGTGAATAATTGCCATAAAGATACACTAAAATGACAACTCAATGCCATCAAACCTCTGCTTAATGATGAGATCGAGAGTCTCAACTTTGAAGTTATCAAATGTTCTTCCACTCTCCACTAATTACTTGTTTGAAATTTTGCTGATATCTAATAGTTCGCCACTAACATCACTCGACTTAAACAACGAGTGTTGTTAAAAAAATGGCCTATATCAATTGGGGTTAACTGCTTGATTTTGTTGTGGGTGGAATAATATTTGAAACCTTTTGTTCATTAAAACGAAAACAACTCTTCATTAAGGAAAAAAATAAAAAGAAATGGAAACAACTCTCACAAATGATGGAACCTATCAACTTGACTTGCCAAAACAAAGTATGAGTTCCTGATGTGACTTGCATTTCATTTATAGAGAAAGAAGAGTCAACATCATTTTTTCTTAATAGTGAAGCATAAGTAACAGGAGTGGAGGATCTAACTTATAACCTTTCGTAAACAGAGGAAAATATAGTGAATAATTGCCATCAAGATACACTAAAATGACAACTCAATGCCATCAAACCTCTATTTAATGTTGACATCGAGAGTCTCAACTGTAGAAGTTATCAAATGTTCTTCCACTCTCCACTAATTACTTGTTTGAAATTTTGATGATATCTAATAGTTCCGCCACTAACATCACTCGACTTAAACAACGAGTGTTGTTACAAAAAAAATGGCCTATATCAATTGGGGTTAACTGTTTGATTTTTGTTGTGGGTTGAATAAAATTTGAAACCTTTTGCTCATTAAAAAGAAAACAACTCTTCATTAAGGAAAAAAATAAAAAGAAATGGAAACAACTCTCACAAATGATGGAACCTATCAAGTTGACTTGCCAAAGCAAAGTATGAGTTCCTGATGTGACTTGCATTTCATTTATAGAGAAAGAAGAGTCAACATCATTTTTTTCTTAAGAGTGAAGCATAAGTAACAGGAGTGGAAGATCTAACTTATAACCTTTCGTAAACAGAGGAAAATATAGTGAATAATTTCTATCAAAATACACTAAAATGACAACTCAATGCCATCAAACCTCTGTTTAATGATGAGATCTAGAGTCTCAACTATATAAGTTATCAAATGTTCTTCCACTCTCCACTAATTACTTGTTTGAAATTTTGCTGATATCTAATAGTTCAGCCACTAATATCACTCGACTTAAACAACTAGTGTCATTACAAAAAAATGGCCCATATCAATTAGGGTTAACTGTTTGATTTTTGTTGTGGATGGAATAAGATTTGAAACCTTTTGCTCATTAAAATGAAAACAACTCTTCATTAAGGAAAAAAATAAAAAGAAATGGAAACAACTCTCACAAATGATGGAACCTATCAACTTGACTTGCCAAAGCAAAGTGTGAGTTCCTGATGTGAATTGCATTTCATTTATAGAGAAAGAAGAGTCAACATCATTTTTCTCTTAATAGTGAAGCATAAGTAACAGGAGTGGAGGATCTAACTTATAACCTTTCAGTAAATAGAGGAAATTTAGTGAATAATTGCCATCAAGATACACTAAAATGACAACTCAATGCCATCAAACCTCGTTTCATGATGAGATCGAGAGTCTCAACTTTAGAAGTTATCAAATGTTCTTCCACTCTCCACTAATTACTTGTTTGAAATTTTGCTGATATCTAATAGTTTTGCCACTAACATCACTGACTTAAACAACGAGTGTTGTTACAAAAAAATGGCCTATATCAATTGGGGTTAACTGCTTGATTTTGTTGTGGGTGGAATAATATTTGAAACCTTTTGTTCATTAAAACGAAAACAACTCTTCATTAAGGAAAAAAATAAAAAGAAATGGAAACAACTCTCACAAATGATGGAACCTATCAACTGGACTTGCCAAAGCAAAGTGTGAGTTCCTGATGTGAATTGCATTTCATTTATAGAGAAAGAAGAGTCAACATCATTTTTCTCTTAATAGTGAAGCATAAGTAACAGGAGTGGAGGATCTAACTTATAACCTTTCGTAAACAGAGGAAAATATAGTGAATAATTGCCATCAAGATACACTAAAATGACAACTCAATGCCATCAAACCTCTATTTAATGTTGACATCGAGAGTCTCAACTGTAGAAGTTATCAAATGTTCTTCCACTCTCCACTAATTACTTGTTTGAAATTTGATGATATCTAATAGTTCGCCACTAACATCACTCGACTTAAACAACGAAAGTGTTGTTACAAAAAATGGCCTATATCAATTGGGGTTAACTGCTTGATTTTTTGTGGGTTGAATAAAATTTGAAACCTTTTGCTCATTAAAAGAAAACAACTCTTCATTAAGGAAAAAATAAAAGAAATGGAAACAACTCTCACAAATGATGGAACCTATCAAGTTGACTTGCCAAAGCAAAGTATGAGTTCTCGATGTGACTTGCATTTCATTTATAGAGAAAGAAGAGTCAACATCATTTTTTCTTAAGAGGAAGCATAAGTACAGAGAGGAAGATCTAACTTATAACCTTTCGTAAATGAGGAAAATATATTGAATAATTTCATCAAAATACACTAAAATGACAACTCAATGCCATCAAACCTCTGTTTAATGATGAGATCTAGAGTCTCAACTATATAAGTTATCAAATGTTCTTCCACTCTCCACTAATTACTTGTTTGAAATTT
>JAIWQS010000117.1:0-245427 GCA_029891385.1 Erythroxylum novogranatense
AAGGATCTTGTCTTGGCGACCCGATCGGCGATATCGATGTCGATCGAGGTTCGAGGATCTTATCTTATAACCCGTCCGATCTATGGTCGAGGCGAGCTATAGTCGAGGATCTTGTCTTGGCGACCCGATCGGCGATGTCGATGTCAATCGAGGTTCCCGGATCTTGTCTTGGTGACCGTCCGATCTATGGTGGTGAGCTATGGTCCCGAGGATCTTGTCTTGGCGACCGGTCGAGCAATGTCGATGTCGATCGAGGTTCGAGTTCTTGTCTTAGTGACCCGTCCGATCTATGGTCGGCGAGCTATGGTCCCGAGGATCTTGTCTTGGAGACCCGACGGCGATAAACGTTATTTTCTACTGCCAAATTTAATGAAATTCTTTCATGCGAAATCTGAAAACTTCTTTATTAATGATAATGAGGCGTGGGTAATTAAAAACCTGGTGGCGAGGCCGGAAAAAAGTACCACGGAGTTGTGTGCAGCGGAGACCATTAATGAACCTCCGGCCATTCGAGGAATCTGGCTCTGCATCAACTGGAAATCGACGCACACCTCGTGAATAATAGGGGCATACGGGAGCCTCGCGCCACCGATCGAGAATAAACTATCAGAAACAATAATATAACCACTCAAGTTGCTATGGATTCGCTTGTTCCCCAAAACTAGCCTAGGCCCCCAGGACATAGGGATATTATTCCTAATGATCGACCGTTTTAGGTCCGCCGCGGTCATCGTCGACTTATCCTTCGGTGGCTCCTCCACTACCAACCCATCCTTGAGTACCTCTTACCACACTTCAGAACTAGCCGGCGATATGCTTACTAGCAAAACTTTTGAGAAACTTTAGAGGAGAGCGAGAAAAGGCGTACCTATTCGGTGATTTGAGGTTGGAAAATTGGATGGCGATTGAAAAAAACTCCGGAGGCGTGGACAAGAAAATCTGAATGAAAGTAGGATGAAAATTTGGAGAGCGAAAGCAAGCGTAAAGAAAATATTCAATTCGCCGATACGAGTACTTATAAAAGATCGGTCGAAGGACGATGACAAAGCTCAACATATGGAAAATCAAGCCAAGCTTCCGGACCGTGGTAGAATCTGGCGAGGTGAATTAGGGTTGTTGAAATGCGGGCGATCGACAATTGAAAGGACATCGTGGCAATTTTGCTAGCGGTTACAAACGATTCCTTTGATTACGAAGATCTGTCGAGAGGGCACCTTGCTATCGATAATGATTAAATAAAGTACCCTCGCGCTTTTCGGACACGGTGTTCGCTTTGAACTCTCTTGTCTGGTACATCCGCATGATAGGTGTCGATGCCGATCCATCGGGACACTCGACCACTCGATCAAACACAGACGTCATGTACTACCCGTCAATGCAGAAATCATGTCTTATCCGTTCTTGCCCGACCGATCGAGCCTATTACGAGTTATCTTGCGGACGAGCTGAGACCCTTACCTACTCCTCGACCCTCTCTCTTTGCTCCGGACTTGAGGAGGAGCTTGAACCAGTCATAACGACCCATGGACGATCGGTCCATCTTTCAAAATCGATCTCATACCTATCTGGCCATGCGAGCCCAACCTAATCCGCATCCGTGGCCCATTCGCAGTGAAAGTCTCCCATGCATCGTAAGACTTAAACCTAGCATCTGCTCCATATATAGGTATAACTCTACCATAGCGAGGTATGTGATCATAACCCTAGTTTTCTCGCTCACAACGATCATACCCTCACCAAAAGACTAACTTGAGTGTCGGAGGGGCTTATCGGGAAACAACCCTCGATGTGCCTTCTTTTTTTTGCAGGAACCTTCAAAAAGGAGCTCTCGCAGAAGAAACCAACTCTATGGATCTAAAGCAACGCGTGCGACCTCGTCGTCGAACCAGGCTGAACCACTACCTATTTAGAACTTTATTTTGAATTTTCTTTTCTATATTATTCAGGTTTTTTTCCATCTTTTTGTTTTATTATAGGTCCCAACATCTGATTTTATTTTGCTTCCTTTGCCGCCTTAGCTCATTCGGCCTCCTTCCTCGAAAGTTCAAGCCCTCGACTCTCTCGAATAGTAAGGAGCTTCTTCTTGACTTCTCTTTCCCTCATACTTCCATTTATATTATGAATGTGCTTTACTTATATACGATCTTCCTTCCTCCTCTCTCATTTCCCTTTCTTTAAACCATTCCTCTATTTCCTCGATCATTGTCTTAATTAGAAAGCGGTGGTTAAAGAATCTACCGCCAAGTTACATTCGTCCTTTTACTTCCTTTGATTCTCCCATTATCCTCTCTTTAGAGATCTTTAAAGGAGCAAAAGATAGTCCTAAACTCATATAGATTTCTTTCTTAGTAGAAGACTAGGCTTGTCATTAGGTTGGGTTGGGTGGGTTGAGGTCTCCGTACTCGACTAAAAAATTATGTTCAAATCGAGCATGGCTTAAAGCTAATTAGGCCCGAAATTGTTATTAGAGTTGCCGAGCTCAAACTTGATCTTGATTAGGCTTGAATCAAGCCCAACAATTTTTAATTTAAAATTTAAAAGTGACATGATTTTAATTTTTCTTGATATTTAGAGCTTAAGACAAAGTCGAGCTAGACAACTCAAGCTTGAAGCCCGAAAATTTTAAAAATATGAGATTTGAAGCTTGGTTAACTTGGCGAAGTTGGGCAAATATTAGCATCCTTATAAAGATCAACCTTTCCTTTGATCAAAGCTTGAGCTATGAAATGATAGAAACTAAAAGGACTTGTTGAGATGCTTCTTAGTGAGGAGGAGATGCTTCTATTCAAAATTTCATCAAATTTTAATGCTTAAGATGTGTTGAAAGGTAAGCCATGGCATTTCCCCAACTTTGAAAAGTCTTTTCAAAGTCAATCCCACTTTTGAAGTTAGGTTACAATGATTTGTCAATGAAGGATTCTATTAATGTCTCTATCAATGGGGCCTTCACTAAAACAACATAGGTGACTATCAAGACTTTACTTTAATAAATTCATTAAATAGTGAATATTATGAGCTTATGGTGCTCTTGAATGAATCCTCTAATGGCCACTTTTGGTAAGTTCGACTCTTGCTCTAATGTCCTATTGATGTCATTAAGTTAAATGAGGAAGCTCGGCGTACTTATGTTATCGAAGAAGCTCTACTATTTAAATATCAAATGCCCATCGCGAGGACCCGATAACTAACAATGTTGTTATTTAACTCATTAGATGGAATTTGGATTATTTGACCTCGCTTCTTCTTGTTTATCGAACTAATTAGGGTGATTTTGGATGGGTTAGTTATATGCCTTTAGGTTTAATTAATAGATTAAGGTGGGATTTTTATGTTTTAATTTTGTTTTTAGTTATAATTAACGAGTTAAGGTATATTTTAATGATTTAATCATCATATTTAATAGATTAAGATGAGTTTTGATATTTAATTGTGTTTTGGGTTTATTTACACATTAAACTCCATTTTCATTGGAGATTGTCTCGATTAAAGTGTGTTGTGTGTGATTAGATCATGTTTTGTTTTTAATCATTCATGATTGTTGCATTATGTTAAAATAAATTGAGTTTTTAATCATGACTTGATTAAAATGGATTACTCTCCCCGTTTGAGCATTGTGTTTGTTTTATATTTCAATCACCAAGTCAACCCTAATTCACCCAACCTCCACCCCAATTTAGCCCGTTACACTTTCTTTGCTCCATCACGTGTTACCAAATCAGATGTTGGTGACTAAACCATTGGTGAGAGTAGGTGCATAGATTGAAGCGATGCTTGATTAGGTTGGACTAACATAAAATGTTTGAGATTTACTTATTATTGGTAGTTCGAATCATTTTTTGAGAATGAGAAGCCAATATATAAAAAGCTTACACCTAAGTTCCTCACCACCTTTACGATGAAGAAGATGTAGGAAAATCCCGGTGTGAGGCATCACGTACCCACGGTCTTGGAAAAACAAAAATTTTTGTTAGGGACCTTCCAAAGCCGGGATCCATGTGTCATATAACAAACTCAAACTATCTTGGCCAAAGGAGACCGTCTCTAACGGTATCCGCAGAGATCGGAAAACTTAACCGGACAAACCCTTTGACCGGGAATAGCTAGAACAAAGTAAAGAGTCTTAGCTCTTACCTTTGTCCTTGAGAGCTTCGAGAAGCGATGAGAGAAGGAAAACTTGAGAAGAAACCTTGATGATGGGTGAGAAGAGAAGTTGCTTAGGATTTTCTAAAATCCTTCCTTCTTTCTTTCTAAAGCCACGATGATCAATTATCAAGCAAGCAAGAAACTCTTTCTTTTTCTTTTAAACAACACCAACGATCATCATCTTCCACTTTTCTATTTTGTCTTTTAGTCATTTATAACTTAATGACTAGCAAGAATGGAGAAGCTTCTTCTCCTTTCTTCATCCTCCATCCGTGTATACATATATATATATAAATTAATTAATTAATTCTTTAATTAATTAATTATATATATATAAATAAATCTTGATAATGGTCGGTCACACTGGGAATTGGTCTACTGGAAGCCTCTCAGGTCCCGATATGGAAAAACCACGAAAACCCTTTTGACAATATCGATGTCGCGATCTCATCGGGACATATCTCGATCTCATCGGGATCCATTTAATCCGTTTGCTCTCCATATATTGAAACTCTGTCCAAAACTATTTTACGAATTCTCCGAGACACTCTTGTCGTGTGACCCATTAGGTTCCGGTTATGTTGGCCACTTAGATTAACACTTAATCTGAGCAAGTCATGAGCGGTATCTAGCAACACATCATGACCCCCAATTGACTCGAAAGTAATTGGTTTGACGAATGAAGGCTATATTCATCATGAACCATATTACAAACCTTTACATGATAATAATAGCAGTGACTTCGTCCTTTCACCACGCTTATACCCCACTTGGTTATGAGTATGGGCAAAGTGTCAACTCTTTACTAGATTGACTACATCAAATCTAATCCAAGTGATATCAGTTCTTTTCCTGGGACTTATTACTTAATATGTCGCGAAGACACTCTTCGTGACATATATACTCCGGAGATTTCTAAGTAATGACCTCGACAAGAGGCCATGGGTATCATCTTACGCTATCACAGTGGTGAATCCTTTATTGGCTACCCAATTACCTTTGAATATCTCAAGCTGTACCCAATCACCACCCTATGAGCGACCTGACGGGCAACGAGGAATGGAGTCAAGCACGTAATCAGTATTCAAGATATCCTCGAGCACCTCGAGTCTAAGGATACTTGCACCATTGCTATGATGAGATTATCAACGACATTAGAATAGGACATCCATATGATGATCTCATAGCAGGTCATCAATGTACTTACTACCTCTAGTAAGCATCCACATCTGACCTAAATATCTCATATTACTGCTTCCGAGATCCTTGCTTGACCAAATCGAGGAGTTTGAGATGTGCTAGTCTTTCCGGATTACCGATGTCGATCTCGTAATAATCATGACTAGGATAATTTGAATCTTGACATAATTGCACATGATAGGAATCTCGATAGTATGATCACATCACAATTTCCTTCATGCTATGTCATATATCATGGACTTCATTAATTTGCTTATTGATCAATATCGGTTCATTAATAATGAGCGACAGCGTAATGAAATATGCCTTTCTTTATTTATTCATAAAGGCGTACAAATTTGTACAAAATCGCTAAAGCGATTGCCTTGTGGCACTACTCTAGCAATCGCCACTTCACTAAAGCCAATCGCCTTGATATCTAATACCATAAAGTAGTACATGAGAATCAAAACCCTTTTGTGATAATGGCTTTGTCAAGCGGATCGCAATATTACGCTCGGTGGAATTCTCTTGATCTGGACATCACCTCGTCTATGATCTCCACGATCGATGATATCTGCGAATACGTGTTTGGATCGTTGATGAGACCTTGGTTCCTTCGCTGCGCATCATTTGCTAGGAACCCACCAAGTTGATAATGAACTTCGATCCAAACGCTTCCTTTCACGCTCGAAGCGGCAATATACTCGCCTCGGTTGTTGAATCGGCGATCGTCTCTTGTTTGGAACTCTTTCAACTAACTACCCGCCATTCGGTGTGAATACATAACTGATTGGGATTTGGAATCATCCTTATCGATTGAAAAGCGGCATCTGTATACCCACTCACTGGAGATCTCCATCCCATTTATCAAGAAGACATCCTTAGTCCTTCGTGAAGTCTTGAGGATATTCTTGATACCACCTTGATGACCCTCACGGGATCGATTGGTATCTGCGTCGAACACTTAGAGCATATGATACATCGGGTCTCGTACATAGCTTGCAACATACATGATAGATCCTACCGCGGATGTATACGGGATCATATTCATGCATCCTCTCATCTTATGTCTTAGGACACATAGATTTTGAGTGTTATCCCATGAGTCACGGAAGGTACCTCTCTTGGATTGCTCCATGCTAAACCTTTTAGCATCTTGTCTATGACGTTGATTGTGAAAGACCAAGCAACCTTTTGATCTATCTCTATAGATTCTTATCCCAAGGATATAAGTTGCTTCACCTGAGGTCTTTCATGACAAATTGTTTCGACAACCAAATCTTGACCGATTGTAGCATAGAGACATCGTTTCCTAGCAATAATATGTCATCTACATACAAGACAAGGAATACGATTGCGGTCCACTAACCTTCTTATACACCGGTGTTCATCCGGATTTTGTGAGAAACCAAACTCTTTGATTATCTCATCAAGCGGATGTTCCAACTCAGGATGCTTGCTTCAATCCATAGATAGATTTTGAAGCTTGCATACCTTTTCGCCATCATAGAGGTGAAGCCCTCGGGTTGTGTCATACACATCCTCAACTAGATTTCCATTTAGGAAAGTTGCCTTCACATCCATTTGTCATATCTCATAATCATAATGAGTGGCAATGGCTGGAGTATCCTAATAGATTTAAGCATTCTTACTAGGTGAAGGTCTCGTCGTAGTCAACTCCTTGTCTTTGATTTAAAACCTTTAGCCACAAGCCTTCTTTATAGGTAATTACATTACCATCCATATCGGTTTTCTTTTGAAAACCCATTTGCACCATATGGTTTTATTCCTTGGTGCCTCAACCAAAGTCCATACTTGGTTTTCATACATGGAATCCATTTCAGACTGATAGCGTGAAACCATTTACGAGACTCAACTCTTCGTAACCTCTTCATAGGTGGTAGGCTCATCATCTACTATGAGCAATACGTCATTCTGTTCATTCATGAGAAATCCACATCTCGGGGAGCAGGCGTATCCTACGTGACCTACGAACTTCGTGTGTTGTAGAAGGTTGAACTGTTACTTCGTCTGTTCAATCTTACTCCCACTGTCTTCTTGTAAAAGAAACTCTTTCTCTAAAAAGACAGCATGCTTTGAAACAAACACCTTTTGTTCCTCAGCAAGGTAGAACTGATATCCCATTGTTTCTTTAGGATATCCTACGAACAAACACTTGTCAGATTTTGCATCAAGTTTATCTGACTGTGTCCGCTTCACATAAGTAGGACAACCCCAAACTTTCAAATGAGTAAGATAGGGTCTTTTGTTAGTCCACATCTCATATGGAGTAACATCAACTGTCTTTGATGGAACTTTGTTTAGCAAGTAAGCAGTGTCTCGTTGCATACCCCAAAAGGATTTTGGTAACTTTAAAGCCCATCATTGATCGTACTATGTCTAATAAGGTTCGATTTCTCCTTTCCGCCACACCATTGGCTTGTGGTGTGTACGGAGGAGTCCATTGAGATAAAATCCCATTATCTCCGAGATAATCCAAAACTCTTGGTCTAAGTATTCCCCACCACGATCGGATCGTAATGTCTTGATACTTTTCCCAAGTTGGTTTTCTCTTCATTTCTTAATTGTTTGAACTTTTCAAATGCTTGATTTGTATCTCATCGATCTGGTACCCATATCGAGAATAATCATCGATAAAGGTAATGAAGTAAAGACAACCACTTCTATCATGGATGGACATCGGACCACATACATCCGAATGTATTAGGTCTAATACTTGGTCAGACGCGTTCACCCTTTCCTTAAAGAGTAATCTTAGTCAACTTGCACTAATAAACAAGATTCACACGTGTCATATGATTCATAATCAAATTACCTAAACTTCCATTCTCATGGAGCTTAGTTATCGTCTCTCATTTATATGGCCAAGGCGACAATGCCATAAGTAAGTTGATTTTAAATTATCTCGTTTATGTCTTTTCGTGTCATTGACATTCATAATTGGATGTGACATATCTAATATGTAAATTCCTTTGCATAATGTGCCAGTACCATAAAGCATTTCATTCAAACTAATAGAACAACCATTGTTACTAAAGTCAAATGGAAACCATTTCTATTTAAACAAGAAGCAGACAATATGTTCTTTGTTAACACAAGTACAAAATAACATTCATCCAATTTAATTACAAGCCAGTGGGGAGTGACAAAAAGTAAGTTTCACGACTAAATGCAACTCTTGCTCCATTTCTCACACGCAGTCTAGTTCTCCTTCACGAAAGTCTCATCGTCCTCGAGGCCTGATATCATTGATATGTGTGAGCCACAACCGGTATCTAATACCCATATGTTATGGTCGAAAGCAGATTAACCTCAACGACAAACATACACGAAGGAGCCGAGGCATCGATGCCTTCTTCGCATTTCAATTCATTCAGATAGACTTTACAATTTCGCCCAATGGCGGTCTTGCCACAATGGAAGCAAGTTCCTTTAGTGCGCTCTTTGGTTTTCTTCTCGCTGCACTTCCTTTCAGTTTCTTAGACCTTTTCTTCTTTAGATTCTTTTTCTTTGAACCGGAAGAAGAAGCCAACATAAGCACCTTACTATCCTTCTTGATAGATTGCTCTGCTTGTCTTGGCCAGATTGATCAACTCGAGGGATTGTCGTGGATATTTGGTTCATCCGATAGTTTAACACAAACCGTGAATAACTATCGACAATCCAACTAGAATTAAGTCAACACTTAATTCATAATCCATGACAAAACCTAAGACAATGACCTCTCATATACCCATTCATCTTCAAGCATATCTTGACCGCAGATGAACTCCGAATCATCTTAGTAGTGAAGAGTAACCTCGAGGTCTCGAACCTTTCAGACCGAGCTTGCTCATCAAACAGCTCCCTAAGATGAAACACTACGATATAAGCATCCATAGACTCATCTTTGCTTCTGCTGACTCACGGTGACATCGAGGCAAACATAATACAGGTTGCTATATCACTGTCTTTGAGATGCTTTCGATAAACTTTCCGATCCTCATCAGAAGCATCGACAGCAAGTGGATCAGGAAGTGGAACATCTAGGACATATCGGTTCCTCGGATCGAGAACAATTCTCGATTTCTCACCAATCGAGAAAATTTGGTCCGATTAATTTGTTCGAGTCCATAAGTGAACGCAATTCACCTTGAAGTCATCTTGATAACCTATAGGAAAGAGAGAAAGAATGTTAGAATAGAATTACATGCATAATCATAAGGACTTGAATGACATGCATATAGCTCCCACTAGTTTCAAAGAATCCATAACCCTCAAGTATGAATCCAATAAACATTATGACAAAATGTTCTAGTGGGTCGATATCCCACATTACTAAGGATAACCTGGTTTACCAACAAGCCACCTTAGGTCAATCGGTAGGTATCGGTCATACCAATTGCATCATAGATATCCGACATTACTAAAATGACCTTGGGTTTACCCAACAAGCCACCTTAGATCTATCGGCGGTATCGGTCATACCATTTGATTCATAGATGCAACTATCAACTAGTCTATCAACTCGTGATGTATGCACACATTGGGTTATCAACTCTTGATGCGGCGTACATCGATCCACGCTGCGCATTTCGCCTCTCGTCACGTTGACCTTGAGTTTACTCAACAAATCAACGCTCTAGTGAAAAATCCGACCCATTAATCTGAAAATCTTATTTTCATGGTTCGAACATATCCAGATAGAGTGAGCTTGGGTTTACCCAACAACCCAACTCTATAAGAACTCCGTTCTTCCCATATTAATGGAAGGCGTTAGTTTTCATATGATGTGTGAGGGTTTTCGGTCTCATCTTTTCTTCTCCAAGTTGTAGGATTATAGTCACTATGGTATATGGAATGATTTAGGGTATTTCATCAATCACATCGAGTCTATACCTAAAATCATCCATCATCCCACCTCTGCATGTTGTTGTTGTCGATCGGTGCATGTTCTAGTCGATTGGTGCATGTGCTTGATCAGCTGGAACTTGTGCTAGTCGACTCACTATAAGTTGTCGTCTTGCGTTCGCCCAATGGTACATGTTCAAATGATTGGGATGGATAATCATGCATTTTCCAATCATTGGAATGGATGTGCCGATCGTGGTTTTGGCCTGCTATCTAATCGGCTAATTTCTCAATTCGTGTAGTTCAAATTCACAATACCAAGTGTAATATCCTTTATTATGATGTACCAATGAAACACTTTCATTGTACCATGCTTACCATATATAGTCAAACTATACATGAAACTTGAAATTGATGAATACACTCCTATTCATTTAGATTTCCAAATAATTTGAGAATATCAAACTATCACCCTAAGTATCTCTAGGTAGTCTACACTTTATCAAGACTACTTCGGCACCTGTCACAAAATTTGTGACGGCCAAAACAATCAAGATAAGGGAATATACTAACGAGACGCTAATGAGACACATTTGACATCCTAAATTGTTTGGAAACCCGATTTCAAGAAAATCATTTAGGAAAGCATACAAAATCAATGTAACACATTTTTAATCACATTAAAAATGATCCAAGGCATTGGAATTAAGAAATACACAATTTTTCATTTCAAACAAAACAGCTCCAGCAACTTTCTCAAAACTGCCAAGCTCTGTGTTTTGCTTGAAAAACTCATTGAAACAATTTCAATAAATTCTGAGAAAATTACAGAGGTTACAACATGTTCCCAACATGTTTAATGAAATTTTTAAGGATTTATTTCCATAAAAAACGCAACCAACCTCAGCAACAAAGCCAATGTAGAATCTGTGTAGTTCAACACAGTTATTCCCAGCAGCACACAATAAATTCTCAAATAAATAGTAAATCACCTTGAAAACATTTTTCCATTCTCATAGACATTCATAAACATCTTAGAGACATGTTGGTGAAATAAAATCCGAAAAAAAATTCTTCTACAATTTATTCTCGAATTTATAAGCATGCCTGTTCATTGAATGTGCACAAAGACAGCAACCAGAACATTAGGGAATAAATTAGTAAAACTATATCAAATCACATTGATAAATTCCAAGCTTCCATATACATATGCAACAACATCTTGTGAACATATCTGGGCAGGAAAATTTCAAAAACAATATTTCTACACTGAATTCGAAATTCACACAATCAACATGCATCATCGTCACAAGTAATAGGCAACTCCGACCTAGTCATGGTTTCTTCGTTATATATGACACAAGTGACTCTGATACCACTGTAGGAAAATCCTGGTGTGAGCATCACATGCCCATGGTGTGGAAAAACAAAAAATTTTATTCCGGGACCTTCCCAAAAGCCAGAATCTATGTGTCTATATAATAAACTCAAACCATAACGGCCAAAGGAGACCGTCTCTAATGGTATCCACGCAGAGATCGGAAAACCTAACCGGGACAAACCCTTTGACCCGGGAATAGCTAGAACAAAGTAAAGAGTGCTAGCTCTTACCTTTGTCCTTGGAGATCTTGAGAAACGATGGAGAGAAGGAGAAAACTTGGAGAAAAAACCTTGATGATCGTTGGTGAGAAGAGAAGTTGCTTAGGATTTTCTAAAAATCCTTCTTCCTTCTTTCTTTCTAAAAGCCATTATGATCAATTATCAAGCAAGCAAGAAACTCTTTCTTTTTTTCTTTTAAAACAACACCAACGATCATCATCTTCCACTTTTTCTATTTTGTCTTTTAGTCATTTGTAACTTAATGACTAAGCAAGAATGGAGAAGCTTCTTCTCCTTTCTTCATCCTCCATCCACGTGTATACATATATATATATATATTAATTAATTAATTCTTTAATTAATTAATTATATATATATATATAAATGCTGATGTGGTCCGGTCACACTAGAATTCGGTCCTATAGGCCTCAAAGGTCCCGGTATGGAAAAACCACCGGAAACCCTTTTCAGCAATATCGATGTCGCGATCTCATCAGGACATATCTCGATCTCATCGAGATCTATTTAATCTGTTGGCTCTCCATATATTGGAACTCTGTCCAAAACTATTTTACGAATTCTCCGAGACACTCTTATGCGTGTGACCCATTAGGTTCCCGGTTATGTTGGCCACTTAGATTAACACTTAATCTGAGCAAGTCATGAGCGGTATCTAGCAACACATCATGACCCCCAATTGACCGGAAAGTAATTGGTTTGACGAATGAAGCTATATTCATCATGAACCATATTACAAACCTTTGCATAGACAATAACCGTGCAATTCGTCCTTTCACCACGCTATACCCCACTTGGTTATGAGTATGGGCAAAGTGTCAACTCTTTACTAGACTTACTACGTCAAATCTAGTCCAAGTGATATCAGTTCTTGTCTTGGGACTCATTACTTAATATGTCACTGAAGACACTCTTCATGATATATATACTCCGGCTAGAGATTTCTAAGTAATGAACCTGACAAGAGGCCATGGGTATCATCTTCTGCTATCACAGAAGTGGTGAATCCTTTATTGGCTACTCAATTACCTTCGAATACCTCAGTCGCACCCAATCACCACCCCATGAGCGACCTCGGAAGGCAACAAGGAATGGAGTCAAAGCACGAATCGGTATCCAAGATATCCTTGAGCACCTCAAGTCTAAGGATACTTGCACCATTGCTATGATGAGATTATCAACGACATTAGAATAGGACATCCATGTGATGATCTCATAGCAGGTCATCCAATGTACTTACTACCTCTAGTAAGCATCCACATCTCAACCCTAAATATCTCATATTTACAACTTCTGAGATCCACTGCTTGACCAAATCAAGGAGTTTGAGATGTGCTAGTCTTTCTAGATTACCGATGTCCAGTCTCAGTAATCCCATGACTAGGGATAATTTAGATACTGACATAATTGCACATGATAGGAATCTCAGTAGTATGATCACATCACAATTTCCTTCATGCTATGTCATATATCATGGACTTCATTAATTTGCTTATTGATCAATATCAGTTCATTAATAATGAACAGCAACGTAATGAAATATACCTTTCTTTATTTATTCATAAAGACTGTACACAAATTTATACAAAATGCACTAAAGGCGATTTCCTTCAGGGCACTACTCTAACAGAAGACACAATTGAATTAGAGTTTGGATAATACTATTTAGTTTTTGGTGCTTATGGAGAGGAAGAATATGAGTTATACACAATTTTTCATAGACATAGGACTTTATTGAGTTTACTACTTTTAAGGACTATTTTGCTTTAAGAGTGGGGTTTTTTATTGTTACCAATGCAAATATATATTGGCTCAATATTAGTAAACAATGTCATTATGAGTCAACACAATCATAGGACTCTACACTATAATCCCCAGTACTGAGGTATGTGCATTCTTTGAATCATAGGACTCTACACTATAATCCCCAGTACTGAGGTATGTGCATTCTTTGTTAAGTCATACATTAAGTGGGAGAGTTTATAGTACTATAGTGGTGAGCAAAATGGATGTTTTTCTTTTATAAAGCAAGGTTAAGATAGTGTACATCCACTTAAGCCTGTGTTAGCTTAGTTTTTTTTTAAGCATCATATATTTGATGCTAGATTAGATCTATTTGTCTAGAGCCATATATTACATGATTAGTCTAAAATATAGGTTTATTAGAGAGATTGCCTGAGATATAGATTGTTAGATTGATGGTACCATTAATCAAACAATATGTATCTCAGTCAATCTCTCCATCAGTTTTGATACTTTAAGAGCTACAGGTATGATACAAAGGAGTCAAGACTAGCAGAGACCTTTTTATATTTTAGTTAGAGCCCAGGATACTAAATTTGTTGATAGAGCTAAGAGGGAGTGCCTACCAAAATAGCTACTCAACTATGATATTTCTTCACTGCTAACTCTAGATGGATTCAAGAATTGTGGTGATCTTTTTATTACTGTCAATACACTTGTCTAACCATCCAGCTCTCCACAATGTGATTAGGTCGAGTTCGTTCGATTGGAAAAATATATGGGTCAAATGTTAAGGGTCCAAGGAACTATCAGAGATGTACAACAAGATCTTTTAGAGAAAATATCAATATTGGAGGCATATGATAGATGGATAAAGGATGTTCTTTTCCATATTGATTATCATATGGTACTTGTAGTTTTGCCTCCACCTATGAAACCTAGTACACCTCCTCCATCACCTCAACATTAAAATAATCCTACAGTATGGACATAATGGCCACAACTACTTAGTAGTCCAATATTTGTTTAGCGCAACTGACTGATCCACTAACGAGAATAGGTATGAGGTGATTGATGATCATAGTAAGTGTGACAATATGACCTAGACCTGGCCTACCCGACTCTGCCCAATCGATGGTCAACGGGCCTAGCCTAAGTTGACCATACCTTAAGTTGGGAGAATAAGAAATTGTCAATCCTTGGGTCAAGATCAGGCTCGAGCTAGGAGCTTGCGCCTATGGTCGACCTCAGGCCCATTTTGTTTCTGAGCCAAAACAATAACATTTTTATCCATAAACATGTTGTGAGATAAAGCAAATGACGTTTTGCTTTAGCTTTATTTCAATCACCAAGTCAACCCTAATTCACCACAACCTCCACCCCCAATTTAGCCCACGTTACACTTTACTGCTCCATCACATGTTACCAAATCTGAGATGTTGGTGACTAAACCATTGGTGAGAGTAGGTGCATAGATTGGGCAATGCTTGATTAGGTTGGACTAACATAAAATGTTTGAGATTTACTTATTATTGGTAGTTCGAATCATTTCTTTGAGAATGAGAAGCCAATATATAAAAAGCTTACACCTGAGTTCCTCACCACCTTTACGATGAAGAAGACACAATTGAATTAGAGTTTGGATAATACTATTTAGTTTTTGGTGCTTATGGAGAGGAAGAATATGAGTTATACACAATTTTTCATAGACATAGGACTTTATTGAGTTTACTACTTTTAAGGACTATTTTTCTTTAAGAGTGGGGTTTCTTATTGTTACCAATGCAAATATATATTGGCTCGATATTAGTAAACAGTGTCATTATGAGTCAACCTGATCATAGGACTCTACACTATAATCCCGATCTCGAGGTATGTGCGTTCTTTGAATCATAGGACTCTACACTATAATCCCGATCTTGAGGTATGTGCATTCTTTGTTAAGTCATACATTAAGGGAGAGTTTATAGTACTATAGTGGTGAGCAAAATGGATGTTTTTCATTTATAAAGCAAGGTTAAGATAGTGTACATCCACTTAAGCCTGTGTTAGCTTAGTGTTTTTTAAAGCATCATATATTTGATGCTAGATTAGATCTATTTGTCTGGAGCCATATATTACATGATTAGTTTAAAATATAAGTTTATTAGAGAGATTGCCTGAGATATAGATTGTTTGATTGATGGTACCATTAATCAAACAATCTGTATCTCAGGCAATCTCTCCATCAGTTTTGATACTTTAAGAGCTACAGGTATGATACAAAGGAGTCAAGACTAGCAGAGACCTTTTTATATTTTAGTTAGAGCCTAGGATACTAAAGTTGTTGATAGAGATAAGAGGGAGTGCCTACCAAAATAGCTACTCAACTATGATATTTCTTCACTGCTAACTCTAGATGGATTCAAGAATTGTGGTGATCTTTTTATTACTGTCAATACACTTGTCTAACCATCCAGCTCTCCACAATGTGATTAGGTCGAGTCGTTTGATTGGAAAAATATATGGGTCAAATGTTAAGGGTCCAAGGAACTATCAGAGATGTACAACAAGATCTTTTAGAGAAAATATCAAGATTGGAGGCATATGATAGATGGATAAAGGATGTTCTTTTCCGTATTGATTATCATATGGTACTTATAGTTTTGCCTCCACCTATGAAACCTAGTACACCTCCTCCATCACCTCAACATTAAAATAATCCTACAGTATGGACATAATGGCCACAACTACTTAGTAGTCCAATATTTGTTTAGCGCAACTGACTGATCCACTAACGAGAATAGGTATGAGGTGATTGATGATCATAGTAAGTGTGACAATATGACCTAGACCTGGCCTACCCGACTCTGCCCGATCGATGGTCAACGAGCCTAGCCTAGGTTGACCATACCTTAAGTTGGGAGAATAAGAAATTTTCAATCCTTGGGTCAAGATCAGGCTCGAGCTAGGAGCTTGCGCCTATGGTCGACCTCAGGCCCATTTTGTTTCTGAGCCAAAACAATAACATTTTTATCCATAAACATGTTTTGAGATAAAGCAAATGAAGTTTTGCTTTAGCTTTATTTCTCTTCTTCTTCACCTCTAGATATCTCTAATCTTTCTCTCGCTCTCTTAAATCTCACCACTATTGTCAGCCATCTGTCACTCATCAGCCCTTACTGTTAGTCATTGAGCCAGTTTCTAATCATCACCAAGCCCACCCCTTCCCCCTCCTCGCTGCCCCTCTAGCCTCTAGGTTTTAACCACCCCTCCGCTCTCTAGTTGCCCATTCGCATTGCAGTCCCACTAGGCTTATCTTAGCCACTCCACACTCCTTCCTTCCCCCCCCTCCCCCCACCAAGTTAAAATATATGTATTGTTTTGTGAAATACTAAAATTTCTGAGATTGTTATCATCAATGAGGTGGTTTTACAAACTTACATGGTCACTTACAAGGGCACTTGCCCATGTAGGTGATTGTGAAAGTCACTTTATATTTCGTAGACATAAACGGGTAAGTATGTGATTATGTAAGTGACTGTATAAGTTTATGAAAATGCATAATGACTTGCACGATCATATAAATGCCCATGTAAGTCTAGAAAAATACTCCCACGTGTGTTTGTTACACGATTATAATGACTTACATGGTCATACACAGGGTCAAATAAAAACACATGGGAGTATTTTTCTAGACCTGTGTAAGTGACCGTGTAAGTCACTGATTAACTAATTATGAATCTATGAATAACACTTAATTCAATTATGATTATGTTATTTAGTTATAATTATGAATAACATATATATTTATATATAGATTGTTTTAAATGGATGACCATATTTCTCTAGTGGGAAGATGTAATCTAATGCCGGAGATAGAAGTGGAAACTTCTAATCTCATATAGGTAAAGATAAAGGTCCAACTATGAGACCTATTATCAATTCTATCAGCCACTGTTGCTTTGGAGTCTACTTTTAGCACCATTGTTCGAGTTATTAGTCCTCATCATGCTCAACTTCATCCTTGTACTTTGGAAGCCTTTATAAATGCTCAAGTTGGTTAGATTATGAAGATATTGAGGGTAAATTATTTTCTTTTGATATATTAATTTCATCTTTTTTATTATCATAACTTATATTGATTTTTAAATTTTATACTAATGAAGCCACAGTACTAATGCAGGTGAATAGTCATACTCTTGAAGCAAGTAGACATTATTTTGATAAAATATTCCAAAATGAAGGTATATTTAAATATTTATTAATTATTACCATGTCTTTAATATTTCTTTAATTTTAATATTACATCACTAAATATAATGTTTCTCCATATAAAGAAGTGATCCAAACTATTGACGATCCTAACTACAATTATTAGATGCTCTCTTAGTCTATCTAGTCTTTAGTCTCTCCAATCTCTAGTCTCAGGTCTCTAGTCACCATCTTGATTTAATCTTGATTTTTGTAAATTGTATCATTTAAAATATTTGGATATCATTTTGTAAATTATGTAATCAATTTTGAATTTTAGTCATTATGATTTAGAAAATCTCAATTTTATTAATCAATTGAAATTTATAATGTTAATTAATTGAATTGATCATTTTAATTATAATATTTTCATTCATTTCCTATAATCCTATCCTCTTTCATTAATGATAGTGAATTTGGTTTCATCTTATTCATTTTATCAATATATGTACGTTTTATATATTCATTCATTATAAAATCTTAATTTTATTAATCAATTGAAATTTGAAATTTTATTTAATTGAATTGCTCACTTTAATGATAATCCTTTTCATTCATTTCCTATAATCCTATCCTCTTATTTATTTTATCAATATATGTATGTTTTATATATTCATTCATTATAAAATATCAATTTTGTTATTCAATTGAAATTCATAATTTCAATTAATTGAATTGATCACTTTAATTGTAATATTTTTATTCATTTCCTATAATCATACCTCCTTAATTAATGATTTTGGTTTCATTTTATTCATTTAATCAATATATGTACATTTTATATATTCATTCATCATAAAATTCAATTTTTATTAATCAATTGAAATTTATAATTTCAATTAATTGAATTGTTCACTCAATAATTTTCTGTAATCATATCTTCCTTCATTAATGAACTTGGTTTCATCTTATTTATTTCATCAATATATGTATGTTTTATATATTTATTCATTATATCATATCAATTTCTATTAATCAATTAAAATTTGTAACTTCAATTAATTAAATTGATCACTTTAATTAGAATCTTTTCATCTATTTCCTACAACTTTGTCCTCCTTCATTATCAATATGTAAGGTTTATATATCCTTAATTTTAATTATATAAACTTTATTAAATTTTTAAAATAAAAATAAGTTGAGCCAACCCGAGCCTAATCGGGCCAAGTTTCAGCCCTCTTCTTTCTAGTCGAGCTAGGGTAGGCTCAAGCCTGATCAAATTTTGGATTCCTTGGCTACCATGATGCTTAGATTGTCCAAGATTCTAGAGATGAGTGATATGCCATTTTTATCTTTTCATTGATATTTATGTTTTGTACTTTTCTTTTTATTTTGATTTGATAGTTAGCAAAGGATTAGCCTTGCTAAATTGATGTCTTTTTTACTTTTTTCCTTTTCTTGTCTATTATTGATGAACTATACCATAGTGTTTCATTAAATAGTTAGTTTATTGTTTTAAGTTGTTTTTCCATTTTGATGCTCCGTTCCCTTTGATTTTATTTCTACATGGAATATCGTACATGATTTAGAGGCAATTCATAATGAGAACCTTTTTTTAATAAAAAACAGGTGAGTATCATTTCACTTTACCTTTCCTCATGTTAATTGTCTTTCATTTTCTATATTTTATTATATGTAATGGGGATAATGTACATTTTAAATGTATAGGAGTATTGTGATTTTCTTGTGAATTATTTTGTTAGTTAAGAAGTTATAATATTGTACACTCAAAGAGCAATGAGTTTATAAATTACATCTCAAAGGATTCAGCTAAGAATATATAATAAAGAGCAGTAAGAATTTATTAACATCCATATCTCTTCAACAACAACTATATGAATAGCTATAGTCCTCAATTATGGATCATTTTATTACTCATTGCGGTTGTGATATCTCAGGCAATTGTTATGGTTCTTATCATGAATTTGATTGTATATCAAGCATATTTTATTTTTATTTGTTGATGCTTCTTTATGGAATTTTCAAAATCATCAATTCTTGTCTTAAAACATCTTAAGTTATTGTGAATCATTAAGCTAGACTAGAATATAACAAAAAGAAGGCATGGTTAGATGGATCCTTATTTTTCACATTATAAATGGTTATTTTGATAGTTGATTTCAATGAAAATGCTTAGGATTTATTCACATATAAGCCTAAATTGTGAGCTTTTGAGCCTATAAGCAATTATCATTATTACATCATACATTATTTTTCTTTTTTGTATATTTGTCCAGCACAGTTAGATGATTCTAGAACATGCTTTTATTATACATGTTGAGAGCAATATTTATACTAAAGGTATTAGGATGAAAAAATCACTTAGATTAAACACTTGTTTAAGCCTTTTCATTGATTTCACCCTACCCTGTTTTTATCTTTTAAGCATAATCAAATTTGAATCTTAGCTTTTTATTGGAATTATTTTAACCACATTACAAGTTGATAAACTGTTGTTATTATTAACTTGACATTTACCTTTTTACCCTGAAGGATTTTGTTTACTTGATTACATAAGAATATGACTAGATGGAGAAGTATCAAGAATGACCAAAGCTACAAGCTTATATATACAAAGTCGATATCTAACTGTTGGACCCCAAACATTTCTTAGAAGTAAGAAATATTGTATGTGAAATGTTGGAAGTTAAAAGCTAGAAAATGTTGTTGAAACATGTTCGCTGAGTATGCTTAAGTGTTTTAGCCATAACTTTTTCTCTCGTTATCCAAATAAGATGATTTTTAATTTGAAGTAAACTAGAGGCATAGTTCTACAAATTGTTTGATGAAATCGAGTTTTAATTCAGTCTCTAAGAATGTTAATTTTTAGATAGAAATTGAGTAAAAAATACTATTTCAATATAAGAACAGTTCAGAAATGTTTGATGTATAACTTTTAGATTTCTGAACCAAATTGAATAATTTTGGTGTTATTAGAAACTTAAGACAATGAGGAACATTTTCTAGAAGGAAGTATTATTCAATTCCTTCAATTTTTCCATGATCATTAGTTAAGGAGTTAGAAGTATAAGGTATTAGTTATAAAGACAAAATAAGGGTAAATATAGAAAGACTAATTAATTATGAGGTTTTGATGGATTATTTTGGAGCTAGTAGTATGTAAATGATTGTAGGATTTTATCATATGGTTCAATTGAAATAAAGTAGTCTTGTAAGTATATATATATATATATATATATATATATATATATATATATGAGGGCATTTTGGGAAGAACACTTAAGCATTAAGGTTATAAGGCATCAAAGGAAGGGCAAATTGGACATTTCTCAATCATCAATGGAAAAATTGAAATAAGAAATGTGGGCTTGCTTTTAAGGAAGAAGCAAGAACGAAATTGAGAGGGAAGAAACAAAAAGAAGAGAGAAGAAGAAGAGAGTTCGGTGGAGAAGAGAGGAAAGAAAGAAGAAAAGAAACTAAGTTTCATTTTTTCTTAGCTTTCAAGAGAAAATTTGAGGTTGCTCAAGAAGGAAAAAAGGAAGAAGAAGATGAGAGCTTACATTAGAGCCAACAAACTCTTCATTGGTGAAGATTCAAGGTAAGCATGATCTTAAAATTTTGGATTTTTTAGAGGGTTTTGGTTCATATAGCTTAAGAAATATAGCACCCCACTCCCGCCAGACCCGAACCCGATATCGATGGTGATATCCGAGCCCGTGCCCCGCGAGGGTGGTGTACTAGAGCAATCACTACAATTTAAAACTTTGAAATCATTTGTCTTTTTACAAAATTACTCACACACTAAAACAATTAGGCCCACTGAACAAAATCACCAATATGAATAACTTGCAGAAATTCAATACATATAAGACATCACTACACTAATGCAGACGTGAACCGATCCCGACATCGAACTCTAACTCGCTCGCGGTAATCATACTCTCGTTTGTCCAACGGGGTACTCTTCGATCCCTGAAAAATAATTGCAATGTTGGGTGAGTTTGCGAAATCAATGAGAAACCATCGTCAATGGTTCACCCAACTCTTGCATATATATTCAATATATCACATACTCACAATTTACAATTTGAACACTATCAACAACTTCACATTTCACTATAATCACAAGTTAAACACATCACTGAGAAGTCATCACATTTCACTTCATCTCATGCATTGCCGCTCTTTACATATAAGGTATACGCCTTTCACACTAGTCACGATGTATCACTCATACACATTCTCAATTTCACTACACGGTCAGATGCATATGTATGCAAATTCTCATTTTATGTCGCTGTTGTGACTGAGCATTATCACTTTCCCGATACGGGCACTTTTCACACTAATCACTTTTCTGGCAAGTAGGAGAGCCCTCTGGGTATGCACTACTGCCCACTCACATATGGGATAGGAGAGCCCTCTGGGTATGCACTATTCCCTTTCACAATAATCGCATTTTAGGCAAGTAGGAGAGCCCTCTGGGTATGCACTACTGCCATTTTGGCCTTAGGCCCATTCGCTAATATCGAGCTTAAAGCTCTAATCACTAAGCTCCAGCCACAACTGATTAATTACCACTTATGTTCATGCTTAGCATGCACTTACACGATACTATCGCATCTCTATATATATATATATATCACTTCACTCGCTTATCACAGTCAAAACACTTACTCCTAATTCTTTACACTAATTCGCATTCAAAATGCTCACATTTCTAGTAGATATCACTTCATTCACTTATCTCAAGTATTCACATCCACAACACATTTCACATTTAATCACAACCTCGGCACATTTATCTCGCAATCGTAACACTCACACTGGCAACTAAATGGCACATTCACAGCACTTTTATTAGCATTCTCAGCACATTCACTTCACATTTATAACACATTTCACATGTATCTCATTCCACTACACTTAGCATACTCAGAACACTTATTCACATTCTCAGAGTATTCACTTATAATCTCGCACATTAGTCTCACGACTATAAACAATCACATTCACACAATCACTATCATCTATCGCATTTAGCTCAATCACTTTACATTTATATCACTCACTTTAACACTTATTTCATACACACAAGACATTTAATCACGTAAAAGTCGAGGAACCAACTAGGTTACTCACCGTAACTTCGAAGCTCACGCCTGAAGTCCCAAAGAATGTCCGTGGTCCGACGATCCAACGGCGCCTATATCAATTCAAGTAAATTCTCATCACTAATTGCTCATTTAATCAAATTCACTAATGCACATGTCTCAATTCGCAATGATATGATGCATGATCATGATTTCCACTCTCTAATCCAATCCGTTATCTCTTACTTCACAACCGCAATTCACTATTCACTAGGCCTATCTCAATCATGAAGTCCTCAATTCAAACTCTAATTGTCACATTATAACACTTAGGTCACAATTGATACTAGATTTGATTCACTTTCGATAATTCACGATCCTCTAGAATAATTCAACTCTCAATTAATACCACACTTGTAGACCTCTTTCTAGTTCACAACGAATCAAAATTATCTCAATTGGAGGTCTACACTAAAAGATATGTCATAAAACCCAAATCACTTTCATCTCAAATTCCTTTCTTCGCCGCAACCTCACACGTTCGTCGCGGCAAGATAGAGGACACTTCATGGCAAGGTAAACCATTCACCGCGGCGTGAAGTCCATTTCACGCCTTCGCCGCGACGTCACCTAGCACTCGTCGCGGCGTGGACTTTCGCCAGCTCGCCGCGATGTCTATTAACCACACGTCGCGGCGTCTAGAGCCTTCCGCTCGTCGCGACGTCAATAAAACATTTTAATCTAATTCGTCGCGACGTGCGACTGGTTCGTCTCCCCCAAATCGCATTTCCTCCATTAATGCTGTCTCTCTCAACCCAATCACTCATTCAACTACTCTATCATGCCATAAATGCTAACAATAACCATAAATACAGCATTAAACACAGTAACACTTACCAAGTCAAATGATCGACGGAAACCCTAAAAATCACCGCAAATCTCTAGCTTCTTCTCCTTCCTTTCCCAAGCACGATGAACCTCAACGCTAGCCAACCTCAATATTTCCCCGATCTCTAACAACTCTTTCACTCACAAAGAAGGGAAACCAACGAAATCTCCAAGGGAGAAGCTCGCAATCGCCGACGGAGAAGGAGGAAGGTAAAGGAAAAATGTTAAAACCCTAACTCCCAAATCTCTATATATATATATATATATTCGTATCGATTTCAACCGAGATTCAAAATCTATCGTCCTCAAATCTCTTAATTCCAATCTCTAATTTCACCGCTCATCACCAAAATTTCTTAAACTCATAACTTTAAATTTTCATGCTATATCTCACTCACTTTCGAACCAATTCATAATTATCGTCTCAGGTCAATTTTTCGTCCGAACTCAAATCTCTAAAAATTCCGAAAAATTCTCATAATTTCTCAAAATATAAAACACTCGATTCTATACTCAATTTAACATTTCCACTTTCTAAACTTCCAATCTCACTCATATTCAACTATACAACTTAATACTCTTTAAATTCTCAATCACTTGCAATCTAACCAATTTGACTACTCAATTCCACTTATCACTTAGTTCTTAATAACTCATATCTCACACGGTTTCTCACAATTCACAATCACAATTAAATGTGGAATAATCATGAATGCATGTCACCATGTATGCGTGTGCAATTAATCTCATTTATCATCGACGCGAGGTCACTATACGTGCAATTCAATTATGAATGCACTCTTCGCTCAATCCACCCAAATACCGATATGCCCTTCACATCGGTAACGGATGTTACAATTCTCCTCCTAAATAAAATTTCGTCCTCGAAATTTCATATACTGATGATCGAGGCGGGGAGTTACTCCGATTACTATATATGGTCTCTCACTTATTTCACTACATAATCAATTTTCGATCGATATACTTGAGTCAATACAATCGATCACTCTTTATCTGTCCTCTATCTTTACACTTATCCTAACCGATTCCTCATAATAACTCACAATGCTTCACTTTTGCTATCAATAATACGTATCACAGCTCATATAACACTTAATAAGCCCGAATCATCTTTTAGATTTTGAAACTCAATTTCTAATCCTTGATTCTATTCATATCACGATCACATAGAGGCCACTTTATAACTAATCCAGCTTTTCCTCTTTCCTCTATCTTATCTAAGTGTATCGGGCCGATGTGATACACCTTGAAACATTTCATTTATTGATTAACAGATTATATCACTTTAGTGTTAAAACACTAATCTCATAAGGTTCCAATGGCCTCAATTCACTCAAATCATTTCATTTCATTTTTTTCTAGGGTTTCTCAATTCTATTTCGAATTCAATTACTCATTAACATAATACACTACACTCATAAAACATTCACTGTACTCGCAATTCACTCTAGGCTACACATCGATCCCATGACCCTGTAGATTCCAAACACATCAGTTTCACATTTATCTCCAACAGTCAGGGTTGTTGGTCACTCTCACATATAATCATACGACTTTTCATTCTGGACCATCAATTTCTCTTTCGATACACTCTACGACAATATTAGGCTCGATCGCTCTTTGCAATTTCTCTAATGACCCTTTTGTCCGCTTCTACACATATTTATTAATTACACTTTACACATCACTATCCTCAACAATAGAGTCGGTTTCAATTCCTCTCCAAGGTTCACAAATATCAACACCCATAGGTCTTTGCCAATACTTTATCTACACTACACAATTGATTTGGAATTTCGATAATTCATACTATTTTCTTTTGCCCTTTTCCGGTTTGACAATTAACACTCACCAATAACAAACTTATACTCTATTGAATTTCGCTCGATCCATTTTACTGCATCACTGTCTTAACTTTGTGACTACATAATCGATTAATTCCTTTTTCCAATCATTCAGATTCCCAAAATATCTCGATCATTATTGATTTGCATATTCATAAACTTTTCTGTACAATTTAAAATCTCCATGTTCTCATAACAACACTCAGTACAACAATTTCAAATAATTAATAGTATAGCTCACGAAGTTATACTTACCCCCAAATACATAGAACCACTTTGCACTATATCAACGATTTGCCTCATAACCCTATTCGGGGACATTTCATTAATTATTGCAAAATCTCCAATTTTCTCTTTTACCATTACCCGTTATACCATTCACACATTTTTTTTAACATTTTGTCACAGCTAAAACTTGAAAATCTTTAACACTGTTTGGACGAATCCAGCATTCAGTTAATTCTCAATAACCCCAAATCTCGTATACATACTTTCCTGGAAAATTGCGCAATTTATCACTATCTCTATCACCATTGAATCTCCCAATGCCATACTCGAAAACTAAATCATTCACTATTCATTCGATCAGATTAAGATTCACTCTTATGAAACTTACATGATTACCAATTTCCTCAACGATGCCAATTTATCATCTTCACTTTTCAAACACATTTAATCGATTATCGGTGCTCATAGTGGCTTTCCAATTTAAATACGATTGGGACACTTTACTCTTCAGTAGTACACCAATTTCCTGAGACCCATAATTAATTCGTATAACTCTATAAAATCGATTATCTCCGATGAGGAACAATTTTTCTCATTACTTTCTCAGTTTCATCGCAACATATTTTGACACAACTTCCTATACCTTAGTTCTCCACATAACCCAATTTATTGCCATCGTTACACATTGGTTGTTAACACATTCATCATATCTCTTTTGTACTTTCAAATCACACTTGCACAAAACATACACAAATTCATATTCTTCTCATATTCACAATTAACATTTCCTCAACATTCAACAATTCTCTTACACAATCAGAGTCATCTCATCAACATAATGTACACTTTTTTTTCAAGAATATATTTTATCTCTTACACTTGAGTCTCCGCTAGATTAGGACTCCTTTTCTTCATTTCAAAATTTTATCTCATCAAAGATCACTCTTAAATCAGATTACCGGATTAACAAAACCTTATCAATCATTAACACTGTTCGCCAAAACCTTATCAATCAACTATTTATCAGTCACTCTTAATCCCTCGAGAAGGTCAATTTTGATTACGCATAAATTTTTCCCAATAAAAGTAATTCATATCATGCATTACAAGATTAGAGCATTCCTTGTAATGAGGCTCTGTAAGGCATTTAAACAATTTCATTCACACTAATATCTTGTATGCACTGCTATAATCACCACATCATATCTGAATAGGCACTCACATCGATTGACTCATTAGTAGCCCATACTACTAAGAACACTAAAATCCCACTTAATTCTCGATAACCTTTCTCTTTTGGTACCAGTTCTCGATCATTAATAGTCTCACTTCTTTTTCAATTGATCGCTACTAACATTCTCATGTCTTGCTCTAACTCATCTCGAACTTGGGCCCACAGGAATTATAATCGAAACTTATTTAATAGGCCACCTATTTTCCTCCTATATCATATTCACTTACGCTCAATCCTTTCACCCATAAGGGTGATTCCACTATCAAATGTACGCTTACAGTGACAATAAAATCTGAGCTCAATAACTTTTCTTTTTGCACCCGTCCTCGTGCAAGAAGATCGAATACAATCTCTATTCATTCCCAATTGATCAACATAAACACTTTCATTCTATAAGAATCAGACTGGCAATTTTCCACGAACTCATTAGTTGCTTCCCATGCCTTTTCCACAAATAAGACAATTACGTTTACTATTTTCGCTTACCACGGGGTTCCCATAATCAGGTATGTATTCACTTAGGCAAATCAACTGAACCTTAATCACTTTTTCATCTACCATTATCAGTATTTTCCAATTTAATCTTTTCATAATTGTCTCATACCCACGAACTTATCACACTCAATCATTTTCATAGCTATACACAATCATTCTTGATTTCTCACTAAGAAAATTGATTCTCAGTCATAAATCATTATTCATAACTCTCGTCACGGTAATCAATCTCAATTGTAACTTTTCTATATCATAGAACACTTTATTTTCATCCACTTTATACGCTTGACCTCTTACCATGTCCGCTCATATCTCTATTAATCCATAACTATAACTTCATATCCTACATTTGAGGATATGCCCGATATAACACTTGTATCGCAATTCTTAATATATCCATCATTATCGATACACTTAATCGCCTCTTATTGGATCAAACTATGCACGCTCGTGATTTCGTAATGTACATAGTTTTCTCTTATCACATTCTCACATTATCATTTTCCTCACTATTGCGAACCACTTAAACGACTGATACATGCTAATGCATGTGACTTATATGCTAGACTGGGGATCAGTTGTCACTGTCTGCTGAGACATGACTTAGATGCATGCATTTGACACATTTTTCTCAGAATGCCCATGTAAGATTGTACTTCTGGGCTCTGATACCACAAATGTAGCACCCCACTCCCGTCAGACCCGAACCCGATATCGATGGTGATATCCGAGCCCGTGCCCCGCGAGGGTGGTGTACTAGAGCAATCACTACAATTTAAAACTTTGAAATCATTTTTTTTTACAAAATTACTCACACACTAAAACAATTAGGCCCACTGAACAAAATCACCAATATGAATAACTTGCAGAAATTCAATACATATAAGACATCACTACACTAATGCAGACGTGAACCGATCCCGACATCGAACTCGACTCGACTTCACAGTAATCATACTCCCGTTTGTCCAACGGGTACTCTTCGATCCTGAAAATAATTGCAATGTTGGGTGAGTTTGCGAACTCAATGAGAAACCATCGTCGATGGTTCACCCAACTCATGCATATATATTCAATAAATCACATACTCACAATTTACAATTTGAACACTATCAACAACTTCACATTTCACTATAATCACAAGTTAAACACATCACCGAGAAGTCATCACATTTCACTTCATCTCATGCATTGCCGCTTCTTACATATAAGGCGACGCTTTCACACTAGTCACGATGTATCACCATACACATTCTCAATTTCACTACACTACGATGCATATGTATGCAAAATTCTCATTTTATGTCATTGTTGTGATCGAGCATTATCACCGTCCCGACACGGGCACTTTTCACACTAATCACTTTTTCCGCAAGTGGGAGAGCCCTCCGGTATGCACTACGCCCACTCACATATGGGATAGAGAGCCCTCCGGTATGCACTATTCCCTTTCACAATAATCGCATTTTAGGCAAGTAGGAGAGCCCTCTGGGTATGCACTACTGCCATTTTGGCCTTAGGCCCATTCGCTAATATCGAGCTTAAAGCTCTAATCACTAAGCTCCAGTCACAACTGATTAATTACCACTTATGTTCATGCTTAGCATGCACTTACACAGTCACTATCGCATCTATATATATATATATATCACTTCACTCGCTTATCACAGCCAAAACACTTACTCCTAATTCTTTACACTAATTCGCATTCAAAATGCTCACATTTCTAGTAGATATCACTTCATTCACTTATCTCAAGTATTCACATCCACAACACATTTCACATTTAATCACAACCTCGCACATTTATCTCGCAATCGTAACACTCACACCGCAACTAAATGGCACATTCACAAAGACTTTTATTAGCATTCTCAGACATTCACTTCACATTTATAACACATTTCACATGTATCTCATTCCACTACACTTAGCATACTCGTAACACTTATTCACATTCTCGTAGTATTCACTTATAATCTCAGACATTAGTCTCACGACTATAAACAATCACATTCACACAATCACTATCATCTATCGATTTAGCTCAATCACTTTACATTTATATCACTCACTTTAACACTTATTTCATACACACACAAAGACATTTAATCACGTAAAGTCGAGGAACCAACTAGGTTACTCACCGTAACTTCCGAAGCTCGCCTGAAGTCCCAAGAATGTCCGTGGTCCGACGATCCAACGGCGCCTATATCAATTCAAGTAAATTCTCATCACTAATTGCTCATTTAATCAAATTCACTAATGCACATGTCTCAATTCGCAATGATATGATGCATGATCATGATTTCAGCTCTCTAATCCAATCCGTTATCTCTTACTTCACAACCGCAATTCACTATTCACTAGGCCTATCTCAATCATGAAGTCCTCAATTCAAACTCTAATTGTCACATTATAACACTTAGGTCACAATTGATACTAGATTTGATTCACTTCGATAATTCACGATCCCTCTAGAATAATTCAACTCTCAATTAATACCACACTTGTAGACCTCTTTCTAGTTCACAACGAATCAAAATCATCTCAATTGAGGTCTACACTAAAAGATATGTCATAAAACCCAAATCACTTTCATCTCAAATTCCTTTCTTCGCATGAACCTCACACGCTCGTCGCGGTGCATAGAGGACACTACCGCCAGGCGTGGTAAACCATTCGCATGGCGTGAAGTCCATTTCACGCCTTCGCCGCGACGTCACCTAGCCCTCGTCATGGCGTGGACTTTCGCCAGCTCGCCGCGACGTCTATTAACCACACGTCATGGCGTCAGAGCCTTCCGCTTCGTCGCGACGTCAATAAAACATTTTAATCTAATTGTCATGACGCGATTGGTTCGTCTCCCCAAATCGCATTTCGCCATTAATGCTGTCTCTCTCAACCCAATCACTCATTCAACTACTCTATCATGCCATAAATGCTAACAATAACCATAAATACAGATTAAACACAAGAACACTTACCAAGTCAAATGATCGTGAAACCCTAAAATCACCGCAAATCTCTAACTTCTTCTCCTTCCTTTCCCAAGCACGATGAACCTCAATGCTAGCCAACCTCAATATTTCCCGATCTCTAACAACTCTTTCACTCACAAAGAAGGGAAACCAACGAAATCTCCAAGGGAGAAGCTCGCAATCGCCGACGGAGAAGGAGGAAGGTAAAGGAAAAATGTTAAAACCCTAACTCCCAAATCTCTTATATATATATATATATATATATTCAGGGTTGATTTCAACTGAGATTCAAAATCTATCAGTCCTCAAATCTCTTATTTCCAATCTCTAATTTCACTAGCTTATCACCAAAATTTCTTAAACTCATAACTTTAAATTTTCATGCTATATCTCACTCACTTTCGGAACCGAATTCACAATTATCAATCTCTAGGTCAATTTTCCGGTCCGAACTCAAATCTCTAAAAATTCCAGAAAAATTCTCATAATTTCTCAAAAATATAAAACACTCGATTCTATACTCAATTTAACGTTTCCACTTCTCTAAACTTCCAATCTCACTCATATTCAACTATACAACTCAATACTCTTTAAATTCTCAATCACTTCGCAATCTAACCAATTTGACTACTCAATTCCACTTATCACTTAGTTCTTAATAACTCATATCTCACACAGTTTCTCACAATTCACAATCACAATTAAATGCTGGAATAATCATGAATGCATGTCACCATGTATGCATGTGCAATTAATCTCATTTATCACTGACGCGAGGTCACTATACGTGCAATTCAATTATGAATGCACTCACTGCTCAATCCACCCAAATACCGATATGCCCTTCACATCGGTAACGGGATGTTACAAGAAATGTATGGGTTTAAGAATTATAGGATCAATTTTAGTGAATATGACTTAAGGGTTCTCCAATTGGAATTCCTATTGAATAGGAGATTTTGCCTTTAATGAAGGAAATCAAGGAAGGAAAGAGGAGCAAGGGGAGAGGTCTCTTTGAGCAAGTATTAAGAAAGAAAATTCAAGATGGGTTTCATGTTTATAATTGAGTAATGAGCCATGAATGTACCCTATTAAAACAAGAAAATAAAATGATTTCAATTACTTTATAAATGTTGCTTTTATTGCTTTGAATGATTTGTGAAATTGCTACATGTTTTGGTGTATGAATCTTGATGATGAATTGTGATATGGAAATGATTTTGAAAAGACTTTATATTTATGAAATTAAGTTTCAAAAATGCATATGAAATATTTCGTGCTCATGAAAGACAAGTTTTCAAAATGTGCTATTTGGACAATCAGTTTTCAAGTCATGAATAACATGTTATATAGGTTCGTAGTGGTCTATTCTCTTTGTCAAGTGCACTTGACTAAAAGGCTTCTCCTGCTTGCCCACTAGAGGCACAAAGCTCCTTCACGGACTCCCATAAGTTTACGGCTACGCAAGACCATTTTGTGGGATTGCGATAATAAGTTTTGTTCACGACTACACAGGACCCTTATGGAAAATGTGTAATACGTTTTGTTACGGATCCAACCAAACTATTTCTGATGTGCTTATGTATTTATGATTTGTGATAAGTTTGATTAATTCATGATTTATGATGTTTATGAATTGCTTGATAAGTTGTGAATTTGGGAAATATGTGTTACATGGATTTCAATGTGAATTTTTCAATGGAAATAAATATTTCAATAGTTTGCGCTTGTTCCTCATTATAAATCTTTTACCCACGAGCTTCAATGTCACCCCACTCTCCTTCCCCTATTTAGGTGATGTGCAAGAGACCAAGTGAAAGAAAGTGAAGACATCACTCCGAATTTGCATGTTTTGTTTCATTTTATTTTGGAGTAGTTTATGTGAAACAGGGTTGTAATTACATTTTGAGCAATTATTATTTAAGTATCTTGTGTAATTTGGGGATTTTGGATCATTAACGTATTGTGGCTTGAAATATCATTAAAGCTTTATAAACTCTTGTTTTATGATGTTAATGGAATATGAATTTGTGTATGGACAATTGTCAGTTTGAAATATGATTTTGTGTATAGATGATTGTCAAATTGAAATGTGAATTTGGATATGGTGAGGTGGAGTTGAAATATAAATTAATTAAGGATGAGGTTAAGTTAGAATTAGGTACACTTGGAGAATTTATCAAATTGAGATGATAAATTTTGAATACAAATTGTTGTTACATATAATTGAGATATATTATGAAAAGAAAGATAGAATTGTGCTTTGAATTCAGGGAAAAAACTGCATTAATCTAGGACGAATTAGACAAAGTTATCTTCTATAAAGTTGTAGCATATCCTCTTAGCTTTCCAATGCTATAAAGTATGTAAATTTTAGGTATTAGAGTTGAGATATATGAGCATTATAAGTGATGATGCTGTATGGGATGTATACATAACAGTTATGGTGAAAGATGAGAATTTGTTGCATGTGATGAATAAATTGAGTTGAGATTTGGGAGATTTATGAAATCATTTTGGTGATTGAATGCCTAAGAAGTGATATTACATTAGAAGAAGTGACTTTGGGAAGATTATGAGTGAATATGATGTTAGAATGGATGTAGGAACCTTTGGAGAGGCTTTGGAAGGAGTTTTGGATCACCAATATTCGTTAGACGGAATTTAAGTCCGTTAAACTGACCTTCTTAGTTGGAAAAGAGCCCCCAGTCCAGTGCATGTCCATTAATTAAAAGGACATTAGGTCAGTTAAAAGGACATTCACTGGTCTGAAAAGCACTCCCAAGCTCGTCTATGTCCATTAGGTGGACATGTATGTCCGTTAAACGGACATTCACGGGACAACTACAGTAAATTACGATTTATGACCTTTTTAGAGGCAGAATCTCACTTTCTGGTCATCATTAAAGTTTTAGGTATAGAAATCCTCTTTCACATAGTCAAAGAACGAATGCAATCCGACATTTCTATTGAAATTTATGGCAATTGCGCCAAGAAAGGTACAATATGATTTAGGACATAAACATGTTTGAATCTTTTAGCCATAACTTCACAATCTGACCTCCAAATGAGGTGATTCTTGAAACAACAGATTCCTAAGACATTTCTATATCTTTCTATAAAAATTGGTATCCTTTGGTGTTGATTTGAAAAATATTGATGGAGAGAAAGTGAGAGAATTGATTGGAAGAGCATGAATTGGTTGTGTTACTGAACACACTTTGGATTTTTTTTAAGGAAATCTTGAACTATGGAGCTCCGATTGAGATGATTCTTGCCTCAATCTAAACTAGAGACTTAGAGCTACAATTGTGTTGAAGAAGTCAAATTGTGGTTTTGGTGATTGATTGATATAGGCACACCACCACTTGTGGGATGATGGCTAATGAGGGTTCTTTGAAATAACCCTTCAAGGTAATATGCACGCTCACGTTTTATGATATTCGGAACGATAGTTGGGCTCCAAAAATGGGGTCCATCACTTAATAATGTGTTGTTCTCCTTATAAATTCGATAGTAATCAATTTAGAAATATATTGAAATAAGCTCATTTTCAAAAAAAATTGTTTTAAAAATGTTGTAAGCGTGAAAAGGAGAAAGAGAAGATACTTGTGAGTTTTAATACTTGTTTTACACCTTACTTACATTTTATTATGAGGATCAATGAGACATTTAATCAAATTTTTGTATAATCTTATTTATGAAAGTTTTTAAATTTTTAACGCAAAATTTACCCCTATTATACCTTTACCTAAGCACTATTACACTTTGATTTAAAGATCTTTTATTTTTCCTCTAGTTTATTTTGTATTAGCGGAGATGTGATTATTAGCAAGCATATAGTTAAGATTCTTTTATGCATTGATTTCAAAGTTGTAATAAATTTCCCTAAACTTTGAGCAAAATGAATTAATCTTTTCTATGAGGGTGTTAAATCCTATTGCATTTTCAAAAGATTATTAAGATATTGTTTACGGTGTTTGATTATAAGAGTTCATTATATGATTGTTTGATTTTAATTGTATTATAGTTTGATTTTGAGGCATGATGATTTGAAATGTGGATAGGTAGGTTGAGATAAAGGAGAGGTGGATATTTAGAAGGTTCGATGAATTTAAATTATTATTTACTCAAGAAAAGTAAATGTCTAAGTGTGGGAAGTTAAGTGTTTAATCATTCATACTTTGATGTTTATATTTAGTGTTATTTGAGATTTTTATTGTTTATGGTACTTAATTTTCCATACTTCATTTTAGGTCACAAGTTGCTTATTTAGAGCAAAAGAAATGAATTCAGACAATTTTATAGTGATTTCGAGCTATTTTGGCCAAGTTATGAAGAAGTAAGGCAAGAGCAGGGCACAGTGTGTACTTGCTCATGTTCTCTATTATTTTTAAAGTTCAAGCTTATGTGGTTGTGTTTAAAGAGTTTGAGGCATGTTGATTAATTTTGTTTGTTACACTCTTATGTTTAAGAGGAACATGTCCACGTTGTATATTGATAAGCTCGTGTTCACTTTTTGAGTAGTGTTTATGCACGTGTTTGCTTTGAATTTGGGATCTTATGTTTTTCTTAAGTACAAAGATGTCTACTTACTTGTGTTCCCCCCATAATTTTGATTTTAAACTAGAAAAGGAAAAACTAAAAGGAAGATATAAGGAGAGGTTTGAGAAACATGATTAGATGACCTAAAGAGGTAGAGAGAACAAAGAAAAAGAAAGCAAATACACTTGGGAGTGGATTTTCGTTAATCTCTAAAGTGGTTTTAAAAGATTGAAAGGATTTCATCATATTTCTTTTAGTTTTGATGTTATATCTTCTATAATTAGGAACTAAACCTTTATGGTACTTAGAAATAACAAACCTTAGGATGGATTTTAGTCTATTATAATATATTGATTTATATTTAATGTCATGCGTTTTGAGATTGAGAATCCTTTTTATGAATTAAGGTAGCATAATCAAAAAGTTACATACAATCTTATACATAGGTTGACATAAATCTTTTGGATTAATTTCAAACCTAATAGAAATTCTTAAATCTATCAATGCACTTCTAGGTTTTAAAATGGAAAGAGATTTCAATTAATGAACCTAGGATTACTTATTAATAATCTTGTGAAAGATATTAGCATAATTGAAGAATTTATACAATCTGATGAACTTTAGGTTAAATGATGTTTGAAGTGAAGTCTTAAGGGGATTCACTATCTGAATGATGTTGTCTTTATTGATTGTTTTTGGTTTAATCTTTGTTTTAGTTATTTAATTGCATTGATTTGTTTTATTTTATTGCGTTAAATTTAAATTTGATTAATCAACATCATCATAATTTTTCAATTTGAAAGTGTTAAGTAGTCATAGTCTCTACTTGGTATTCTATAATCGATATTATAGAAGCAATAGATGCACTTGCATAGAGACATCTACAAGGTAAAATATCAAATGAACACACCAATTACGTATTTTATTGTCAAGGCCATGTATCAAATGAACACACCAATTACGTATTTTATTGTCAAGGCCATGACCTATATGTACAAGGTTATACGTAGGGCTAATAACAGGTCAAACAAGGCCTAGGCCTAGTTCAATCCCCTCTTATTGGCAAGTTCAATATTCAAAACAATATTATTTGAGTATAATGGTCAAAATGACATCATTTTGTCTTTAGTTTTTTAATACTTGTAGACCAAATTAATACCATTTTAGTCTATTATACCAAAATAATTTTATTTTGGTGGTAAAGGATTAGGCTTGTCAAGTCTTTCAAGTCATGTTAGGCTTGATTGAGTTAAAATTGTCAAGCCTAATTATATAAATATAAATTGCGGAAGAGATTTAGATGAGGAAAAAAACTACCTTTATGTTATTTGCTTACTTAAATAATGGTGCAATACTATGGAAAAATAAGATATAATCTCATGTTGTTTTATCCATAATGAAAGTTGAACTCATAATATTTTTAGCTCTAGTACAAAAATTGTTTAGGTTAGATGTATCTTGATTCATCTTGGAGTCACTAAAAGCAAAATTTATCTAGTATTAATCATTTGTAATAATCAAGTAGTAACCACTTATACGAAATATCACGAAATTCATTACAAAATCATGTGTGTATGTGTGTGTATAAATATATAGTATAATTATGTGAAATATATAGTTGTATGAGTTGAAGTCAATATGAAGTATATACATACACGTGATATGACATTCCCAATGATAAAGCCAATTTCAATGGATATATAATGGATATATGAAGTTACTAGGATAACATAGTAACTTGTGAAATATTTCTAAATTTATATTTGAATTATCGTATTTCATTGGATAATACTAATTGACATTATTTATTATTAGATAAGCATTATGTAACACTTGATTCTAAAGTATGTTTCTTGTTTGTGAAATATTTGAATATGAATCAAAAGTATGTCAAACATATAAGAGATTGACCTTCTCACTTAAGGAATCGCTCTATTATTAATAATTAATGGAAATAAGGAAAGTTATTTTGGTGATAATTGAGAACATAAAGCTTAAATCATAAATGTCATCTTAAATAGTAAACATGAAAAAAATCATTTTGGAATGATTAAATGATCATTATATCTAGTGATAGATGTCAAAAGATTGAATAGACTAGTAAACTCAAGTCAAACATTAAGTATGCTTGAACAAATATTTTTCCGATATTTCACTAATAGGAAATGCCCTCTAAATGTAAAAGAGATAATATTGTAATATATAACTCTTACTACGTGTGTAAAATCAACCATTAAAATAAATTAATGTAAGTTATAAGATTTTAAATTATATTGTGTGAAACCTTAGAGGTAAAATAACTCTCATAATATCTAATTCTCAAGAACTAAACTTAAGGTTAGTTACTTTAAGCGTCAAGAAAGCATCATGCATGATACAATCTAATGAGACAATTCTAAGTAAATAAACTAAATACAATTAGAGACAATTTAGAATAAATAAAGGTTATTTTGATTAATAATTCACATCCAAATGTATTTAAAGATGCCAACAATCTCTTAGTAAAAAATTTAGTATAATTGTTAATCCATGAAATAAATGAGCTCAAAGAAAAATAATGATATGAGATATGACATTAGTATAACCAATGATTAAAAATTTCAACTAGTTTGGTTGGTTTGATGGTAAAATTAGTTGATTTTTATTTTAGTTTTTAAATTTTCAATTTGATTTATTTTAATAACTCTTATTGTTAAAATTATTCAGTTTATTAATTAATCAGTCAATTTTATAAATTAAAATAAATTAATAAAATTTTAATTAAATTTCAATTTTTGATAGATAAGGATAGTTTCCTTCAATCATATTTAAAATTTTGAATTAAATTTAATTTTTAACCGGTTTTATAAAAGCCTAATATCATTTGAATCTTTTAAACATTAAACCTCATGTTTTACTAGTTTAATTTTCAGTTTAGTTTTTAAAACATTGAGCTATAATATTATCTATTCAAAGATTGATCATTCTATGTTGGTTATTGAAAAGTAAAAATTGCAAAATTTTAACCAATCTTATCATATGTGAGTGAGCAATGATAGATACAAATACCAAATAATAATAAAGTTATCCAATTACAAACTCTGATAACTGCTAGCATACACTCATAATAATTTTAATAACGATAATATACAAGATATTATTTTTAGAATAAGATCGTAGGATAATAAAGAAAGATCACAAGAGAAGAGACCTTGAAGAAAGTTCGACCTTTAATGTGTAAAAAGATAACATAAAGTTGGTAAATAATTTATTATCATCAAGATGATTCTGTAATTCCCTAATTTAAGCCTTTCAAGAGTGATACCTGAGTGGGGAGACATCAAAATTCACGTCCTAGTAATATATTATCTCGTTGATCCTAGAGAGGACTGTTTTGCGTCATTATGTCTTAATAAAAGAGTGATTTCAGAGTTTGATTCTGTTGTATTTAACACATTACTGAATACAAATTAGTGTTGATTTATTTGCGTCAGGAAATGGACGGTAGCCTTTTCTAACACAATTCATGCACCAAGAGTCAAATTTCACTTTATTATGAAGGCATCTAATAATGTAGGTAACCTTTTGCAAGTGCAATGATTTAGGTAACTTTAATAATGATTTATTTAATACACTGAACATTCTTAGAAGAAGCTAAAATAATGTCACATTGATTATGATAATTAGAGAATATTTATATTTCACTGTACTAACTTTTCTTATGATTAAGAATTTATAATAGCTATTCAACATTTTGACAAATAGGTTGCGGGTAACGATGGATCAAAAATTATTAAATTGAAGGCAGCCAGCTAATTAGAATAATACTATGAGTAGGCTGATGCGAAATCAACGCTCAATCCTGATGAAGTACCCTTGTCTTGCACTTCAAGGACTAGCCTTCGAAATTGGCTTTTGACAATATGCTCTTACATCGAATATAATCAGTAAAGAAAACTTTGTTCCGAACCTTTGTGGAGTGTGGACCATCGAACATGGGGAAGTATATTTTTATTGTTTTATAAATATCATCACGTCCGAAGCTGCGTCCTTGACCTCTAAGCAGTCGAACAATAACGCCACTTTTGGCTTGGCAGGCATACTTGGATTTCAATCTCCGCATTTCCCAAGGGCATTAGCGGGTCGTTGGCCTTTTCATTTGTCAATCGTAAATTTCGTATGTTCACGCCTCCTTTTAATACTTCTAGATGTACTTACTGTTTTGGTGTTGATTGTTAAGAATATTTAGATATAAATATATAGCTTGGTCTTAATTCCTATTGCATGCCTTGTTAGAAAAATGCAATTGCTGGTATGAACGTACTGAAAGCCATGATTCTTTTCACTTTTATAAAATCGATAACACTTTAGAAATAGGAGTATCTTTTGAAACAATGATGTGTAAAATCTGTCACATTATTAGCAATATTAATACATTTTATGAGCAACGAATTAGTATAGTTCTAAAGTAGGACAAGGATTCCAACAGTAGAAGAGCAGAAAAGGAAGGAAGTTAATTAGGGTGTTTGTTTTATTTTATTTTTAATTTGTAATTTTGTTTTCAAATTTAATAAAAATTTGTTTGTTTAAATTTTTAATTTCTGTTATTGATTTTGATTTTCCATTTTCAAAAATTATGAAAATAATTTTATTTTTATTTTCTGTTTTTTTCATAATCTAATTTACTATCATTTAATATATTTTTAGTTATTTAAATTTTTAATAAAATTATGAATAATTCAATTCATCATTATATATTTAATAAATTAAAATTAATTATCAATAAAAATTATGAATAATCCAATTTTATTTAATTTTATAATTAAATTATATGTAATTAAACTTTATTAATTATTGATAAATATAATTAAATTTAAAATATATAAATATTTAAAAATTGATTTACAATTAAAATATATTTCAAATAAATATTAATTTTAAATAAATTTTAATTTATTAAAATAACATAATATTAAAATAAATATTCTTAAGATATTAAATAAATTTATTTAATTAAAATAATTTATATTTAATTTTATCTAATAAATTATTTGTTTAATTGTTAATATTAATATAGTAATATTTTATCATTAATAATAATTATATAATTTTGCTTTTATTAAAAAAACGAAACTATTACTGAAAATTGAAAAATCAAACGCGCTTACCTTTTGCCAGATAATATATTAGAGAAGTAAGATTCGTTTTATATCCCAATAATAAACACGGAAAAGGAAAACCAAAACATAGTCAGCTCCACGTGGACCTCAGCTTCAAAGACATTAGAACCATAAAACAAGCCTCAGCCCTAAAGCATACAACACCGCCTCATGCCCTATTGCACTATATAAATACCCTCAGCATCCTTAGCCTTCAATCAACCCTTGTTCTTCCCGTTCTAAGCGACTCTGGAACGCAACATCTGTCTTTCTCTCTTGTTCTTCTCTTATTCTTGATCGACCCAGAAGACGGAAAAAGTTTTAGGCTTTCGGGTTTTTATTGGCTTTCAGATTGGTTATCATATAAAAGACAAAGATCGTTGTGAATGGTGGAAATCTTAGGTAGTAGCGATTACATGCTCTCCCTCTGTAAATCAAGGGTGGGCGTTGTTTCTGCGGCTTCTGCTTTCGCTTTCGGCTCTTGCAAGGAAGGCTGGTACTATCGCTGCCTCGGTGTTGACCCCTGAACTCGTTAGCTTTCCTCCGAAGAAAATATTTCTTTTTCTTTAGAATACTCTCTTTCTATTTTTCCGATTTCTACAATCACATTCTTTTGATCTATATTAAAGGTATTTTTCTTGGGCGAAAAATTCTGCCGGGATCGCGATTGAGGGGTTTTCGTGTTGTTTTTGTTGGTAATTGTTTGAATTTAGATCTCATTCCTTTGTTGAAAGAAAAAGAAAAGAAGAAAAAAGATGTTGCTTTACAAACAGAAGAAGAGCCATGCTGCAAAAGGCAATAGGCTTTTGATTAGCGTGACGGTGCTGGGCAGTGCTGGTCCGATCCGATTTGTGGTGAATGAAGATGAACTTGTTGCCGCTGTCATTGATACTTGTTTGAAATCATACGCTCGTGAGGGTCGCCTTCCTGTTCTTGGCTCTGATTTCAATGATTTCTCACTCTATTGTCCCACTTCTGGGTCTGGTGGTAAGCAATTTCAAGACCAGGCTTTGATTTAAGATATTTTTATAAAGTCCCCTTATTTAGTTGGGATTCTGAAATCTTCTCTGTTTCCTAGTTGGATTAGATTAGAATTGTCGTAATGTTTTCTTGTGTTTTAAGCAAAAGTTTAATATGAAGGTATTGGGAATTCATTAATTTGAGTTGGAATTCCTTTGTTAAATTGGTTGCAGCTATGAGTCCATGGGAGACAATTGGATCAATGGGAGCTCGCAATTTCATGCTATGCAAGAAGCCTGTGACTGAGAAGTTGGCAGATGATGCAAAATCAACTATGAACCCTGGAAGGGAAGTGGGAGTTGGAAGGCGTGGATTAACAAGTCTCTCAACCTCAAGATTTCTTCTCATTGATTAATGTTTCCGGATATGGAATTTTGTTTTCAGTTTGGGTTCTATTGTCAAATTTGGTTGGTGGTGGTTGCTTACTGACTGCCAGAAAGCTTGACGATTTTGAATAATTTTGGTTCCCCAGTTGAATAAAATAAGCATCTTTATGATGTACTTTGCACTTTGTCCTGTTTTCTTGTACCAATACTCACTTGATGGCTGTTCAGTTGTGATATCTAACTTGTGAGAATCGCTAGGAAGTGTGAACCGAATATATCTAACCTAAGGGTGTGGATGCATTTTAAATTCCGTATTGTACGGCCACCGTGCCACTGAAAAAGGTGGAAGCTTTTTGTTAGGTGTCGATACCTACAATTTTAGATCTCACTCTCACCGCTTGTTCCACCGATTCTCGAAAAGCAACTAGTTTGGATCGGCTTGTAGTCTAGTGGGCTGTAATAAATCAGTCGGAGCTCGGAGGTTTAGTAGTTAGTTATTTCATAATATTTACTTCTTCCGTACCAAAATGAAAATGTTCAACGTGCAGAGGCCATGATACAATTGGCCATTTTTCAGATTTCCCACCAAGTTAAGCTGAAAACAAATCTTATCTGCCCAGTGGTGCCATGTGACGAACGGGGCCAACATAATTATCTCATGCCTAATGCACCGTACGGCTACCAACCACACCACTCCTTTTGTCAGGGCGTGTCCCCACTTTGTATTTATCATTTTCTTGCCTTTTCTCTGTTCACACTTCACACTGTGAAGAATACTTTTTCTTCTACCTTTTCCTATTTAGTTAAACATTTAATTCTTCTAACCTGAAGCCATGATTTTACTTATAGAAAGTGAGGCGATACTGTTTAAAAGATATAAGAATTAATTTTGCGTGTCAATTTAGCCTCAAAGTTAGACGTAAAGAACTGTTATTAACGATTGAATTTACTTGGAATACTTAGAAATTCAGGTGAGTTGAGTCCGTATCAATGTCGATTTAAGTTTAGCGAAATTTGACCCCTGAGGTCAAACAGTTGAAATTGACCTTTTGGAGACAAAACTTCAATTTGAAGTAAACATTTTAGTTGCCCATGGAGGGAATGTTACTTGTTTATTGCCTCAATTCATTTCAAACGTCAAATTTTGTGTTCCCAGAGGCATATTTGAGATCAGTATCCTCACAAAATAAAAAATATATATGTACTCATAAAATCAGGAATTTCTTAGTTTCTTCTAAATAAAAGACAAAGAATCCTGTTTTCTAATATTAAATTATGTATTACATGCAAATTAATTGTGATCTGCCATCTATTATATACTAGGTAAAGAAAACGGTCTATCAACATCCAATACAACTTCTATTAAAGAGTAAAATTTGAGGAGGTCAAGTAATATGAAGCCTTATCTTTAATTTATAAAGGGACTGTTTAAAAAATAGCATTTGACTTAAATTAATTAAGTTAATTTAATTTGTTTTGTTAATTCAGAACATCAATGTATTTATTTATCTGATATAATGATAGATTTGTACAATTATTTTGGACGCATTAGTATTATCTCTAGAATATGCAATAGAAGATCGTCTTCTATTTTACTACATAAAATCAGGATGATTGATCAATATGATTCCTTATGAGTCAGATATTCCCCGCATGTGCTTCAGCACTTACGTATGACATCCTCTATACCTCGTGATATGATCAGGTCAGGGCCCCATATGTCTGCTCGGTTACATATCAAATCTTGATACGCATAGCTCCTTAACGAGTCCCTTTGTTCATTCAAGATTATAGTTCAAGGACAGTAATTTGGTGCTTGAGAATGTTTATGGACATTGTTTAACTCATTTTATCATATCACTGTTTGAAATTTGAAGTCTGTTCGTAGTGAAACTGATCTTAGGGTTGTTTTTGTGGGAGTGTAGAATTATTGATGTCGTTTCATAGTGCCACTGCTAACGCTGGCTTCTAGTCCAATATCGCAATTGTAAGTTAATGCATGTGCATACATCATACACAGAAGACAGGGATTAACCTCAGTTATCTCCACCACATGCATTACCAGGACTACCAAAGTACCACCATTGCATTTAGTACCGATCTGTTCTATTCACATGACCTGTTCCTGCTGCTGTACTAATGATAAATGCGAAATGGAAAAGACCAAAGTTCGGAAAAGGAGATAAGTCTCACTCCATGGCCTATTTTTCCAAGGTCCCACCTGTTGTATTTTCCGGAAAAAGATTAGATCATCATGATCATGTGCTTGATTTGCTCTACAATATGTTGACCTCTGTATAACACATGGGACATTGTGTTCTTTCTAGGAAGGATGGCTCTTCTCAACATTCATATCTTAAAGCTGTGCTTGAATACTGCAACATTTTCAGCCAAATTTGAGGAGGCAAATTATTTATTGAAAACCTAATACTTTTCACCGCTCAAGGAGCTTGGCTTGAGTTGAGACTGCAAATTGCTTACCTATATTTAGGGCCGTTTTGCTTCTGTTTTTCTTTTGTAATTTTTGGTTTAATTTTTAGTTTTAATCCTGTTTTTCTTTTGAATAAATAGTTGTTACATATATTTATGTTTTTATGACAGATAATAATTATATATTAAATAAAATTTAAAATAATTATTTTAATCAAAATTTTATTTTAATTTCTTATATAATACTTATTGACAAATTATTAATAAAATTATTTTATTTTATTAAAATAAATAATTTATAAATTTATTTTTATTTATAAAATTTTAAATATAACTTAGTTATTAAACAAAATTTATTTGAAATTTACATATTTTGAAGATAATTTAATTTTAATTACATTTATTAATAGTTATTAATTTTAATTTACAATCAATTATAAAGAATGCATATAAATTGCCCAAAAAGATTATATTATTAATAGATTGAAAGGACATTATTGGTTGACTATCTTAGATGGAAAATCTAGTTATTGGCAATTAAACCTATATGAAGACACAGCCATTAACAGTCTTCACATGTTCACTACAAAAACATTACCAATGAAACGTATTACTTTTTGGATTAAAACAAGTTCTTGATATTTATCAAAGATTTATGGACAATAATTTAGAAAGATTAGAAGAATTTACGTTAGCCTATATTAATGATATTATTATATTTTCCAATAAAGATAAAGAAGATCATTTAAAAAAAGTAAAAACTGTTATCACTAGATGTCAACATAAAAGACTAATTTTAAGCCAAAAAAATTAAACTAGTACAACAAAATATTGAATATTTAGGTATAGAATTTTATAATGGATTTTAAAATTACAACCTAATATTTTTGAAAATTATAAAAATTTCTAGAAACCCTAAAAATATAACCAAGTTCAAAATTTTCTTGTCTTATTAAATTTTATATCCCACCAAGCATTCCTTAAAATTTTAGCTAAAGAAAGAAAAATGTTACAACTTAAATACAGTACAAAACTCAATAGACATGGATAGAAGAAAAGGAAATACCTCTCATGTAAATATATCAATGAGAAATATCTTATTCATAAAAGGAAACACTTGCATGTGTTAAGTATTTATGTGGATTCACTAAATATAACATTAAAACAAATTATAATCAAGGATGATTAATAAGATAAAAATTAGAATTAAATCAATATAATTTTGAAATTTATTATATAAAATCTTCCGCTATCAATTTTATAAATACATTAACCACATAATGGAAACAGTTATCCTCAACTTGAAAGATGCACTCCCTAAGAAGGAAGCAGAATTATCAGACTTTCAGCAACAAGTAGGAAATGTAACCAAAGAAATTAATCCCTTGAGAAACAACAAATATCCACTTATCAAACACCTATTGCCCAACCAACCATCCAACCAATTACTTCCGAACAAATCACTCAAATAGTTTTAACTACAACAAATGTCCACTTATCAAACACCTATTGCCCAACCAACCATCCAACCAATTACTCCTTAACAAATCACTCCATAGTTTTAACTACTAGTCCCCCAAACATTCCAGCAAAATCTACTATTCCAACTACCAGTCCTTTACTAAAACCAGATGCACCAATCTTTTAGAAAAAAAAGATTTAGGAAATCCAAAGTCTATGTTAGAAATAGGTGTTTGATACGCTGAGGTCATCAACATATTTGCTCCTCTGTAATTTAATTTAATTAATGACTTTTGAGAAATCTTACGCATCATTGATAGACACCTTCAAAGCAATGAAGGTTAAATTGATTAATAAGGTCCCAATCAAAATCATATTTAGGAGGTTCATTTATGGGTTGATACATTTCATTACTAATTTAAATTTGTACATACGCTATTCGAGATAGAGGAATCTTAGCCATTGTTGATAGATGCCTTTAAAGCAATGAAGGTTAAATTGATTCATAAGATCCCAATCGAAATCATATTTAGGAGGTTCGTCTATAAATGAATACATTTTATTACTAATTTCAATTTGCACATACACTATTTGAGATAGTTGTACTTCTGTTTCCTTGAGATTGTTCCCTTTTTTAAGGTAGGATAATTACTAAAAATCTTGATAAAAATTTATCTTTCTTTTATAAATTTTTCCTTGTATTTTTTTACTGCAAGGATAAATCTGGCTGGGAATTCAAAAGGATATTTAAATTAGTTAGATAAATTGTGTCTACTAATCCACTTTGGAAGAAAAGATAAGTAGTAAGTGCATTGGCTTATGAAATATGATAGCTTTTGGTCTATATAGTTCACAGTTTTGAAAATAATATTGGAAAAAAAAATTTCTTCCTTCTAATCATTGAGTGCTTGAAAACCAATGTTATGAATACTGCATCATGGGTTCTAAGATCGGATTGAGTTTCAGAATCTGAATCAGACTCTGCATGTTGGTACCGGACACTGCTTTCGGAAATTTTTAAATTTATGAAATAGTCCCTAAAATTTTAAGAATTGCAAAATAGTCCATATTGTTATATTATACATTTGATCAGATATTTTACTAGTTTATCGCTTACATCAATTATGCTTTCAAAATCTTAATAATAAATAATAATGACAATTATTATGAAATAACAATAATTTTAAATATTTTACATATAAATAATAACCACAATTAATATAAATAAAATAATTATCATCATACAATTATAAAATTAAGAATAATACAAAGTATTTAAAATATTACAATAATACAAAAATATTTTTAAATTTATAACATTGTCTCTTTTTTTAAAAAATTATAAAATAGTCCATTGTCATATTGTAGATTATTTAATAATTATTAATAAATATAATTAATTTCAAAATATATAAATTTTAATTTAATAATTGAAAATATATAAATAAATATTAGTTTATAAGTAATAATTTTAAAATTATTATTTATAAACTAATTTATTAGTATTTATTAATAAATATTATATAAAATGTTAAAATAAATTTTAAAAAAATAATTTATTAGTAATAAAATAAAATAATTTATTGGTAATAAAACTAAAAATAATTTACTTTAAAGTTTTATTTAATTTATAATTATTATTAGTAATAAAATATTTATTATTATTTTAAAACTAAAAAAAGGGGGAAGGAGAGGTAGAGAGAGGAGGAAAATTTAAAAGTTTGAAAAATTTTGCAAAAAACCCTAATTTTTAAAATTTCCAGACTTACCAGTATTTGACCCAGATTTTAAATCTTGGCAGAGATCGACCGACACCGCCGAATGGCACGGCATCAACCTAATTCATCCCCAGATTTTTACGTCCGTTGCATCGCTTTTCCGTCGAAGATGGAACGTTTTACGGCAGACCTACTGAATCTTAACTTAACTCATATCATTGTTGAAAACAATTATAGAAGGGTCAGAAGTAACTTTGTCGTTTCTTTTTAATGCTTTTGTAAGTACTACATTGATTTTACATGTTTTTTAAGGACAATAAATTTTCTTTACTTTGAATTGTCTATAAGTTTTTTGTTTGTTTGTAAAAAACCTTTCTATAAGGTTTAAATGAGGATGATAAACGTAACAAAGTTAAATCACCCTTCCCTAAAGTCTTGCTTCATCCTAAGCTTGTCTGTTTCCACACAGGAGTTCGTCGTCAAATTTTGGACTTCGGAATTACGGTCTACCGAGCCGTGCCGAAAAGATTCTGTGGTAGTAATAAAATATCTCCAGGAAGGCTGCCTGCTGTATGTAACATGTCAGTTCAAGTCCTCTGAAAGCCACACGTGCTTATCACATAAATTGCAAGCAGACAAAATATAGTACTGACAAGTAGTCCAGTCAGACAGAATTTGTAGGGTCCCCATCCTTTTTCACTTGTAGTCCACACGGTCCGACTCGAAGCTTCCGCGCCGTGTGATTGCCTCCTACTTAAACCATCTTCGCCGAGACTTCGTGAATAAAATGGACGAACATGCTCATGATATGATAGCCCTCGAGTTTGACTTCAACCCATAACCTCGAAGATGACAGAATTACATGGTACATACTCGATCGTACTGATATGTATCTTCAAACTGTTAGAGCCGACAGTAATATCAGATGTGAAAAACAGATTTTATACTAATCCTAGGTAACAAAAAATTTTCTCTTTAAAATGTGATCTTCCTTTTCATCTAAAATCCAAAAGAAATTCTGTATTGTGCAGTAAAGGGCACCTACTCTATTGATCTAATTGACTTTACATCCTTCGAAGATTTGCCCTAATATATATGCCAATGGTGATAATTACCTGCTTAAAACTGGTTGTTTGTCTTCATAGAACCTGAAAGAGAAGTTTGAGGAACGCATTTGAATTAAGGTACATATATTATAGAAGGTTAAAACATTTTAAGTCGCTAAGGTTTAACAGTGAAAAATGGTTTATTTATGAGGATATGGGAATCAAAGCCAATAATACCAATGAAAATCACGTGGAGAATCCTTAAAATCCATAAGCGAATATTCGAAGGATCGAATAGGATACTGGAAGTAAGAGGTTGTTCGCTGACAACTACATCCCAAGAGAGTTATATTGGACTCTTAGCTTGAGCATGCTACGAAAGTAGGCATCTAACATACCCTTTCTCCTATCTTTGAGAATCAGTCGATACTAATATGTGGTCCTCCGCAAGTATCTAATCTGCCATATGCCACATGTGCTGGAACCTATCTAGAATTGCCTCCAGAGTAAGCTTAACGTCAGGTTTAGCTTTATTTGTTTGAAAGTTGATTCTTGTATCCTTAAATTTGAACCAATCACCATTAACTTATGGCGAATATATCGAATGAATTCGTTTTGGATATAATGAAAGTTAAAATTCTAGCTAGTTGAAGGGTTTGGGTTGGCCAATCGAATAAGCAGTGTTTTGGATATAATGAAAGTTAAATGTCTAGCTAAGGAAAAGGCTAGGCGATGATCCGTCTAAAGGACATTGCGCAGTTGAATCAATTAGCCTATTATATATAAAAATTGATCATTATAATGATTAATTGTATATACAATGATTATTTGAAGTGATATTTTTGCTATAAAAACATCACATATGAGTTCTAAAAAATATCTTTAGCATTAGAGATAGTTTCATTAACTTATATATATGAGAATCACTACAAGACAAATAAAGTTTAATGATTTTAATTTCACAATTTTAATTTGTTCATATTCTATCGGTAGTTTTATTTAATGATTTAAATTTATTCACGAAAAAAGGCGTCGGAATTATGGTCGTTACTAAATTTAAACGACGGATATTTTTCATTGGTAAATTTACCGACGGAATTACCGATGGTAAGAATTTCCGTCGATAAATTTACCGACGGTTATTTTGTTCAGTCAGTAAATTTTTCTATCAGAAAATTATCAACGGATTTTGTAGTTCCGTCGTTAATTAGTGACGGAATTTTTTCCGTCGGTAAAATCCAATATATTTACCAACGAAATTTTTCCGCTTCAGAATTTATCAAAACTATTTTTAAAATTTACCTACAAAGTGTTTAATTTCTCTGGAAGCCACTATGGAGAGAACTTCATTATTTCAAGTAAAAGAATTAAAATATTAAAATTCATACTAAAATGTAATCGAAAATAAAGAACTGAAATCATTTTTTCAAATAACAAACATTTAATCAAACACCTTATATGCATCATAAATTTATCTTAACATCACAACTAAAATCACATCTTGTCCCTTCTATTACTAACATTTATATCTTAAAATTGTTTTCCAATAATAAAATACACAAATAAACAAAAATAATAAATACCCAAATTAACTTTCATCTAATATATGAAAAAACACATGACAGTAGTTGCAAAAATACCTTTACCGAAGGACACGATGACAATAGCCGGAGAAGACAAGATCTTCGAGCAGAAAAGGAGTCCACAACAGAGAAATGAGCTCCAAGAAACCGAAGAGAAGATGTAGGAAGAAGGAAGAAGAAGAAAGGAAAAAGAAGATAGAAGTTGGAGGGAGACGTCGGATGAGTTTATATTTAAAAAGAATTTACCGACGGAATTATCGACGGAAATTTCCCTTGGTAAATTCAAAAAAATTTATACCGCCAATAATTCTCGCCTTTTTACCAACAGAAAGAAAATTTTCATCGCTAAATTAATTTACCAACGGAATTTACCTACGGAATTTTCCGTAGGTAAACTCAAAATTTTTTATTGTGTCAAAAATTCCCTCCATTTTTAGCGACGAAACGTATTCCGTCGTCAAATTCCGTCACTAATTTTGGCGCCACGAATTCCCTCCAAATTTAGCGACGTATATTAGTACCGTCGCTAAATTACTCAATTTTAGTAACAAAAATATGCTTTCCGTCGCTAATTTCCAACGATATATTTTTCGTCGGTAATAAATTACCGACGGCTATATTGTTCCGTCGCTAATTTTGCCACGACAAATTCTCTCCAAATTTAGCGACGAATATTAGTACTGTTGCTAAATCACTCAATATTAGCGACGGAAAGCATATTTCCGTCGCTAATTGCCGACGAAAATTTTTCCGTTGCTAAGTTTCTGTCGCTAATTTACATGTTTCTTGTAGTGAATGATTTGAATCCTTAGTGTATTGTGTGATTAAGAAGGGAATTTTTGAATTATATTTGAGTGATAGGACATCAATAAAAAGAGCAATTGAATTGTTTATATTTCCTTTTTACCAGTGATAAAGAAGATATACAAATTGTTCTTTTACATCCTAGGAAAGGGAGACATGTAAATGTTCTCTTCATTAAAAGGAAGATATATGTATAAAAGACTCCTCTTATTGAAGAAGACAATAATAAATTTCTAAATGGAGTTTGAGGAGTGGACAAAAGCTAATGGTTATTTAACCAAACTACTATAAATTGATATTGTACGTCTCTCCCTATATTCTTTTATCCTTGTTATATTTATTTTGTAATTATCTTATAAGAATTTTCGTAATCATAAATTAGTATATATAATTCATTAATTGAGTTTTAAGCTATAGAATTCATTGCCACACGTTCATTAGGGATGAAAACTTGCCTTAGACTAGCCCAACGACCAAGTCATTACCTGTAATCGGATCTAAACGAGCTTAAAGTCGAGCTTGGAAGGTTCAACTTGATCAATCTTTAGATAAAATGACATCGTTTTATTCAATATCTGAATAATTGATTAACCAAAACATCATCATTTTATTAAGTTTTAATAAAACAATAACATTTCCTTTCTAAGTTTGATATCACCAAGCTTTGATTGTTCGCCCAAGCTATTGTCATATGTATAATTCACCATTCATGTATACCATCTATGGATCAATAATTGGTATTAAATCGATAAAAAGGTTTTATCCATTTGATATATATTTGTAATGTAATTTGAGGAAAGATCACTATAATTCATTTTGATTCACTTTTGACCAAGGAAATTAAAGCACATGTACTACCATTCTTTGATGTAGATATAATTACCTACAGTAGAAGAGTATGATGAAATGTTTTCTTTTATTCAAAGAAGTTCATCTTTAGAAAATTGTAGAAAATGATCCCTATTTTCCATTAAAACCATAGTTTTGTATGAAGTTAAACTTAGGTGTCAAAGGATAAAAGTCATTATAACAACTATAATAAGACATTCATTGTAGTAAATAGCAAAGTGGTACATATGTTGTTTTATGCCCTTGGTAAAAATAAAATTTACTAGGTGTCTATGTATGACACCACTTATGATTATAAAGAGATAAAATATCTTATATTCATGGATGATTAAGGGTTACAACTTGAAATGTGATAATGTATTACATGATAAAATCTAGTAGTATGGTTGTTACTTAGATAATAAGTATAATTTGTTGTATGAGAAATGGTCACTATAGAATGAGATCAATTTTTAGAGCATCATTGCCTAACTTCACTATAAAGAGTGAAAAACTAAGAAGCATGCTTAAAACCCAAAATAGCTCTTATGATAAGCACAAAATCAGTTTCATTAAAAGTATAAAATCCAATGGAAAGGATATTTTATAAGGGGAAAAGCATTTATATATTGAGTTAATGCCTAAATCATCATATAAGGAAGTTGTATTTTTTAAATATGTACAAAAAATCACTTACCTATCTACATCGTCCTTTAGGTCACAAGCGAAACAAAAATTTCATTCATTTTGAATAATTCACATTTTGAATTTCATTCAAGGAAAAATAACCATAATTTTAGATTAAATCATACTAAAAACATACAAGATCTTTTCATTAATATAAGTGTTTTTATCAGCAAAATAACATGAAACATGCTCACAATACAAGAAAAAGGTACATCACTACAACAAATTAGACATTTAGCTATGTTTTTTTATGATGTTCAAAAAATCGTCGACAAAAGTTATCCTATTGCGACGATTTTACAAATCGTCATTAAAACTAAGCCTTTAGTGAGTAATTAAAAAAGCGTCACAAAAGGAACAACATTTTGTGACAAATCACAAAAATCATCCCCAAATGGTGAACATTTAGTGACGATTACCAAAAATTGTCACTAAATGATCCATAATGGGTGACGATTTCAGAAATTTGTCGTTAAATGAACTTTTGGTGATGCTTTTCAGAAATTGTCACCATAATTTGTTAAACATTTGATAACCAATGTTCGAAATCGTCACCAAAGAGTGCACAATTGGCGACGATTGTACAAAATCGTCACTAAAAGGACGTTTGATTTTTTCTATTTTTTTGACATTGTCGTTAAAAGTGACCATTTGGTGACGATATTTGGAAGCATCACCAAAAGATCAACATTTGGTGACGAATTTTGAAAATCGTCACCAAATGTTGCACATTTAGTGGCAATTTAAAAAAATCATCACCAAATGGTCCACATTCGGTGACGATTTCTAGAAATCGTCACCAAAGATTCTGATAGTTTACAAAACATTTAGTGACCATTTGCCTAAATTGTCACCAAAAGGTTGACATTTTCCAAAATTGTTAAACTAACATTTTATAATCTATTGTAGTTAAGATATGTTTCGTTGGAGATTTGTTTTGAATGATTACAATATATTGTTGAAAAACACACACAACATAATTTTAAGTGTTAAACAAGAGTATTAATTAATCATTAATATTTACTAACATTGCAAAACTTAGTTATAAAAATTTAAATAATTGTATCAATATAATAATATGATATATGGAGCAGTATGAACTTTGAATTAGAAGTTTAACAATTCATATAGTAATAGAACAAGAATAATAACAATCCATACTCAATAGTGCTCAGCTTGACCCCTAACCAGTAAAGAAGTTATTTGACAAATTGTTACAGATATAATAATAAATCAACTTTAAAGCCGAGTCCAGTTGATTACATCGATAAATGACAATGCTTTAATTATTTTTTTGGATTCCAAATGACATGAGAGTCGGTAAAAGTAAACAAGTCCTCGATGTTTGGATTCTCGAGAAGGGTAAGGCACCAATTGAAACAATAATAGTTCTTCCCTCAGGTGTAGGGTTTTTCACACCTTTTGTAACAACGTTTCTACTATAGCAAAACTTATAGAGGATACAGTGAATGAGTCACTAAATTTAGTATAGAAGACAAGTTCTTCAGATGAACTGCCAGTACAAAATGGTTTACCTAAAACACAATCAGTATAGAACTTAGATATTGTCAGATTAGTAAACCATTAAACGAACCAAAATTGGAGTGACATGCATATGTGAATGACTAGACGAAGTCTATGGAATTGAAGAATTTTACAAAACAACTGATTTTCCTAATCCTTTACGAACTGTTGTGACATTGCTCCTGCCTCCATAAGCATACATGTCATCTTTAAGATTCAAGGAAGCTTAAAACTACATGTAGTATATACCATCAAATGTGAATATATATAATAGCTTCATAAAAGGAAATGAGACGTACATAATAAGGAAAGTGACGTTGTTCAAATGATACTAAAAACTTTAAAGCAGAAGATCAGCCATGGAAGGTAAATGATGATTAGTGTATGAAGTGGAGATTTTTTTTGCATTGTTTATTTTTTTCAGTAGGGAAAATTTTGCCACATTCCACCCAACAGAATGAATTAAGGCCATCAGAACTCGTCGCCATGTTGATATTCCCTGATTAATAATGTAGCACCTCCTTACCGTAGAGCACACATCGGAACGCCCGTGGGTCATTCCGATACGTATCCTGCAATAAGGGAAAGCTACGAACACACAGTCACAACAATAATCTCATGGCATCATATTCATAAAATCATAACATAAAAATCACTAAAATTTGAAATCCAAAAGCTTTCTCATTTCATAACATCAAAATAGAAATTTACATGACTATCAGTTTTCCACCGTCTAAATACAATACTCCAAAAGGAACTGATACGAAAATCTAACTAGGTCATCCCCAAAAACAATCCCAGGTGATCGACCTGTGTGCCATGACTTCTCTTACCAACACGATCAACACGGCAGGAAAAGTCTCTCTCTGGAGCTAGGAGTCTACTCTCTCGATCCTGAAAAGTAGATTGCAATTTTGGGTGAGCTTGTGAACTCAATGAGAAACCATCATCGATGGTTCACTCAATTCATGCATTACGCAAATAGCGTACAGATCATCACAATAGCACGTTCAGAATATCATAAAGCAATATACAGATTTTCACTATAGCATATTCAGAGAGATTTCAAAGTAGAATCACATAGTTGCAAGGCATGTTGCCTCTTTCCTAATCCAGAAATCAATTCAATGCACAAATACATGAATACAAGACATTTTCCATTTTATTTCAAAGGTTGTGGACTGAGCTACTGACTATCCCTATTCAAGCACATTAAGTAGTGAGCCTGAGGCTCTAAATCGCCCTTTTATGGGCGATAATCATTGAGCTTATAGCTCTAATCGTCCCTTTATAAAGATTAATCATTGAGCATATAGCTCGAATCGTCCTTTTCAAGATTTAACATTGAGCATATAGCTCGAATCGCCTTTTCTAAGCATTTAACATTGAACATATAGCTCAATCGTCCTTTTGGGCGATTTAACGATAAACGATCTTAGGGGTAGGAGAGCCTCGGGTATGCACTACTTCCCACACGCCTTAGGAATAGGAGAGCCTCCGGTATACACTATTCCTTTTCAAACACAAGGCTATTTTCCAAGAGTCGAGCTTGTAGCTCTTGGTGGCTTCCAAATACAAATCGTTATTAATCAATCGCTCATGGAAATTCATTTATCACAATATTACAAAATCACATTACCATCGTAACCCATTTATCAAAATCGCATATAACGCTCTCAATCATACATCTTATCATACAAGAGCAATTTATCACATTCACAAACTGCTTACACTTCAATATCAATATCGCTAATCCTCGGACCTTCGGGTCCGGTTACAATCAAATAATTCACATATACCGCCATTCATCTTCATAGAACTATAAGTGCAGAACTTTAACAATTAAGACGGAGGAACCAACTAGATTACTCACCAGAATCTCCGAAAGCACGCTCGAAGTCCCAAAGAATATCCGTGGAATGTTGTTCCAACTGCCTCTATAATACCAAAGTAATCCCATGTTACCAAATGCACAATCAGAAAGGTTCACAAATGCACATGCTGAAATGCAAAAATGTACAATGCATATTCGTGACATTTCCGACGCTATATCCCAATTTTCACTTTCTTTTGCCTCAAAACCAACTTTTCATTCTCTAAATACCACAACATTTAGACAATGCCTTTAATTTCTCAAGAAAGACCTCAAAGTCAAAATTACTATTCACTTGTTCAAAATCACCCATTATGCTAAGTTTCTAAAACCCCAAAAGCATTTCATTTATTTTCAGAAGTCTCCAAATTATACTCCAATTATCAAACAACAACACTTAGGTTGAAATAAAAACCTATCCTCAACTTTCATTCAATAATTGAGATCTGACTAATTTGAATTCAAACTTTCTTTCTTCACCTCAATTGTAGACCTCTTTCTCTAGTTTATAACGAATCAAAAATTACCTCATTTGGAGGTCTACCTCATTAGTTATGACCCAAAAACTAAACTATATCAGTTCAGAAAACAGGGGCTCGTCGCGACCTAAGGACGCTCGTCGCGACGACAAAGGATGCTCGCCGCGACGAAAGGATGCTTGCCACGACGTCATGAAGTGGCTCGCCGTGACGAGGCCCTTGCACACGTCGCGGCGAGAACATAATTCCTCGTCGCATCGTGGCGCAGAGACGTCGCGACGTGCGAGTTCCAGGCCTTCTTCTCCGACAATATTTCACCCATTTTCTCTACCAAATTTCAGCCATAACTCAACCTAAACTACCACAATCTTTCACTTTAAATACCATAAATGCATTTAAACTAACAATAAACAACATACAAGCAAATTACTTATCAAATCAAGCTTCCTCTCCTCAAACTTCCAAAATCTTCTCCAACCTCTTAACAACTACGGCTCTCTCCCATAACCTCAACAATCTTCATCTTTTCAAGGATTAAGGTTGGTCTTAACAACAAGGAAGGAGCAAGCAAGTGAGCCACAAGAAATCATGTATGGAGGAGGAACAAGAATCAATCGATGGAAGAAAATAGCATGCCCTAGGATGGAGGAGATAAGTCTACTGCCAAAGTGATTTTGTAACTTTCAAAGGGAACAAAATATCAAGACTTAAGGCATTAAGGGTTACTCTCATAACAAATTTAAAACCTAGGGCTTAAGGCATATTACTCAACTTTTCCTCAATACTCACAGAGTTCTTTTTCTCTTTTCACTTTTCAAAATTCATTTCTAGTCTAATTGTCCTCAAATTCCAATGGTTCCACATTTTTATTTCCTAAAAGTCAAATGTCTATTTTTCTCATTACCATTGGACAGTTATTCCAGTACTATAAAATCAATCAGTCCGTCACCTAGAAAATTCTCCGGTCCGGACTTTTTCTCCCAAAATTTTCCAGAAAATTTTCTAAGGGTCACTAACAACTGAAAATCACTGCTAAGATATTCCAATTCACATTTCAAACACAATTATCCCCCAAATTCACAAAGCACAACATATTCACAAACAATTTAGATTCACACATGAATGTCGGAAAATGTCATGAATGCATGTACCTATATGTGCATGTGCAAAATGTTTCATTCCTCTAAAATTAGAGGCCAAATGAATGCTCATATCAATTATGCAATTTAACCTACCAGCCCATCCCAATTTACCAATATACCCTTCCCATCGATGATGGGATGTTACAATTCTCCCCTCCTAATAAAAATTTTGTCCTCGAAATTTCATACCTGACTGATCGAATAGATGAGGATACTGTCTCCTCATATGCTCCTCAGTTCCCCAAGTTTCTTCCTCAGTTGAGTGGTTTCTCCATAGGACTTTTACCAGTGGAATAACCCTGTTCCTCAACTACTTGATCCGAGATCCCACAATCTGAATCGACTCCTCAATATAACTCAGATTACTGGCCACCTCTATCTCTTGAGCCGGAATCACATTAGTCGGATCTGATCGATACCGTCGGAGCATACTCACTTGAAACACATCATACAACTGGGACATCTCACTCGGCAATGCCAATCTTTAAGCCAAAGGTCCTATCCTCTCGAGAATCTCATACGGACCAATGTACCTAGGGCTCAACTTGCCCTTCTTGCCAAAATGCAATACTCCTCTCCAAGGCGACACTCAGAGGAAAACTCTGTCTCCCACACTATACTCCATCTCTCTCCGATGCTGATCCACATAACTCTTCTATCTATCCTGAGTCTCTTTAATTCGACTCTGAATCAGTTTTACCTTATCCACAGTATCCTGAATCAACTCAGGACCCTCATTCAACCTCACACCCTCTTCATTCAAATACAAAGGCGATCGACAGTGTCGCCCGTATAAAGCCTCATATGGTGCCATCCCAATGCTACTATGATAATGATTATTATATGCAAACTCAATCAGAGCCAAATACTGATCCTATGCTCCTTTGAACTCCAATACACACGCCCGAAGCATATCCTCGCAGCCTTAATCGCCCTCTCACTCGCCCATCACCGAGGATGAAAAGTCAGATCAAATTCACTAGTACCCAAAGTAGATTGTAAAATCTTCCGTAACCTCAAGGTAAATCTAGGATCCATGCTCGAGACTATAGACACCGGACCCCATGCACAAGACAATCTCACCACATACTTCGGGCCAACTGATCAAGAGTATTGTCTCTCTCATCGCAAGAAATGGGCCGATTTAGTCAACCGTCCACTATGACCCAGATCGCATCATCTTTGCCTCGGCGCCCCAGGGCGCCCCATAATAAAATCCATAGTAATTGCTCCCATTTCTACTCCGAACGGGCAACGAATGCAATTTCCCCATCGAGCCTCGGTGCTCGCCTTAACTCCGACACATCAAACATCTAGAACATACTCTGCCACTTGCTTCTTCATGCCAGGCCATCAGAAATGTGGCTTAAGAGTATTATACATCTTGGTAGTACCAGGACGCATAGCATAGGCGGCCAAATGCGCCTCCTCCAGAATCTCACGCCTCAAATCATCCACATCAGGAACATAGAGTCTCTGACCCATCCATAATGTCCCATCTCTCAACTCAAAATCAAAAGTCAGATCAGATTTCACTCTCTCAATCAGTCTCACCATAGCAGGATCCTTGTCCTCATAGTAGCTATCAAAGCCCCATTCTGATCCAGATTCAAATGCACATTCAGAGCTCTCAACTGAATCAAATTGGGCAGTCTCAATACCTGAATCTGAGCTGCGCTGATGTGAGACTTCCTACTCAACGCATCTGCCACTACATTGGCCTTCGTTGGATGGTACTCAATCGTACAGTCATAGTCCTTAAGCAGCTCTATCCATCTCCTCTGTCTCAGATTCAACTCTCTCTGACTCAATAGATACCTCAAACTCTTATGATCAGTGTAAATCTGAAATGTCTCACCATATAAGTAATGTCTCCAAATCTTCAGGGCAAAAACAACTGCAACTAACTCCAAATCATGCACCGGATAATTTGCCTCGTGAGACCTCAACTGTCTCGAGGCATAAGCAATCACTCTACCATGCTGCATCAAAACACATCCCAGTCCCTGATGCGAATCATCGCTATACACCTCATAACCTCCAGTCCCAGATGGAATACCTAACACTGGTGCAGTAGTCAACCAATGTTTCAGCTCCTCAAAGCTCTCCTGACACTCCTCAGTCCATCTGAACGGTACATTCTTTCTCAAAAGTTTTGTCAGAGGGGCTGCGATTAGTGAAAATCCCTCGACAAACCTCCGGTAATAACCGGTCAATCCTAGGAAACTCCGAATCTCAGACACATTCCTAGGAGCCTCCCAATTCAATACTGCCTCAATCTTGTGAGGATCCACCAGATACCCTCACCAAATACTATGTGCCCCATAAATACTACTTCATCCGCATAAAATTACATTTATTGAATTTCATGCATAACCGCTTTTCTCTCATGACCTATAAAACAGTCCTCAGATGCTCAGCGTGCTCCTGTCTACTCCTCGAATACACCAATATGTCATCAATAAATACAATCACAAACTGATCCAGATAGGGCTGAAAAACCTTATTCATCAAAGCCATAAAAGCTGTCGGGGCATTAGTCAACCCAAACGGCATCACCAGAAACTCAAAATGCCCATACCTGCTCCTGAAAGCACTCTTAGGCACATCTGCCTCTGCTATCTTCAGCTGATAATACCTAGATCTCAGATCCAGCTTAGTAAACACCTGAGCCCCCTGCAACTGATCAAACAAGTCATCGATCCTAGGCAGTGGATACTTGTTCTTCACTGTCACCCGATTCAACTGCCTATAATTGATACACAATCTCAGAGTCCCATCCTTCTTCTTCACAAACAGAACCGATGCTCCCCACGGTGAGACACTGAGCCTGATAAACCCCTTCTCCAACAGCTCCTGCAGCTAAGTCTTAAGCTCCCTCAGTTCCACCGGTGCCATCCTATATGGAGGTATGGATATAGGAGCGGTACTTGGAACGAGGTCAATCGTAAACTCCGTCTCCCAATCCGGCGATAAACTCGGTAACTCATCGGGGAATACATCCGAGAATTCCCTAACCACGGGAATATCCTGCAGACTCTACCTAACTCTAATATCAACAACGTGGGCCAGATAGGCCTCGTATCCTCCTCGCATCAACCTCGTGGCACTGTAAAAGAAATCATGTAGCCGACAACGCTCGACTAACTCCTCTAAAACCGCTTAGCCGGCCAGAGACTCCAATACAACCTCATTGGTATAACAGTCCATGATGGCCTTATGTGCAGTGAGCCAGTCCATCCCCAAAATCACATCAATCTCTCTCAGAGGCAATACTATAAGGTCTGCTCTCATAACTGCTTGATCAATCAGGATCGAGCACCCCTTGCAGACCTCTCCCAATGTAGTAGTACTACCTAGAGGTGTACTCACCTCTAGCCCATACTGTAATCTCTCCCTATCCCCATGCAGTCTACATGTCAAATGCGGTGCAACAAACGAATGTGTGGATCCAGGATCCAACAATGCATAATGTAACATCCCACCCTCAACGGGAAGGATAGAATGGTAATTTGGCATAGGATGAGATGGATTGGGATTTAATAGGACTGTTCATGCATAGGACTGTTCATGCATACTAGTATTGATACACATGAATTTTGTGCATATGAAATTACCGCATACGCATACATGACATTCCGATTTTGTGCCTAATGTAGTTTTACCGTGATTAACGTGGTTCTTGTGTTTGAAAAAATATTCGAGTGCGCCATTGAGTGTTTTATATTTTAAGGGATTTTAGAATTTTTCGGAATTTTCCGGAGAAAATTCTCGACCGAAAAATCACCAAGTTGGCTTAACCGTTTGCTTTTCTAGAGTTTAAAATTGCTACCCAATGGCACCGCCATATTGGGTATATGATTTTGGAATTGAAATTAGGTCATTGGACTAGAATGGGTCAAATTATTTGGATTTGAGATCAGGGTACTATCGGTGAAGATACAGAGGTCGATATGCCCAAGAGTGCTATCAGAGCGTGTATGGGCATTTCGAGTTCCTAGTGATGCCGCTTGGGTTGATAATGCCCGACGACCTTCATGGCCTTGATGAATAAGGTATTTCAGCCCCACTGAATCGATTCAGAATTGTATTCATTGATGACATTTTGGTGTATTCGAGGAACGACAGTGAGCATAGTGAGCACTCATGGATTGTATTACGAGACTATGAGGGGAGAGCAGTTGTATGCCAAATTCAAGAAGTGTAAATTTTGGCTGGATCACCGATCTTTTGGGGCACATAAGGACTGGAGAGGTATACAGTGGATCCAAGTAAGATTGATGCGGTGTTGCAGGGAAGCTCCACGGAATGTGGTAGATGCGGAGTTTCTGATTAAAGGAGTTATTACCGGAGGTTTGTCGAGGGTTCTCACCGATCTCAGCCCTTTGACAAAACTTTCGAGGAAAATGTACCTTTTAGATGGACTGGGAGTTCTGTAAGAGTTTGAGGAGTCAAAACATCGGTTGACTATCGCACCTGTTAGCTATTTCATCCGGACAGAGGATTTGAGGTATGATGCATCGCATCAAGGATCGGGGTGTTCTGATGCAAGCATGGTAGAGTGATTGCATATGCCTCGAGACGGTTGAGGTCTCACGAGGTAAATTATCCAAGGCATGATTTGAGTTACCGCAATTGTATTTGCTCAAGATTTGGAGACATTATCTCAGATGGTGAGACATTCCGATTTTCACGGATCATAAGAGTTTGAGGTATTTACTAAGCCGTAGAGAGTTGAATTTGAGATGAGGAGATGACTTGAGTCACTTGAAGGATTATGACTGCATTATCGAGTATCACCAGGAAGGCCAATGTAGGGCAAATGCTCGAGTAGAAGTCTCATACTAGTGTAGGAAAATCCCGGAGGTACATCACATGTACCGCAGCGAAAACAAAAATTTTGTTCCTGTGACTTTCCGAATCCTGTGATCCAGTATCCGTATGAAGACATCAACCTAAATAGCCAAAAGAGACTATCTCTAAAGGTGATCCACGCAGATCGAAAATCTAACCAATCAAACCCTTTGACCCGGAATAGCTAGAACAGATTAAAGGTCGCTAGACCTACCTACCTGTCCCCGGAGAGCTTGAGGAAACGTTGGCCTTTATGCTCGAGAAGAGAAACTATGACACTGAGGAAGAAGAAGACTTGAAATCACCATTCCAACTTTCCTTAACACTTAAGGAAATATTCTTCTCTTGAAAACCTAAGCATCATCGACGCAACACCCACTAAGTCACCTTATAAGCATTTTAACCTTTAAAAATGCTTCCATAAGTTTAGGACAAATGGTGACTTAATGGCCATTCATTACTTTAATGAATAAAGTAATAAACTTTGACTTTTCAAAGTTAATCTCTTCTTCCCTTCATTCCACGCACATGTCCATATATATATAATATTAATTAATTAATTATTTAATTAATTAACATATATATAATTACTAAGAGGTCCAACAACCGGGGTCTCATTCTACGCTTGTCAGGCCCCAGGTCTGAAATGACTTTAAACCTTTCTTAGCAATATCGATGTCGCGATCTCATCGACATATCCCAATCTCATCGGATCCATTTAATCCTAATGCTCTCCATAATTGAACTCGTCGTCAATACTATTTTACGATTCTCCAAACACTCTTACGCGTGTGACCTTTTAGTTCCGGTTATGTTGCCACTTAGATTAACAATTAATCGAGCAAGTCATGAGCGGTATCTAGCAACACATCATGACCCCCTAATTGACCGGAAAGTAATCGGTTTGATGTATTCATCACGAACCGATCAATAACCCTTCCATGTATAATTACCGTGCAATTCGTCCTTTCACCATCCTATACCCCACTTGGTTACGAGTATGGTCAAAGTGTCAACTCACTAGATCGAAGTCTAGCCCAAGTGATATCAGTTTCCCCGACTCATTACTTTATATGTCAATGAAGACACTCTTCATGAAATATATGCCGCCACTTTAGTAATGATCCCGACAAGAGGCTACGGGTATCTCTTCTCGCTAATCCGTAGTGGTGAATCCTTTATTGGCTACTCAATTATCTTGAATACCTCAAGTCGCACTCTAAGCACCACCCCATGAGTTACCTCCGAAGGCAACAAGGAATGGAGTCAAAGATGTGATCAAGATTCAAGATATCCTCGAGTACCTCAAGTCTAAGGATACTTGCACCATTCTATGATGAGATTATCACCGACACTAGAAGAAGATATCCATGCGATGATCTCATGGCAGTCATCCAATGAACTTACTACCGCTAGTAAGCATCCACATGTCAATTCTAAATATCTCATATTTACAGCTTCGAGATCCATCGCTGATCCAATCAGGAATATGACATGTGTTAGTCTATCCGGATTAATGATGTCCAGCCTCATTAATCCTATGACTAGGAGAATTCGACATCGACATAATTGCACATGATAGGAATCTCGTGAGTATGAACACATCATAATTTCCTTCATGCTATGTCATATATCATGGACTTCATTAATTCGATTAAAGATTCAATCAATTCATAAACAATGTTTATGAATATCAAATTAATGAATAATGCATTTCTTTATTTATTCATAAAGTCTCGCACACGACTTTGAATAAAACGCTAAAGGGATTGCCTTTAGGGCACAAATAAACAAGATCGATTTTGAACAAGTCGACTTATCGAATGAACAAGTCGACTCATCGATATCGAACATGTAAGTCGACTTTACACATGGTACAAGTCGACTTATCACTTACAAATCTCCCACTGACCTAAAGCCAATCGCCTTAGTATCTAATATCATAAGCTAGTCCACGAGAATCACAATTCTCTTGTGACAATGGCTTTGTCATCGAACAAGAACACTTTGCTCGGGAATTCTCTCTATCAGATATCATCTCGACTAATGATCTCCTAATCGGCTAAGCACGAGTTCGATCGTCGATAAGACCTGGTTCCTTAGCTCACACTAGCCCCATTTTATCACAATACAATCCTATGGGCCCATCACCTAGGGACCGATCAAGTTCAAGAATGAATTTCTCGATCCAAACCGCTTCCTTTCATGCATCACACGCGCAATGTACTCGCCTCGGTTGATGAATCGCCATCCTCTCTTGTTTGGAATTTTTCAACTGACCGCCACGCTATTCAAGGTGAATGTATATAACCCGATTGTGATTCGAATTATCCTTATCGATTAAATACTGCATCTAAATGCTCGCCACTGAGATTTCCATCTCCATAGTTCAAGAAAACATCCTTAGTGCTTCGCAAGTATTGAGGATATTCTCGATCGCCACCCAATGACCCTCACCAGATCCGATTGGTATCCGCCAGAACACTTAGAGCATACGATACATCGGCCTCGTATATAGCATTGTTCCATGCTAAACCTCTTTAGCATCTCATCTATGTAACGATGATTGTGAAAGACTAAGCAACCTTTTTTTTATCTCTATAAATCTATATCCCTAGGATATAAGTTGTTTCACCAAGGTCTTTCATCATAAATCGATTGACAACCAAATTTTAATCGATTGCAAAGATAGAGACATCGCTTCCTAGTAACAGATGTCATCTACATACAACACAAGTAATACGATTACGGTCCATTAACCTTCTTATACACACAATGATCATCCGGATTTTTGAGAAATCAAACTCTTTGAGTACCTCATCAAACGGATATTCGAACTCCTGGATGCTTGCTTCAATCCAAACATGGATTTCAAGCTTGCATACCTTTTCGCCATCGATGGAAGTGAAGTCCTCTCGTCAGGTCATACACATCCTGCAGATTTCCTCTCAAGAAAGTCGTCTCACATCCATTTGCCATATCTCATAATCATGATGAGTGGCAATGGCTAGGAGTATCCTAATGGATTTAAGCATTGCTATGGGTCAAGGTTTTGTCATAGTCAACTCTTTGTCGTGACGAAATCCTTTAACCGTATATTGCTGTATAGGTAATCAAATTACCATCCATGTTTGTTTTCTTCTAAAACTCCTTTGCACCCTCGTGGGTTTTATCCTTCGTGTAACAACCAAAGTCCATACTTGGTTTTATACATGGAATCCATTTTATTTCATGGCACAAAGCCATGTTCCGCATCAACTTTTCGTAACTCGCTCATAGTAGTAGGCGATCATCTCATATGAGCAATACGTCATTCTGCTCACTTACGAGAAATTCATATCTCTCGGGAAAAGGCGATCCTACTTAACCTACTTAATTTCGTGTGTAGTAGAAGGTTGAACTGCTACCTCATCTATATGAATGACAGCTTCAGTTCAGCAGTTGATCTATGTTTGTTTGAGCATCTTGAACTTCCAAGTTCAACTTTGCTCCCATCGCCCTCTTCGTGAAAGAAACTTTCTTTAAGAAAAAAGATGCTTGGAAACAAACAACTTTTGTTCCTCAAAGAAGGTAGAATTGATATTCCACTTAACAAACACTTATCGATTTTGCATCAAGCTAATCTCGACCGTGTCCGTTTCACATAAGGTGACAATCCCAAACTTTCAGATGAGAAAGATAGGCTTTCGGCTAGTCCATATCTCCATATGGAGTAACAACAACTGCCTTTAATGGAACTCGCTTAGCAAGCAAACAAATGTCTGAAAGATATTCCCAAAATCAGTAAAACCTATCATCAATCGCACCATGTCTAACAAGGTTCGATTTCTCCTTTCAGCCACACCATTGTGCTGCGGCTTGTAAGGTGGAGTATACTGAGATAAAATCCCATTATCTCTGAGATAATCAAAACTGTTGGTGTAAGCATTTTCCACCACGATCAGATCGTAATGTATTCATACTTTTACCAAGTTAGTTTTCTACTTCATTTCTGAATTATTTGAACGTTTCAAACGCTTCAGATTTGTATCTCATCAGATACAGGTACCTATATCGTGAATAATCACCGATAAAAGTAATGAAGTAAAAACAACCACTTCTGGCATGGATGGACATCGGACCACATACATCCGAATGTATTAGGTCTAATACTCCATTCATTCGTTTACCCTTTCCTTTAAAGGATTACTTAGTCATCTTGCCTAATAAACAAGATTCGCATGTGTCATATGATTCATAATCAAATGACCCTAAACTTCCACTCTTATGGAGCTTAGCGATGCGTGTCTCATTTATATGGCTGTCGACAATGCCATAAGTAAGTTGATTTTAAATTATCTCGATTATGTCTTTCCGCCATTGACATTCTTAATTGGATATGACATATCTAATATGTCAATTCAATCGCATAATGTACCAAGAGCATGTAGCCTTCCATTCTAACTAATAGAACAACCATTGCTACTAAAAGTCCAATGGAAATCAGCCTCTATTTAAACATAAAACATACAATATGTTCTTTGTTTAAAACAGTACAAAATGTCAATAATCCAATTTGAATATAAGCCCACTAGGAGGAACAAGACATAAGTGTTCACGGCTAATGTAGCAACTCTTGCCGCATTACCTACACGAAGGTCTAGTTCTCCTTTATGAGCCATCTATCGCTCCTAAGGCCCCGCATATCATTTCATATGTATGAGCCACATCCGTATCAAAACATCGATATGTTTGGATCAGAATAGTATTAACCTCAATGACAAACATATTTGAAGGAGTAGAGGCATCCGATGCCTTCTATCGCTTCGTGGACTCCAGATAGATTTTGTTTAGCCACTTAGTGGCCAGACTTGCCACAATGAAAGCAAAATCCTTTTGGGGCGTAATTATTGGTTTTCCTCGATGGCACTTCCATTTGGTTTCGCCCTTTCTTCTTTGATCTAGAAGAAGAAGCATCCACCATTAGCACTTGTGCTATCCTTTCGATAGCACCTTCAATGTATGTCGTGAGCAGATTGATCACCAGAATTGTTGTGGATATTTGGTTTATCCGATAGTTTATCACAAACCGTGAATAACCATCGACAATCCAACTAGAATTAAGTCTCTACTTAACTCATAATCCATTACAAATCCTAAGACGGCCTATCTCTCAATATAGCCATTCATCTTGTGGCATACCGCATGCCAGATATCCCCGAGCCATTCTGGCGAAGAGAAGCCTCGAGGTCTCGAACCTTTCGCATCGAGCTTACTCATCAAACAGCTCCCTAAGATGAAATACTATAGAGTGAGCATCCATGGACTCACGCCGCTTCAGTAGCCTGGTGACATCGAGGCAAGCATAAAGCAAGTATCCATATCATCGCCCTTTAGATGCTTACAATATGCTCGATCCTTATCAAGCATCGACGGCGAGAAAGTAACCGAAGTGGAACATCTAGGACGATCCTCAGGCCTCGATCCGAGAACAATTTTATTCCTCACCAATCAAGAAAATTCGGTCCGAATAGAGAGCTAAATTCACATCAAAACTTCTTCAATCACCCTAGCGCGATAGAGAGAAGGAATGATGAATGTAATCGCCGCATGATCATAAGGACTTGCATGATATGCATATGGCTCTCACTAGTTTCCTAGAATCCATAACCCTCTTTACAAATCCAGGAGAAACAAAGTGACATAATGTCCTAGTGGGTCGATATCCGACATTGCTAAGAGTGACCTCGGGTTTACCCAACAAGCCACAACTTAGGTCAATCGGTAGGTATCGGTCATATCAATTGTATCATCGATAACCGACATTAAGAATGACCTCGAGTTTGCTCAACAAGCCACCTTATGTCTCGGAGGTATCGATATACCAATTACATCTTAGACACAACTATCGATCGCTATCAACTTGTTGATGTATGCACTTACATCGGGTATCAACTTTTCGACGCGATACATCCGATGTACGCTACCCAATTTCGCCCGCCCACGCTGACCTTGAGTTTACTCAACAAACTAACGCCCAAAGGAAAACCAACCCATTAATCCGAAAATCTTATTTTCATGGTTCAACATATCCAGATAGAGTGAGCTTGGGTTTACCCAACAACCCAACCCTATAAGAACTCGTTCTTACCATATTAATGGAAGGCGTTAGTTTTCATATACCGAGGAGGATTTCGAGTCTCATCTACTTCTTCTCCAAGTCGTAGGATTATAGTCACCATGACTATATGATATGATTTAGGCATTTCATCAATCACATCGAGTCTATACCAGAATCATCCATCATCCCACCTATGATGTACAAGCCCACTTTCATCAAATGCAAGTCGACTTATGCTTCTGCCCACACACAAGTCCACTTGTATGACACAAGTCCACTTATGTCATCTGTCCATGAACAAGTCGACTTACAAGGTACTACAAGTCCACTTATATCGAGATCTTGAACAAGTCGACTTATTCTATCCACAAGTCGACTTATCCAAAATCTTCAACAAGTCGATTTATACCATATACAAGTCGACTTATTCAGTGGAATTTTGCTAAAATCTCTAATCGCTAATTCCTCAATCAGTACAATTCCAATTCTCAACACCATCATACCTAGGGTAATATTCGTGAATTGATGCCTCAATGAACACTTCATTGATTCATGAATGCCTTAAATAGTCAAACTATATGAAAAGCTTGAAATGAGTCAAACTCATTAATTTCAAATAATTTAGGAACACCCTAATTATCAACCTACATCTCTAGCTAGCACATACATTATCAAATTTACTTCAGCACATGCCATAAAAAATATGACGGTCAAAACAAACAAGATAATGCAACATGCTAACGAGACGCTATTGTGATCAATTAGGCATCCGAAAATTCTTGGAAAAGCAACTTCAAGAAATTCAGTTTGGAAATCATATTACATCAAGATAACACATTTTTAATCACATTAAAAATGGTTCAAGGCATTGGAACTGAAAAAGCACACTCAATCAAGCCAAGCAAAACAGTCCCAACAATTTTCACAAAACTGTCCAGTTCTGTACATTGCTCGAAATGATCAATGAAACAATTTCAATAAATCATGAGAAAATTATATAGGTTCCTAAATGTTCAGAAAATGCTACATGAAATTTTTCAGGATTTTATTCCATCAAAAACTCAGTCAACCTAAATAACAAAACCGATTCAAAATCTGTGTTCATCAGCACAGCAATTCCCAACAGCATAGAATAAATTCGTGAATAAATATCCAATCACCTTGAAATCCAATTTCCATGCTCACAGACATTCAAAACATCTTAGAGACATGTAGATGAAGGAAAACTGAAAAACATTTTTTAGAATTTATTCTCGATTTTATACTCATGCCTGTTCCAGAATCGTTTCACAAAACAGCATCTGTAACCTTAGGGAATTAATTAGCAAAACTATATCAAATCAAATCGATAAATTCTCAAATTTCATAGACATATTCTCTAACATGTTATGAACAATTCTGGGCAGAAAATTTCAAAAACATATCACAATATAAATTGAAATCTGAACAGATAGCATGCATCAACAGAAAATTCCATTAGGGTTTCTGATCTCGCAGAGGTTTTAGCTTCATACGGGATACCAGACGCTCTGATACCACTGTAGGAAAATCCCGGGAGGTACATCACATGTACCGGCAGCGGAAAACAAAATTTTTTTTTCCCAGGACTTTCCCGAATCCCAGGATCCAGGTATCCGTATGAAGACATCAACCTAAATAGCCAAAAGAGACTATCTCTAAAGGTGATCCACGCAGAGATCAGAAAATCTAACCGAATCAAACCCCTTTGACCCGGGAATAGCTAGAACAGATTAAAGGCTGCTAGACCCTACCTCTGTCCTGGAGAGCTTGAGGGAAACGTTAGCCTTTATGCTTGGAGAAGAGAAACTATGACACTTGAGGAAGAAGAAGACTTGAAATCACCATTCCAACTTTCCTTAACACTTAAGGAAATATTCTTCTCTTGAAAACCTAAGCATCATCGACGGCAACACCCACCAAGTCACCTTATAAGCATTTTTAACCTTTTAAAAATGCTTCCATAAGCTTAGGACAAATGGTGACTTAATGGCCATTCATTACTTTAATGAATAAAGTAATAAACTTTGACTTTTCAAAGTTAATCTCTTCTTCCCTTCATTCCACGCACATGTCCATATATATATAATATTAATTAATTAATTAATTAATTAATTAACATATATATAATTACTAGGAGGTCCAAATAAACTGGGTCATTCCACAAACCTCTTCCCCGGTCTTTGAAACAAATTCCTAAACCTTTCTTAGCAATATCGATGTCGCGATCTCATCGGGACATATCCCAACTTCATCGGGATCCATTTAATCCTAATGCTCTCCATAATTGGAACTCGTCCAATACTATTTTACGATTCTCCAAACACTCTTGTCGCAGTGACCCTTAGTCCGGTTGCCATGTTGGCCACTTAGATTAACAATTAATCGAGCAAGTCATGAAGCGGTATCTAGCAATACATCACACCCCCAATTGACCGGAAAGTAATCGGTTTGATGTATTCATCACGAACTAGATCACGAACCCTTCCATGTACAATTACCGCAATTCGTCCTTTCACCATCCTATACCCCACTTGGTTATGAGTATGGTCAAGTGTCAACTCACTAGACCGAGTCTAGCCTAAGTGATATCAGTTCTCGCCCTAGGACTCATTACTTTATATGTCAATGAAGACACTCTTCATGACATATATGCCGCCACCTTAGTAATGATCCCACAAGAGGCTACGGGTATCTCTTCGCTAATCCGTAAGTAGTGAATCCTTTATTGGCTACTCAATTATCTTCAATACCTCAAGTCGCACCCAAGCACCACCCTATGATAAGTTACCTCCGGAAGGCAACAAGGAATGGAGTCAGCACGTGATCAAGATTCAAGATATCCTCGAGTACCTCAAGTCTAAGGATACTTGCACCATTGCTATGATGAGATTATCACCGACACTAGAAGAAGATATCCATGCGATGATCTCATGGCAGGTCATCCAATGAACTTACTACCGCTAGTAAGCATCCACACGCCAATTCTAAATATCTCATATTTACGCTTCGAGATCCACCGCTGATCCAATCAAGGAATATGACATGTGTTAGTCTATCCGGATTAATGATGTCCAAGATCATTAATCCTATAACTAGGGAGAATTCGACATCGACATAATTGCACATGATAGGAATCTCGTGAGTATGAACACATCATAATTTCCTTCATGCTATGTCATATATCACGGACTTCATTAATTCGATTAAAGATTCAATCAATTCATAAACAATGTTTATGAATATCAAATTAATGAATAATGCCTTTCTTTATTTATTCATAAAGTCCGCACTACGACTTTGAATAAAAAGCGCTAAAGGGATTGCCTTTAGGGCACAAATAAACAAGATCGAGCCTTGAACAAGTCGACTTATCGAATGAACAAGTCGACTCATCAGTACCGAACATGTGTAAGTCGACTTACACATGGTACAAGTCGACTTATCACTTATAACTAGTACAGCTCAGATTCAGGCAATGAGGTTACCGAATGTGATTCAGTTGAGAGCCTTGAATGTACAGTTGAATCTGGAGTAGAATGGAGTCTTATTGGCTACTTTGAAACTGAGACCGATGCTAATGGACAGGATCAGGAGAGTTCAAGACAAGGATCCTGTTATGGTAAGACTGATTGAGAAAGTAACGGCTGATTCGAGTTCTGAGTTTGAATTGAGAGATGAGACTTTGTGGTTGAGACAGAGGCTCTGTGTGCCTGATGTGGATGACTTGAGGCGAAAGATATTGGAGGAGGCTCATATGGCCACCTATGCTATGCATCCTGGTACAACCAAGATGTATAACACTCTCAAGCAACATTTTTGGTGGCCTGGTATGAAGAAGCAGGTAGCTGAGTATGTATCCAGATATATGACGTGCCAGCAGGTTAAGGCTGAGCACCAAGCTCCAGTAGGGAAGCTTCATTCGTTGCCTATTCCCGAGTGGAAATGTGAACGAATTACTATGGATTTCATTATGGGATTGCCCAAGACTTCGAGGCAGCATGATGCTATCTGGGTTATCGTGGACCGGTTAACTAAATCGGCCCATTTCTTGCCAGTAAGGGAGAACAATACCATGGATTAGTTGGCCCAGAAGTATGTGGTGGAAATAGTGAGACTGCACGGGGTTCCAGTGTCGATAGTGTCAGATAGGGATTCCAGATTTACTTCGAGATTCTGGCATAGTTTGCAGTCTGCTATGGGTACTAAGCTGAATTTTAGTACAACATTTCATCCTCAGATAGATGGACAGAGTGAGAGGACGATTAAGACTGTTGAGGATATGTTTCGGGCCTGTGTATTGGAGTTTAGAGGAGCATGTGATCAGTATATTGCCCTGATTGAGTTTGCATACAACAACCATTATCACAGCAGCATCGGGATGGCACCATATGAGGCCCTGTATGGGCGACAGTGTAGATCGCCGTTGTATTGGGATGAAGAGGGTATCAGGATGATTGAGGGTCCAGAGCTGATTCAAGACACAGTGGATAAGGTGAAACTGATTCGGAGCCGAATTAAAGCGGCTCAAGATAGATGGAAGAGTTATGTGGATCAGCATAGGAGGGACATTGAGTATAATGTGGGAGACAGAGTCTTCTTACGGGTGTCACCGTGGCGTGGTGTACTGAGATTTGGAAAAAAGGGTAAGTTAAGCCCTAGGTACATTGGTCCATATGAGATCACTGAGATGATAGTGTTGGAGTAGTGCCCTGAAGGCAATCGCCTTTAGCGCATTTTGTACAAATTTGTGTACAGTCTTTATAAATAAATAAAGAAAGGCATTTTTCATTACGTTCTTTGTTCATTATTTATGAACCGATATTGATCAATAAGCAAATTAATGAAGTCCATGATATATGACATAGCATGAAGGAAATTATGATGTGATCATACCACCGAGATTCCTATCATGTGCAATTATGTCAAGATCAAATTATCCATAGTCATAGGATTACCGAGACCGACATCAGAATCTGGAAAGACTAGCACATCTCAAGCTCCTTGATTTGATCAAGCAAAGGATCTCGAAACTGTATATATGAGATATTTAGGGTTGAGATGTGGATGCTTACTAGAGGTAGTAAGTACATTGGTTGACCCGCTATGAGATCTTCACATGGATGTACTATTCTAATGTCGGTGATAATCTCATCATAGCAATGGTGCAAGTATCCTTAGACTCGAGGTACTCAAGGATATCTTGGATCTTGATTCGTGTTTTGACTCCATTCCTTGTTGCCTCACAGAGGTCGCTCATAGGGTGGTGATTGGAGTGCAGTTTGAGGTATTCAAGATAATTGAGTAGCCAATAGAGGATTCACCACTTACGTGATAGCGTAAGATGATACCCATGGCCTTTTGTCGTCGGTCATTACTTGAAATCTCGATCGTAGTACATATGTCGTGAAGAGTGTCTTCATTGACATATTAAGTAATGAGTCCCAGGACAAGAACTGAAATCACTTGGACTAGATTTAACGTAGTCAGTCTAGTAAGAGTTGACACATTGCCCATACTCATAACCAAGTGGGGTATAGCATGGTGAAAGGACGAATTGCACGTAATTGTCTATGGAAAGGTTCGTGATATGGTCCATGATGAATATATGTTTATTCGTCAAACCAATTACTTTAGGTCAATTGGGGTCATGATGTGTTGCTAGATACCGCCATGACTTGCTTAGATTAAGTGTTGATCTAAGGCCAACATAACCGGAACCTAATGGGTCACACGACAAGAGTGTCTCGAGAATTTGTAAAATAGTTTTGGATAGAGATCCAATATATGGAGAGCAATCGGATTAAATGGATCCCGATGAGATCGAGATATGTCTCGATGAGATCGAGAGATATCTCGATGAGATCGCGACATCGATATTCAGGAAAAACGCTTCAGAGGTTTTTCCTATACGGGACCCGTTAGACCGACCCAGTCTTGATCGACCGCTTCAGCAATTATATGCATATATATATATATGATTAATTAATTAAATAATTAATTAATATATATATATATATGGTGTGTACGTGGAATGAAGGAGAAAGATGGAAGAAGCTTCCATTACTTTGCTTAGTCATTAATGTAATTAATGACTAAAGACAAAAAACAAGTTGATGAAAGAAGTGATGATCGTTGGTTTAGAATTGAAGATAGGTTTTTGAACAAAACCTAAGGGTTTTGCAAGAGAGCTATCGTGGGTTGATGAAAAAATAAGAAAAAGTGTTTTGCAAAGGCTTTTTCACTCTTCTCCAACGATCTCTTCATTCTCTCCAAGCTTCATCCTCCTTCCTTCTTCATCGTTGATTCAAGCTCTCCAAGGACAAAGGTAGGAGCTAGCACTCTTTACTTTGTTCTAGCTATTCCGGGTCAAAGAGTTTGTCCCGTTAGGTTTTCCGATCTCTCGTGGATCTGATTAGAGACGGTCTCCTTTGGTTGTTTTGGTTTGACTTTGTTATATAGTCACATGGATCCTGGCTTTCGGGAAGGTCCCGGAACAAAAATTTTTGTTTTCCGCACCATGGGCATGTGATGCTCACATCGGGATTTTCCTACAGTGGTATCAGAGCCACTTGTGTCGTATATAACGAAGAAACCATGACTAAGTCGGAGTTCCTTATTGCTTGTGACGATGATGCATGTTAATTGAGTGAATTTCGAATTAACTATAGAAATATATTTTTTGAAATTTTCTTGCCCAGATATGTTCACAAGATGTTGTTTCATATGTCTGTGGAAGCTCGGGATTTATCAATGTGATTTGTTATGATTTTTCTAATTTATTCCCTAATGTTCTGGTTGCTGTCTTTGTGCACATTCCTTGAACAGGCATGCTTATAAATTCGAGAATAAATTGTAGAAATTTTTTTTTCTGATTTTCTTTCACCGAAATGTCTCTAAGATGTTTTTTAATGTCTTTGAGAAAGGAAAAATGTTTTCGAGGTGATTTACTATTTATTTGAGAATTTATTGTGTGCTGTTGGGAATAACTGTGTTGAGGAACACAGATTCTACATTGGCTTAGTTGCTGAGGTTGAATGAGTTTTTGATGGAAATAAATCCTGAAAAAATTCATGGATCATGTTGTGAACGTGTTGTAACCTCTTTAATGTTCTCAGAATTTATTGAAGTTTTTTCAATGAGTTTTTCAAGCAAAAGGCAAAGCTTGGCAGTTTTGAGAAAGTTGCTAGAGCTGTTTTTTTTGAAATAAGAAATTGTGTAGATTTCAGTTCCAATGCCTTTAATGTGATTAAAAATGTGTTATATTGATTATGTATGCTTTCCAAATTGAATTTCTTGAAATTGGGTTTCCAAACAATTTTCGGATGTCAAATGTGTCTCATTAACGTCTCGTTAGTATATTTCCTTATCTTGATTGTTTTGGCTGTCACAAATTTTGTGACCAGTGCCGAAGTAGTCTTGATAAAGTGTACACTACCTAAAGATACTTAAGGTGATAGTTTGATATTCGCAAAATTATTTGGCAATCTAAATGAATAAGAGTGTATTCATTGATTTCAAGTTTTTCATGTATAGTTTGACTATATATGGTAAGCAACAATGAAAGTGTTTCATTGGTACATCAAGGTAAAGTGTATTAGACTTGGTGTTTTGAATTTGAACTGCACGGATTGAGAAATTAGCCGATTAGATAGCAATTCTACACGGATAAGTCGACTTACACAATGCACAAGTCGACTTGTCTGCAGTACCTTGTAGACGCATAAGTTGACTTGCACAATGTTACAAGTCGACTTGTTTCAGCACTTGATTGCATAAGTCGACTTACACTTGCATAAGTCTACTTATACAGAGGCATAAGTCGACTTATACATACACAAGTTGACTTACAACATGCATAGTGGGATGATGGATGATTTTAGGTATAGATTCAATGTGATTGATGAATTGCCTAAATCATTCCATATAGTCATGGTGACTATAATCCTATAGCTTGAGAAGAAGTAGATGAGACACGAAAACCTCACACTTAATATGAAAACTCACGCCTTCCATTAATATGGGAGAACCAGAGTTCTTATAGAGTTGGGTTGTTGGGTAAACCCAAGCTCACTCTATACTTAATATGTTAGAACCATGAAAATAAGATTTTCGGATTAATGGGTCGGTTTTCATTGAAGCGTTGATTTGTCGAGTAAACTCAAGGTCAACGTGATGAGGCTAAATTGGGTAGTGTACATCGATGTACACGCATCAAGAGTTGATAACCCAATGAGTGTGCATACATCACGAGTTGATAGCACTAGTCGATAGTTGCATCTATAAAGTAATTGGTATGTCCGATACCTGCCGATTGATCTAAGGTGGTTTGTTGGGTAAACCCAAGGTCATTTTAGTAATGTCGGATATCTAAGATGCAATTGGTATGGTGATACCTACAGATTGACCTAAGGTGGCTTGTTGGGTAAACCCAAGGTCATTGTTAGTAATATCGGATATCGACCCACTAGACATTTTGTCATAATGTTTCTTGGATTCGTACTGAGGGTTATGGATTCTTTGAAACTAGTGGGAGCCATATGCATGTCATGCAAGTCCTTATGATCATGCATCAAATTCTAACATTCTTTCTCTCTTTCTTTATAGGTTATCAAGATGTCTTCAGTGTGAATCTTCGCCACTAATGGATTCCAACAAATTAATGGACCAAATTTTCTCGATTGGCACGAGAAATCGAGAATTGTTCTCAGATCCGAGGAACAGGATATGTACTTGATGTTCCACTTCCCGATCCACTGCTGTTGAATCTTCCGATGAGGATCGAAAGTTTATCGAAAGCATCTCAAAGATGCGGTGACATTGCAACTCGTATTATGCTTGCCTCAATGTCACCAGAGGCTGCGAAGCGGCGTGAGTCTATGGATGCTCATACCATAGTGTTTCATCTTAGGGAGCCGTTTGATGAGCAAGCTCGATGCGAAAGGTTCGAGACCTCGAGGTTACTCTTCACTACTAAGATGACTCAGTTCATCTCGGTGCAAAGATGACCAAGATGAATGGGTATATTGAGAGGTTGACTGTCTTAGGTTTTGTCATGGATTATGAATTAAGTGTTGACTTAATTCTAGTTGGATTGTCGATAGTTATTCACGGTTTGTGTTAAACTATCGGATGAATCAAATATCCACGACAATCCTCGAGTTGATCAATCTGCCAAGACACAGAGCAAGCTATCAAGAAGGATAGCAAGTGTTAATGGTGGACTCTTCTTCCGTTCCAAGAAAAAGAAATCAAGAAGAAGAGGTCTAAGAAACCGAAAGGAAGTATAGCCAAGAAGAAAACCAAAGAGACCGCACTAAAGGAACTTGCTTCCATTGTGGCAAGACCGCCTTTGGAAGAGAAACGTAAAGTCTATCTCGAGGCGAAGAAGAAGAAGGCATCGATGCCTCGACTTCTTCGGTATGTTTATCATCGAGGTTAATACTATTTCGATCATAACATATGGGTATTAGATACCGGTTGTGGCTCACATATGCAATGATATCTCGGAGGCCTCGAGAGATGACTCATGAAGGGAGAACTAGACTGCGTGTGGGAAATGGAGCAAGAGTTCACTGCATTAGCCGTAGGCACTTACTTTTGTCACTCCCCACCGGGCTTGTAATTAAATTGGATGAATGTTATTTTGTACTGTATTAACAAAGAACATATTATACATTTCTTGTTTAAATAGATTTGGTTTCCTTTGACTTTTAGTAACAATGGTTGTTCTATTAGTTTGAATGGAATGCTTTATGGTACTGGTACATTATGCAATGGAATTTACATATTAGATATGTCACATCCAATAATGAATGTCAATGACATGAAAAGACAAAAACGAGATAATTTAAAATCAACTTACTTATGGCATTGTCGCCTTGGCCATATAAATGAGAGACGCATAGCTAAGCTCCATAAGAGTGGAAGTTTAGGGTCATTTGATTATGAATCATATGACACATACGAATCTTGTTTATTAGGCAAGATGACTAAGTTACCCTTTAAGGAAAGGGTGAACGAGCGATCGAGTATTAGACCTAATACATTCGATGTATGTGGTCCGATGTCCATCCATGCTAGAAGTGGTTCTCTTTACTTCATTACCTTTATCGATGATTATTCTCGATATGGGTACCAGATGTCGATGAGATACAAATCAAGCATTTGAAAAGTCCAAACAATTGAAATGAAGTAGAAAACCAACTTGGGAAAAGTATCAAGACATTGCGATCCGATCGTGGTGAGGAATACTTAGACCAGCAGTTTTGGATTATCTCGGAGATAATGGGATTTTATCTCAATGGACTCCTCCTTACACACCACAAAGATAATGGTGTGGCAGAAGGAGAAATCGAACCTTGTTAGACATGGTACGATCAATGATGGGCTTTGCAAAGTTACCAAAATCCTTTTGGGGTATGCAATCGAGACAATTGTTTACTTGCTAAACAGAGTTCCATCAAAGACGATTGATGTTACTCCATATGAGATGTGGACTAACAAAAGACCCTATCTTACTCATTTGAAAGTTTGGGGCTGTCCGAATTATGTGAAGCGGACACGGTCGAGATAAACTTGATGCAAAATCGACAAGTGTTTGTTCGTAGGATATCCTAAAGAAAAATGGGATATCGATTCTACTCACGAGGAACAAAAGGTGTTTGTTTCAAAGCATGCTGTCTTTTTTAGAAAGAGTTTCTTTACAAGAAAAGCGATGGGAGCAAAATAGAACTCAAGAAGTTCAAAATGCGCGAATAGAGCGTAGATCAATCGCTCGAACTCAAAGCTGTGACTCATACAGATGAAGTAATGATTCAACCTTCTACAACACACGAAATTACGTGGGTCATGTAGGATACGCCTGCTGCCGAGAGATATGGATTTCTCGTGAAGGAGCAGAATAACGATTGCTCATAGAAGATGATGAGCCTACCACCTATGAAGAGGTTACGAAGAGTTGAGTCCGAGAAATGGTTTCAAGCCATGAAAGTGAAATGGATTCCATGTATGAAAACCAAGTATGGACTTTGGTTGAGACACCCAAAGGAATCAAACCCATAGGGTGCAAATGGGTTTTCAAAAAGAAAACCGACATGGATGGTAATGTAATTACCTATAAAGCAAGGCTTGTGGCTAAAGGTTTTCGCCAAAGACAAGGAGTTGACTACGACGAGACCTTGATTTCAAAGAGCAATGCTTAAATCCATTAGGATACTCTAGCCATTGCCACTCATTATGATTATGAGATATGGCAAATGGATGTGAAGACGTTTTCCTAAATGGGAATCTAGGCGAGGATGTGTATATGACACAACCCGAGGGCTTCACCTCCTATGATGGCGAAAAGGTATGCAAGCTTCAAAATCCATCTATGGATCAAGCAAGCATCCAGAGTTGGAATATCCGTTTTGATGAGGTAATCAAAGAGTTTGGTTTCTCACAAAATCCGGATGAATCTGTGTGTATAAGAAGGTTAGTGGGACTGCAATCCTATTCCTTGTCTTTGTATGTAGATGACATATTATTACTAGGAAACGATGTCTCGATGCTACAATCAGTCAAGATTTGGTTGTCAAACAATTTTCCATGAAAGACCTTGGTGAAGCAACTTATATCCTTGAGATAAGGATCTATAGAGATAGATCAAAAGGTTGCTTGGTCTTTCACAATCAACGACATAGACAAGATGCTAAAGAGGTTTAGCATGGAACAATCCAAGAGAGGGTACCTTCCATCACTCATGGGATAACACTCTCGAAATCTATGTGTCCTAAGACACAAGATGAGAGGATCGCATGAATATGATCCGTGATGCATCTGCGGTTGGATCTATCATGTATGCAATGCTATGTACGAGACCCGATGTATTATATGCTCTAAGTGTTACGGCGAGATACCAATCGGATCTGGTGAGGGTCATGGGTGGTGTCAAGAATATCTCAAGTACTGCGAAGGACTATGGATGTTTTCTTGATATATGGGATGGAAATCTCAAGGTGAGTGGGTATCAGATGCGTTTTCAACTGATAAATCAGGTTACATATTCACTTTGAGCAGTAAGGCGGTCGGTTGGAAGAGTTCCAAACAAGAGATGACTATCGATTTAACGATCGAGGCAGAGTACATTGCCGCTTCAGACGCAAAGAAAGGAAGGTTTGATCAAGAAGTTCATTATCGAACTTGGTGTGGTTCCTAGCGATGATGGACCCATCTGATTGTATTGTGACAACAATGGGGCTATTCAGCAGCGAAGGAACCAAGGTCTCATCAACGATCCAAACACGTACTCGCAGATATCACCGATCGTGGAGATCATTGGTCGAGGTGATGTGCGAGAGAGAGAATTCTATAGAATGAATATTGTCGATCCGCTGACAAAGCCATTATCACAAAAGAGTTTTGATTCTCATGTACTACTTTATGGTATTAGATATCAAAGCGATTGACTTTAGGTCAAGGGAGATTGTTGGAGTAGTGTTCTCAAGGCAATCGCCTTTAGCGATTTTTTACAAATTTGTATGCAGTCTTTATAAATAAATAAAGAAAGGCATTTTCATTACGTTGTTGTTCATTATTTATGAACCGATATTGATAAATAAGCAAATTAATGAAGTCCATGATATATGACATAGCATGAAGGAAATTATGATGTGATCATACTACCGAGATTCCTATCATGTGCAATTATGTCAAGATCTAAATTATCCTAGTCATAGGATTACCGAGACTGACATCGTGTCCGGAAAGACTAGCACATCTCAAGCTCCTTGATTTGATCAGCGGTGGATCTCGTAAACCTGCATATATGAGATATTTAGGGTTGAGATGTGGATGCTTACTAGAGGTAGTAAGTACATTGGTTGACTGCTATGAGATCATCACATGGATGTACTATTCTAATGTCGGTGATAATCTCATCATAGCAATGGTGCAAGTATCCTTAGACTTGAGGTACTCAAGGATATCTTGGATGCTTGATTCGTGCTTTGACTTCATTCCTTGTTGCCTCGCGAGAGGTCGCTCGTAGGGTGGTGATTGGAGTGCAGTTTGAGGTATTGAAGGTAATTGAGTAGCCAATAGAGGATTCACCACTTCGTGATAGCGAAGATGATACCCACGGCCTCTTGTCGGGGTCATTACTTGAAAATCTCGATCGAGTACATATGTCGTGAAGAGTGTCTTCATTGACATATTAAGTAATGAGTCCCGTGACAAGCTGAAATCACTTGGACTAGATTTGGCGTAGTCGATCTAGTAGAGTTGACACATTGCCCATACTCATAACCAAGTGGGGTATAGCATGGTGAAAGGACGAATTGCGGCAGAATTGTCATGGAAAGGTTCGTGATATGGTCCATGATGAATATATGTTTATTCGTCAAACCAATTACTTTCGTCAATTGGAGGTCATGATGTGTTGCTAGATACCGCTCATGACTTGCTTAGATTAAGTGTTGATCTAAGTAGCCAACATAACCGGAACCTAATGGGTCACACGCATAAGAGTATCTCGGAGAATTTGTAAAATAGTTTTGGATAGAGATCCAATATATGGAGATCAATCGGATTAAATGGATCCCGATGAGATCGAGATATGTCCCGATGAGATCGCGACATCGATATTGCTGAAAAACGTTTCCGGGTTTTTCCCATAAGGACCCAGTGGGACCTACCCAGTCTGTTGGACCGCTTCAACAATTATATGCATATATATATATATGATTAATTAATTAATATATATATATATATATATATATATATATATATATATATATGTGTGTACGTGGAATGAAGGAGGAAGATGGAAGAAGCTTCCATTACTTTGCTTAGTCATTAATGTAATTAATGACTAAAAACAAAAAACAAGTTGATGAAAGAAGTGATGATCGTTGGTTTAGAATTGAAGATAGGTTTTTGAACAAAACCTAAGGGTTTTGCAAGAGAGCTATCGTGGGTTGATGAAAAAAGAAGAAAAAGTGTTTTTCAAAGGCTTTTTCACTCTTCTCCAACGATCTCTTCATTCTCTCCAAGCTTCTACAAGCTTCATCCTCCTTCCTTCTTCATCGTTGATTCAAGCTCTCCAAGGACAAAGGTAGGAGCTAGCACTCTTTACTTTGTTCTAGCTATTCCCGGGTCAAAGGGTTTGTCCCGGTTAGGTTTTCCGATCTCTGCGTGGATACCGTTAGAGACGGTCTCCTTTGGTCGTTTTGGTTTGACTTTGTTATATAGTCACATGGATCTTGGCTTTCGGGAAGGTCCCGGAACAAAAATTTTTGTTTTCCGCACCATGGGCATGTGATGCTCACACCGGGATTTTCCTACAGATAGGACCTTTGGCCTACCGGTTAGCTTTACCGACCGAGATGTCTCAGTCTCATGACGTCTTCCATGTGAGTATGCTCCGCGGATATCGGTCAGATCCGACACATGTGATACCGGTTTAGGAGATTGAGGTGTCTAGTAATCTGAGTTATGTTGAGGAGCCGATCCAGATTGTCGGGTCTCGGGTGAAACGATTGAGGCATAAGAGTATTCCTTTGGTGAAAGTGATGCGGAGAAATCATTCGACTGAGGAGGCCACTTGGGAGACCGAGGAGCATATGAGGAGACAGTATCCTCATCTATTCGATCAACCAGGTACGAATTTCGCGGACGAAATTCTTTTATTAGGAGGGGGGAATTGTAACATCCCACCCTCAACGGGAAGGATAGAATGGTAATTTGGCATAGGATGAGATGGATTGGGATTTAATAGGACTATTCATGCATAGGACTGTTCATGCATACTAGTATTGATACACAGTGAATTTTGTGCATATGAAATTACTGTACATGCATACATGACATTCTCGGTTTTTGTGCCTAATGTAGTTTTACTGTGATTAACGTGGTTCTTGTGTCTGAAAAAATATTCGAAAGCGCCATTCGAAAGTGTTTTATATTTTAAAGGATTTTAGGAATTTTCCGGAATTTTCAGAGAAAATTCCGGATCGAAAAAAATCGCCAAGTGATTTAATGGTTACTTTTCGGTGGCGAAATTGCTACCCAATGGCCTTTGTCATATTGGGTATATGATTTTGGAATTGAAATTAGGGTCATTGGACTAGAATGGGTCAAATTGTTGTAGGATTTCTAAATCCTATCCAATAATTTGTTTTAATTGTTTAAAGTTGCTTTGACTTTTCTTTTAACCTTGGACTAGTAGACTTTTGACACCTAGCCTTCATTGAATGCTTCCTTATCTCCCTCCCACGGTTTTGCTTTGTAAAAGAATGAAAAAAGTTGAATGTTTGGCTTGTTTTCTAAGCTCCACCGAAACCTACTTCCCTTTTTGAATACCTCCATCGATTTTCTTCTTTTCTAAGTAAATCCTTCCTCCAAACTCAAGCTTTCCTTCATGCAACCAAGTTGTTGTCTTGCCATGGAGAACTTACACTTGTATGAGGTTAGAAGCAAAGAAAGAATTGAAGAGAATTGAAGTTTGGAAGCTAAGTAGGTTAGTGATTAAGTTAAGCTTTAATGATGCTTTGATTATGAATTTAATGCCTTAGTTGTTAGATGCATTCAATGGGACTTATGGTATAATTATTATGCTTATTGATGCATTAATTTGATGAAAATTATAGTTTGAATTGGTGGGTAAGGTTATGTTTAAGTATGATTGGATGAAGTAGTATAAGTGAAGTGTTTTTAGCTTGATTTTGAATTGAATATGGATGTTTATTCTTGCAAAGAATTTAAGAGGTAGGTGCTGCCAAATTATGGTAGGTATTCCTAGTGAATGTATGATTGATATAGGGACTGATTTTGTGTCCCATTGAGATGCTTATGGTAGTAGAAGTTCAATTGGCATGATAGGAGTTGTGATTGAGTAGTAAAGCTGAAAATGTGAGTTTGACTTACTGTACTGTTTTGAGCATAACTCATTATGTAGTTATGAAAATGAGGTGAGGTTTGTTCCAAATAAAACTTTAGTTTGTTGACTACAATTTTGTGTGAAATAGGTGTTGTCTAATTTTAGCATTAAGAGGTTGAAATTTGGCTTGGAAAGTTACTGCTGGGACTTATGTGAACAGTATCCAGATTGATGACCTGATTGTGTTGATGATTTTTCTCAATTAATTGAGAAGGAATTAGGGAAAATGGTCTAAATGAAAGTTGAAGCCTGTATTGTTAGCTTTCCAATTCCACTGATTTTTCAATTTTTAGATATGTATATTGGGAGATATGCATTGATGACTATTGGCTGGTAAAATGCATTTTAGTGAAACCTAGCTGAAATGTCAGTTTTGTGAGCATTCTGTTTGGAAGCAATTTTAACAATTTTGTGAATTGAATTGGCTTGGGTGATCTTCCTAAGAGTTGTATAGGAAGTAATTATATTGAAAATAGTATATAGCATGTTATTTTTGGATAACAGAATTGGGATTTATGAATTTTCAAAGATTGGACTGAAGTTAGGTCATTGACTAGTGGTCAGGGCAGAAACTTGCATGACAGTTTTGAGCTTGTTAATGATGGAATTGGATTCTGAGTCCTTTATGAAAATTGAAGTATGAGATCTTATCTTTCCAGTGATATAAGGTAGTGATTTTTTTGACATTGGTGCTAGGAGATATGCTGCTTTGAAATGTACTGTTCAGATTGGGAAATTCCAGTGGGAAGATGCTTTGGTGAATTGTTTGGCCTAGTTAACAAATGAATTTGATTTCAGGTTTTTCATGAAAGTTGTAGATAACATTGGGATCTTTCTGAGAATATTTATTGTGTAATTTTTGACATAGCAAATGAGAAGTTATTGAATTTACAAGGTACTGTACTGTTTTAGAACCCATTGACTGGGCAGTAACTTTGATTGCATTTTTGACACCCTTAGAGGTGAAATTGGCTTTTGTGTCCCTCATAAAACTTGTAGACCTCTCTTTCTCTATGAAATAGACACTAATTTTGTCTAATTTGGAATTCGGGGTAGGGAGTTATGCCCTGTGTAAGTTGGGATGTCGCAGGACGTTTGTTCTAGATCTGCTATTGTTGTAGCATAAGTCGACTTGCATCCCAGACAAGTCGCCTAGGACATACACAGTGGTATAAGTCGACTTGCATCCTCAGACAAGTCGACTAGGATCATATATTTTCCTTCTTTTACTCATAACTTTTTCGTCCGACTTCCGATTGACCTGATTCTTGAGGCATCGGATTCGTGAAATATTGAATTTCATTTCATGAGAAATTGAGAATTTTCGGACGAGAAATTGACATGGGACCTGGTAATGGTTTGTTTGGTCACTGTTTTATTTAATTGAGGACCTATAGAGGTCCAAATTGAGCGTCGTCAGCGCCATTTGATTTCTCATTTTTTAACGGATTTTTCGGATGGAAAAAAATGAAATTAGGGCTGGGAATCTCATGAACATGCATTTTCACCTACATGTGCATCATTAACTAACTCGGATTGATATTTAGTGATCGCTTTGTTTCTCGATTCTTATAGCGACACAACCAAGCGCCGATCGACCGACGAAGCAGAGACTTCTTGGCATTAGCTCTAAGTAATAGGTGAGTAACCTAGATGGGTTTTCAATTATTACTTGTCAAATATGGGGATAATGGCGACCAGAATGTGTACATTAGGTGACCCGTCCGCCATTACTATGATTGATCAATTATGAACTGCTCATTGTTGTGAATTATGGATCGTTACTTACGATACCGATCGTTAATTGGCGTGTTTGACTATGAATGATTAATCGTTTATGGGGATGTTGTAATTAGGCATGTGCATTCATGATGGATGCATAAACCGATAAAGGAAAATTGTGAACCGATTCGCCATCGATATCAAACGAGCCTAGAGCTCGAATATCAAACGAAGCTTAGAGCTCGGGGAGATAATTCTCCTGCACGCGTCTATTGATCATCAATATCGCTTACGCTTCGGTCACAACACCGTAATTAAACCGGAAAAGAGTCACATGTGCATTGCATCATTATCGACCGAAAACCGAAATGGGTTTGACAAGATTGGATCAGATATTATCGCGGATGAGACCGTAGTATTCACTGAATCGCCTTATTATCGTGAATTGATTATGTGATGCATGAATTGAGAGAACCATCGATGATGGTTCCTCATTGAGTTCGTAAACTCATCCAAAATTGCAATATATTTATCAGGACTTGAAGAGTACCCCGTTTGACACGGGAGTAGGTCTCTGTAGGCAAGTGAAGGATAGAGGTCGGGATCGATTCGCGTCAGCATTAGTGTCTTATCGAATTAGTTTCGCAATCATTGTACAACAATGCTTTATATTTATAATGAGCCATTGTCGTTTTATTGTTTTTATACATTGATCGATTGTAAATTATTATGGATGACCGTAATAATCGAAAATGGTTAATTGTGAACATGGACTCAAGATTGCACTCCACAACCTTTGTAAACTAATTAGTATGTGAACTTTATGGTTATTGTAAAATATTGTTAAATGATTGTAATAACTGCAAATGTTTTCACTGCTTTCTTTGCGCTAATGTACAGTTCAAAAGAAAAAAAGAGAGAAGAAAATGATATCCGAGTTTTCACCGATCGATGTACGCCACCCTCATGAGCACGGACTCAGATATCACCAACGATATTGGGTTTGGGTCACTCGGGAGTGGGGTGTTACACATAAGCCTCAAAATCAGAAATCAGAAGCATACCGGCTACCACATCTGGGGAATCCTGAGCCTCCTGCTGAGTCATGGCATAGACTCTAGCTTTGGGGCGCAATGGCCGTCACCCCTCCGTCTCACCACGGATCCCTCAGCTCTACCACGGCCTCTACCTCGGCCTCTCAGTCCAGATCGACCACCACGACTCTGCAAGACCAGAGTTCCGCCAGATCTCCCAATCATACCGATCGAGCTCCCATCTGTGTGAGCAATCCCTGATCTGATGCTCCATGGAGCCGCATCTGAGGCAGGCTCCAATCAATCTCCAGCACTCCCCACTGTGTCTCCTCTCACAATGCTCACACACAGGAGGAATCGACTGAATCTCTGCATCGCCATCGCCATCGCCATCGGTCTGAACAAATCTTCCTCTCTGGCCATATCTGAACGGTCTAGCTCCTCCTGATGACCTAACATTCCTACTCAAGGCCTATACCCTCGCTAGAATCGCCTCGACTATCACTCACCTCTTACTCTCGGGCCTCGACTGAGACTCACTGGTCTGTCTCAAATTTTGCTCAACTTGAACAACAAAGACCCTCATTTCACCAACAAACGTGTCCATATCAGATCTCGCCAATCTGGTGCGGATCTCCAAGTTGAGGCCATTCTCGAACCTTCGAAACCGATCAGCCTCAGTAAAAATCAGGGCAGTAGCATATCCCATAAGCTCGTTGAATCTCACCTCATACTCTGCTACAGTCATCCGACCCTGCCTCAATTCTAGGAATTCCTGCATCTTCGTCTCCATATAGACTTTGGGCATATAATTATCCCTGAAAGCCCTCAAGAAATCATCCCATGTCAGAATACAAGGCACGGTGGTATCGCCGGACGATCTTCCACCATCGATATCTTGGGCCTTACGAAGAGAGGCGATAATCAAATCTCTCGTCCGAAGTCACATCCATCGATCAAGACTCTCTCGGCCCTCTCCGGCCATCCCTCGGCCTCGGGGTCATCTTTGCCATAGAAGTCAATGACCCCTAACTTGCTAGATCATCATACCTCCTCTCCCGTCTCACGGGAACTCTAGGAGGCAACTCCTCTGAATGAGGTACTGGTGACTCCCTACTAGCTCCGACTGATCCTTGGTCAGCTGGTTGATCAATCTGATCCCCAAGAACGGATGACCTATAATAAAACATAGATTCTGATCAATTTATGCTTTTCTCACTGAAATTCAAGCCTAATTATGCACTATGCCCAACAGATGCCAAACCATGCTCTGATACCACCTAATCAGCGCCCTTATCGTAGTATGCACTTAACGCCTGGGTCATTCCGATACGTATCCTACAATAAGGGAGAGCTACAAACAGACAGTCACTACAATACTCTCATGGCATCATATTCATAAAACCGTAAGATAAAAATCACTAAATTTTGAAATCCAAAAGCTTTCTCATTTCATAACATCAAAATAGAAATTTACATGACTATCAGTTTTCCACTGTCTAAATACAATACTCCAAAAGGAACTGATACGAAAATCTAACTAGGTCATCCCCAAAAACAATCCCAGCTGACCGACCTGTGTGCCATGACTTCTCTTGCCAACACGATCAACACGGCAGGCAAAGTCTCTCTCTGGAGCTAGGAGTCTACTCTCTCGATCCTGAAAAATAGATTGCAATTTTGGGTGAGTTTGCGAACTCAATGAGAAACCATCATCAATGGTTCACTCAATTCATGCATTATGCAAATAGCATACAGATCATCACAATAGCACGTTCAGAATATCATAAAGCAATGTACAGATTTTCACTATAGCATATTCAGAGAGATTTCAAAGTAGAATCACATAGATGCAAGGCATGTTGCCTCTTTCCCAATCCAGAAATCAATTCAATCCACAAATACATGAATACAAGACATTTTCTATTTTATTTCAGTGTTGTGACTGAGCGCCTGTACTGTCCCTATCTGGGCACATTAAGCAGTGAGCTTGAGGCTCTAAACTGTCCCTTTTATGGGCGCATTAATCATTGAGCTTATAGCTCTAACTGTCCCTTTTATGGGCGCATTAATCATTGAGCATATAGCTCTGAACTGTCCCTTTTCGGGCGCATTTAACATTGAGCATATAGCTTTGAACTGTCCCTTTTCGGGCGCATTTAATGATAAACGTGTCTTAGGGGTAGGAGAGCCCTCTGGGTATGCACTACTTCCCACGCACCTTAGGAATAGGAGAGCCCTCTGGGTATACACTATTCCCTTTTCAAACACAAGGCTATTTTTTAGTAGTCAAGCTTGTAGCTCTCGGTAGCAGCTCCAGTCACAACCGTTATTAATCAATCCTTCATGGAAATTCATTTATCACAATATTACAAAAATCACATTACCATCAGAACCCATTTATCAAAATCAGACATAATGTTCTCAATCATACATCTTATCATACAGTAGCAATTTATCACATTCACAAACTATTTACACTTCAATATCAATATCGCTAATCCCTCGGACCTTCGGTTTGAAGTTACAATCAAATAATTCACATATACCCGTCATTCATCTTCACAGAACTATAAGTGTAGAACTTTAACAATTAAGATTGAGGAACCAACTAGGTTACTCACCTGTATCTTCTGAGCTACTGCCTGGAAGTCCCAGCAATATCCGTGGAATGTTGTTCCAACGGTGCCTCTATAACAGTCAAAGTAATCCCATGTTACCAAATGCACAATCAGAAAGGTTCACAAATGCACATGCTGAAATGCAAAAATGTACAATGCATATTCGTAAAATTTCAGGCGCTATATCCCAATTTCCACTTTCTTTTGCCTCAAAACCAACTTTTCATTCTATAAATACCACAACATTTAGACAATGCCTTTAATTTCTCAAGAAAGACCTCAAAGCCAAAATTACTATTCACTTGTTCAAAATCACCCATTATGCTAAGTTTCTAAAACCCCAAAAGCATTTCAATTATTTTCAGAAGTCTCCAAATTATACTCCAATTATCAAACAACAACATTTAGGTTGAAATAAAAACCTATCCTCAACTTTCATTCAATAATTGAGATATGACTAATTTGAATTCAAACTTTCTTTCTTCACCTCAATCGTAGACCTCTTTCTCTAGTTTATAACGAATCAAAAATCACCTCATTTGGAGGTCTACCTCATTAGTTATGACCCAAAAATTAAACTATATCAGTTCAGAAAATAGGGGCTCGTCGCGACCTAAGGACGCTCGTCGCGACGACAAAAGATGCTCGTCGTGAAGAAAGGATGCTCGCCGCGACGTCATGAAGTGGCTCGCCGCGACGAGGCCCTCGCACACGTCGTGGCAAGAACATAATTCCTCGTCGCATCGTGGCGCAGAGACGTCGTGACGTGCGGGTTCCAGGCCTTCTTCTCCGACAATATTTCACCTATTTTCTCTACCAAATTTCAGCCATAACTCAACCTAAACTACCACAATCTTTCACTTTAAATACCATAAATGCATTTAAACTAACAATAAACAACATACAAGCCAATTACTTACCAAATCAAGCTTCCTCTCCTCAAACTTCCAAAATCTTCTCCAACCTCTTAACAACTACGACTCTCTCCCATAACCTCAACAATCTTCATCTTTTCAAGGATTAAGGTTGGTCTTAACAACAAGGAAGGAGCAAGCAAGTGAGCCACAAGAAATCATGTATGGAGGAGGAACAAGAATCAATCGATGGAAGAAAATAGCATGCCCTGGGATGGGGGAGATAAGTCTACTGCCAAAGTGATTTTGTAACTTTCAAAGGGAACAAAATATCAAGACTTAAGGCATTAAGGGTTACTCTCATAACAAATTTAAAACCTAGGGCTTAAGGCATATTACTCAACTTTTCCTCAATAATCACAGAGTTCTTTTTCTCTTTTCACTTTTCAAAATTCATTTCTAGTCTAATTGTCCTCAAATTCCAATGGTTCCACATTTTTATTTCCTAAAAGTCAAATGTCTATTTTTCTCATTACCATTGGACAGTTATTCCAGTACTATAAAATCAATCAGTCCGTCACCTAGAAAAATCTCCGGTCCGGACTTTTTCTCCCAAAATTTCCAAAAAATTTTCTAAGGGTCACTAACAACTGAAAATCACTCCTAAGACATTCCAATTCACATTTCAAACACAATTATCCCCCAAATTCACAAAGCACAACATATTCACAAACAATTCAGATTCACACATGAATGCCAGAAAATGTCATGAATGCATGTACCTATATGTGTATGTGCAAAATGTCTCATTCCTCTAAAATTAGAGGCCAAATGAATGCTCATATCAATTATGCAATCTAACTTACCAGCCCATCCCAATTTACCAATATACCCTTCCCATCGGTGATGGGATGTTACAAATAATGTTAAGAGATATATTTTGCAAATGTCGATTTAGAATAAAATGATGATTTGTTCAACTCCAATTTTGATTATAAGTGAAAGAAGTTCAGTTTAGCACTTATACATCTTCAATGTGCTTAATGATATGAAAGTTACCCTTACTAAAATTTCAGAAATCTATTATGTAGTTTGTATCACATGCAAACTATCTTGCTTTCCACTACTGTTTATAACATTTGGACTGAAAGAAATACAAGAACATTCAAGGATGAAGCCATACATCAAATGCATAATTAAGAACTCACAATAAACACCTAAAGGTATAAGTTAAGCATTGCACAACTTCATTAATGAAAATAAAACAAAAAAATAATACCGATTCAATTAATAATGGTTCTTCGACAGTCATGAACATAAACCCAAACAGAAGAAAGGATTTTGAGAAATTTTGACAGCTTGAAGGAGAATGGAGTAGCCTTTTATTATGGTTGTCATTGAAAACCTAATACAAAACAACGTCATTTTTCTTGTTTAGGTAAACGATGTTGTTTCTTGTTTATTGTTGTTGTTTGGAAGTAGTATTAATTAATTTGCTACGATCTATTATATTTGGTCGACAAGCGTTAGATGTAGCAACTAATACATGGTTAAATCGCCAAAGCTTGTGAGTTCATAAATAATTTTTATAAATTTATTTTCCTATTCCAAATAAAACATAATTTGAATTAAAATTAAATTATTCAATTGAAAACTATTTCAAAATTAATTAGATGACCGTTTAAATAAATTATAATTGACTTACAATTTTCAGAAAATTACATATTTGATTATTATAATTTTGAAAACGTGTTTTAAAAATTATAAAATTGTACATTTTGATTATTATAATTTTGAAATTTGTATTTACAAAATTATACATTTTAATTATTGTAATTTTAGAAAAACTAAATTATAATAATTTAACAAGACATTTTAATATAATTAGAAAACTATTTCTAACAAATTAAAATTAAACATTAGTCATTCCCAAAAATTAAACAAATGAAGAACAATTGCATATATAAGTGAGAAGATTAATTTAACATTTTGTATGATGTATTAGGAATACCTCATATATATTAATCAATTAAGAAAATTAAGAAAGTAAAGAGATTGCTTTTGTTTTAGGCAACGATGTGGAAATTTGGTAGCAAATTATCTACCATTTGCGACTAAGTATGGTGGTTGGTAGAAATGGTCTTCTGCGACTCAAATTACTTTGTCACAAAAGCCATCGAGTATTTAAATTAAATGTATCTTTTTATACAAATAATAAGGTTAATGGTATATTAAGGGCTAAAGGGTATATGTTGTCATGTTAGCGATAAATTTGGTTTAAATGAAACATGGTTTGCAATCCTTATTAATTAAACTAATAACAAAAAGAAGATACAAATTTTTAAAATTTTTTCCTTGTTTTGTTTATCTACCAAATTAAAAGTAAGGATTAGTAATTCCCAAAATTAAGCAAATCAAGAACAACTCGATATGTAAGTGTAAAAGAAAAATTTTCATTTTGTTATTGGTAATAAGAATAATTCATATATGTTAATCAATTAAGAAAATTAAGAATGTAAGGAAAATGCTTGGGTTTTGGCAACGTTGTGTATAATTGGTAGCAAAATTGGAGAGATAGGCGACAATAGTTTTGATTGTTGGACCCCGAACCTTGAAGCGAAAAATTAGAAATATGAAAATGAAAGTAAATGAATGTTTTGGTATATAAATTGTGTTATAGATGTTATTTGTGCCTTAATGAGATATGGGTTTAAGTAAGGAAAATGAGTTGAGAAGCCTTAAGCATGAATCATGATTAGATGTTGGATCCCGAACTTTTGATGAAAATTAGAACTATTAAAATGAATTTAAGTGAGAAAGAAATTGGTGAGAAAATTTTGAATTTAAGGAAATTTGATGAAATTAAAAAAATTCCTAAAGTGAAAGTGTTTGAAAATGTGTTGTTTTGAATATTGTAAATTTATTGTTTTGAATACTTTGATACAGTTGAAAGATTGTTTGTTTGAGTTTTTAAAAAAAATTTAGAAGATGAATGCTTTGAAAGTTTACTGTGTATACTTGGAAAATCTAGAAGGAAAGTATTTCGATTTTATTAAGAAAATGTTTGAAAATTATAAATTCCAAATATTTGTGAAAATATTTATTGAATATAGTTATGTAAAGATTTGAAAGCTTATGATTTCGAATGTTTATGAAATAATACAAAATGTTGTTTATAAAAGTAGTTGAAAATGATGATTTTGAACATTCTTGCGTTATTTATAAAATATGGTTTATCTAAGTTTATGATTTCGAAAGTGTTTAAAAGTTTATGATTTTCAAATTGATTATAAAAGTGTTTAAAAAATTAAAATTATGATTTCGAAATTATTTATGTAAAGGTTTGAAATTTGGACTTAGAATGATTTGAGAAGGTGGAAGAAAGAAAGTATCTAATTTTGGTATTGATTTCAAATGGTTTGGAAAATTGCTCCAAGTTCTAAGTGTTTGAAAATTTAGATTTCGAATATTTTGGAATTGATTTTAAAATCGTGTTTAAATAAAGGTTTGGAAAGTGATTGTTTTGAAATCGTTTATAACATATCGTTTACAAAACCTTTGGAAACATTTATGATTTCGAATAGTTTGAATTAGTGATAAAAGATTGGTTTTGTAAGATTTTTGAATGTTTGAATTAGTTATAAAAATATTTCTTATGAAAATGATTGGAAAATTATGATTTCTAAATGTTTTGAAATAGGTATAAAATGTTGTTTTGAAAAAATGTTTGGAAAATCATGATTTCATTGTTTTGGAAAGTAGGAAAACTATGATTTAGAATGCTTTTGGGAATTAATTATGAAATATCGTTTATGTAATTGTTTGATTTTCGTTTGATGAAATTCTTTGCTTTTGGAATAACTTTAGAAATTTTGTTATATGTTCAATGATATGAGAAATTGAAACTTTCAATTTGAAAGTTTTCAAAGGTTTTAAATATTGATAGATTTCGAGCATGTCGGAATTACGACAATTATTACAAAAGTTAGATTTATTGTTTCTAAAGGATTTTGGAAATTGATTTAAGAAAATTGTTATTGGTATATTCAATTTTTAAGAAATTGTTATTTATGTTTTGGAAAATCAAGGAGAGAAATGCTTTTGGAAATCGATTTAAGAAATTAAAATGATTAGTGATTTTATTGTTTTGAATAAAAGGTGAAAATCGTGGTTTAAATTTTGGATGAGAAATGTATTGTGATTTTAAATGTGTAAGAATTATGTTTCAAAGGAATTGATAAAGTTGTTATCTATTTTGTGTTGCATACTTGTTTGATGAATGATTGTGAATTTGTAAGAATTTGATTGGTGCATTTGTATTTTGCAATATGACATATGAAATTATGTGCTTAGTGAATGTGATTTGTGTCTAGTAAGACACGACATGACAATGTGAAATTTGAAAAGTGCCTTGGCAATCTGTTTGTTTAAGCATGAATATGTGAATTGTATGGGTTTGGTCAGGTCCCTCCGTGAGAGTCAGCAGACTGTCTCCCTCGATAGCCTTCTCCCGCTGCAGTAAGTGGCTTAGGAGTTCGATTTGGACTCCCCTCATTCCTGTTTGCATATGACCGCTATCTTGGGAATGTGTAGTACGTCTGTTAGGACCGAAACCAAACCAAACTATTACTGTTATGTTATGTGATTTTGATTTTGTTTACGTCGTGAAATTTCTCTTATGTGATGCATTCATGTTGAAATTTTGCATGATTTGTGAAAAGGTTGAGAACTTGAGAAATGAATTTGAGCTGTTTATGAATGTTTTGAAAAAAATTTGAAAATGAGTCTTTGGATAAAATTTTGAATGGGAAAGGTTTGAAAAGTTTGAAAAGAAAATTTTCGCTTATGTTTCATTTATCGTATGTTACCCATCGAGTATTAAGTTCACCCCACCTCTCATCCCCATCTCGGGTTTCCAAACGGAGATTAGATGAAAACGGTCCGGATATCGATTCTGCATGTGTCAGTAATAGAGTTCGTTGAGATTGTGGTTTTTGGTTTGATATCGTGGATTGAAAATGTCACTGTGGTATTGATGATGTATTTGAGTTAAGTTATGGAATTGAATTTATGTATGATAGTGGAATTGGATTATGTAAGTAGATCATGGTAGTTTATACGAATATGATTGAATTGTATTCGAATTGAAGTATGTATAATGGATGGAGATTATGAAGTGCTTAGATATAGGATTGCGTTTCTGCTGGTGTGATGGATTCCGGACGGGAGGTCCGATGTTGACTTGTGTTGATTGGGATATGTATTAGAAGTGTATTTTTTCCTTGCAGAAATTTTTGGGCTGTCTAAATACAGCCGTTATGCTGCCCGATTTTCGATAAAATCGGTGTTACGACAAAAGTCGAAAAGGAATTAGAATAAGTGTTTTACTCAAAAATGGAATTTTTGAGTTATTGCATGATTAAGAAGAATTAAGTGAGTTGAGATTTGTATATGGATGAATTTCCAAAAGTGGGAATTGTTGGTATTTGATTTGCATGAGTTTGAATATGATAGTTATATATAAAAAAATACCGGATTTGGATAGTCTAGGTTTTCAACGCGATTATGTTCATCTATTCGTTTTTGTTCTTTGTTCTTTGTTTCTCTCGGATGTCGGAATTTGTGTCAATTGAATTGATTCGCTTGATTTCAGTTCAATTACTCTGTTTGTATGTTTTGCATCCGATTCCGATTTGCTTTCGCTTTGTTATCCAATTTTTTATTAGTATTCCGATTTCTCATATTCGTTTTGCTTGATCGATTGCTTTGTTTTCCGATTCGAAATTTCGTTGCGAAATTTCCGTTTCCGTTTTGATTCTGTTCGTTTTCGGTTTCCGCTTTCCAATTGGGATCCGGTTCCCGGATCGGGTCCCAACATTAAATATGTAAGATTTTATGGAAAAGCAAGAGATTGTGAATGACAAGATGCTATGGAATGTGAGAAATCATATGAATTGAGGCTGAGATTTGGATGAATTCCAAATGATAGTTGAATTGTTATAAATGATGTGTCCGACATGTTTTAAGCATAACTTTTGTTGTAGTGCTCCGAATTGAATGATTTTTGAGTCATTATGAAATTAAGACATAAAGGAACAATTCTCTAGAAGGAAGTTTTGACAAATTTCTTCAAATTGATAGAGCGAATCATGTCCGAAAGTAAGCATTACTTAAAGGAAAATTCAGGGGCATTATGGGAAGTCCACTTAAAGGGGTTTGTTTTAGGCCATTGGTAAGGGACAAAAGGGTATTTTACACCTCATTTAATGACTTGGCATATATTTAAAGAAGGATTGTCATTGGTTCTAGAAGAGTCACGAAAATGAAAGAAAGAAAACTAGGAGCGAAGAGAGAAAAGGGAGAAATCGTGGAGGAGAAGGAGAAAGAGGAAGAGGAAGCTAGGGTTCTGATTTTGTGAGCTTCCAAAAGCATTTTTGAGTTGTTTCCAAAGGGAAAAGAAGGAAGAAGTCAAGAGTTTCCTTCCAAGCAAGAAGAATTTCGAAAATAGAGAAAAAATAAGGTAAGAGTTAAGTGTTGATCTTTGAGCTTTAATGAGTTTTTGGGTTGATTAGGCTTAAGATGGATATGGGTTTGTTAATTTATGAAGTAAATTTTAATGATTTTGCTTTGGGTTTTGTTTAATTTTGGATGATGTTATTTGGGATTATACCCACTTGTATAAGTTGGAGATTTTAGAAGTTCTTGATTAAGCTATCATGAAATTAGTATGAGTTGGTAAGTTATGTAATCAATTTTGAGAAGTATGAGGGTTATGATATTGGATTTGGTTGATTATGGCTTAGGTGATTTTAAGTTGGAAGAGAGAGGGAGTCAAAGATCAAATTGAAGCATTTGGACAAGATTATGGCATGGATAAAAGGTGGATAATATGTTTGTTTTTCAAATTTTAAGTTATTTGTAAGTTTTGGAAAAATCAAGAAAATGATCATGTTTTCTAAGCTATTGTTTTACAATTGAATTTGGAAAGGTTATGAATTGCTGTGTTCTTTATGCTTAATTGATTGACAATTCAATATGTGAACTTGTGTGACATGACTTCAAACTGATTTACAATTGTCTAAAGTATGCATTTTTGGTCTAGAAAATTAAAGATTGTTATGTGAATTATGGTTTGCAAATTGTGAAGTAATGCTAGAATTGCATATATATGTCATGTTCATGAAATCAAGTTTTCAAGAAAGTGCCATTTGGGCAAAGAAATTTTAAATGCATGATTACATGTTATGTGGGTTTCGGCATAGTCCCTCATGTGGAGTCAGTGCACTGGTCTCATTCTTAAAGCCTTCCCCCGGCATGCCCGCAAGTGGCACGGAATTCCTTTTAGGACTCCCTAATGTGTACGATTACACAAGGCCATTTTATGGAATTGTGTAGTCATCATGTGTATTGGACTTGCCGAACCATTATAATGTGTTATAGGATTTTAATGTTGCTTGAAATGTGATGCATTCATATCTTTAAGATTGTTCATGCTTTGTGAAAGGAAAATTTGAGTTTTACTGGGAATAAGAAAGTGAGGTATCAAGCTGGTGGGTTTTTGGCAACTGGGTATGAATGTTTTGAAAAAAGTTGAAGAGTTTGTGAAATAAACGTTTGATGAAATTTCTATTATGAAATTCTTTATAAGATTGCAAAAGTTTTGAGAAAAAGATTTTGCTTATTTTCCAACTTACAAGCATATTATCCACGAGCTCTCTAGCTCACCCCCCCTTTCATCTCCATCTCCAGGTATTCGAGAAGGAGATCGGATGAAAGCATGGAAAGACTTTAAGTTCGTTTTGTATAGCGAGAGTTTTGTATAAAGTAGAGTTTGATAATGATTTTTGTATAAGTCTTTGATATGGCTTAATTGCCATAAATGTATTACAAGCATTTTATTGCAGGATGTATGAGAATTATGATACTGTATAAGAACATGATTTATGGAATTGGGAATGTATTTTGGCTATGGATTGTTCATATGGGTTAATTGGAATGTACATATATATAGACATGGATGATCATGGTTGATGATGAGATTTGAATTGTGAAGATTTATAAAATGCGATTGGTTGAGTTTGATGGGAGCATTAAATTGTATATGAGTTAATGGAAATTGTATATAAGTTTGAATGTGATGAAGATGAATTGAATATGAAAATGACTGGAAAAGGGTTAGAAATAGGATTGCGTTTATCTTTGAGATCCGGACGGAGGGTCGGTAGATTATGATGTATGTGTGATTCTTTGAAAGTTATAGCAGTGAGTTTACTACTTGCAGGTTTTTGGATAGGTTAAAATGCAGCTGTCATGCTGCCCAATTTTTAGTTGATTAGTATGAGTTTCCCATTTTGAAAGAGATCAACAAAAGTTGAGAAATGAACAATAAGAAAAAGTAAAGAGAAAAACAAAATTTATATCGATTTGGATAGGTCAAGTTTAAGGTATCCAACGCAATGCTTCTTTAAGATAATTATTCCCAGATGTCGGACACTTGTAATGCTATTCGATTTCTTTTCATTTGTATGTTTTGATTCCCAATAGTATTCGATCCTATCGAATTGATATATTTGTTTGGCATTTGTATTCGATTCCATTCGATTTTCCATTTGTATTCGATTCAAGTTATTTGATATTCGTTCGACCCACTTGTCACATATGTTTCGATTTTCCATTATCCGCTTTTCTGTTCCGATTCATGTGTTTGCTTCACTATTTGATCCGATTCATTGCTTTTCGTTCCGTTTCGGATACGTTTTAGGAGGGATCATGTGCAGTTAGGTAGTGTGGTTCAAGTGTTAAGTTTTTAGGTTAAGTGTAATAAGTTGAGTCTCAGAAATGGGATCCAACATTGATCGTCGGAAAAAAGGTAAAAGGTTTAGTATTGGCGATGATTTATCAATTTGGTAGAAAAATGTTGTACAATTTGCAATGCTATTTTATATTCGTAGTAAACCTTTAACATTTGCCAACTAAATGTAGATTTGTCACCAAAAGTACCGGATGAGAAAAATTAAACAGACATTATAATGGTTGAGTTGTGTAGAAGTTGTGTTGTTGTTGTTGAAGAAAAAGAAAACAGAAGATAATTTTCTATTTTTTAGTTGAAATTTACTTGCCCATAAGATGTTCGACAAAAGTCTATAATGAGTTTTGAATTTATAAATGTTATGGTCTTTTGTAATAATGGTATATAAATGTTCATTTTGATTGGTTTGATAAAGCCTAGTGGAGGCTTTGGAAGCGAAAAACATGAATCTGCATACATTCTAAGGTAAAGGAAACATCCTAAAACAAAGAAGTGATTTAATATTTTGTAATTTTAAAATTAAACTCACTTTTTAGTAATACATATATGTAAACAAATAGTTATTGTAATGTTATCATAAGAATACATATTAGCTAAATATGATAACTTTCTTATAAGTATAGATAAAAATACTTTATCTCATACTTTAATTTTATACAATATTTATTAAAATAATAATATCTTTGGCTACAATTGTTGGACCAATGGTGGTTGATAAATTAAATCCACGTATGTTTTGATAATAATAAAATGTATAGAATTGGTTAAGAAATTATTTAAGGTGATTTGGATTCAAATACATCAAGACTGCATCAATCTTGAATGGGCAAGACATAAATCACGGTGAAATCAAGAAGGAAATAATCTTCATCATGCTAGAGACATTAAACATGAAGATTATAGAAGATTTGATTGAATATATCCGTTGGAGTCAGCAACAAGTCAACCAACATTTCATAAGTCGACTAATAAATTAAAGATCATCAGATGGTGGTTAAAATAAGTCGACTAATATGTTACAAGTCGACTACAAATAAAATGAATAGGAACACTAGTCGACTATCATGACACTAGTCGACTGATCGAAGAGCAAAGTTGAAGCCTGCAGTAAAAAATGTTAATACTAGTCGACTATCAGGTCGCTGACTATAAGGTACTAGTCGACTATAACAGCTCGACTAGTCGATTATCAAGTGAAGATGACCAAACTTTATGCGAATCATTCAGCAATGGAAAGGAAATAATTTAGCAACGTCTATGAACAATCAACAACGGCTAGTAGACTTCTCAAACGGCTACAATCATCTTACAGTCTGCAAATAAAAGGAGAAACATGAAGGGATTGATAGAGGGCATCCAAATCAAAGCATACTAATATAGTTTTATCAATTGGCTCTCATTCTACTCTTAGCTTTGTCTTAATTCCATTCATCTGTACTGAGAGTTAGTATTTCGATTTTCTATCATTGTGATTATTGTGAGTTGAGTGATTAGAGGAGAATCACTTGGGAGGTAGGATTTGTTCCGAAAAAAAAATCGGTTGTAAAGGCAGGATTTGTGTCGAAAAATAAATCGATTGTAAAGGTAGGATTTGTGCCGGAAAACAAATCGGTTGTAAAGGTAGATTGAGTCGGAAATCAAGTGGTGTTGTAAGAGTTCACACTAAACTAAAAAGTTTGCAGTAAAGTGGTTTGCCAAATCCTAAGTGGGAGCTTAGGTAAAGGATGTAGGTCTCAGCACCGAACCTCTATAAAAACAGTGTTTGTTCTTCTTCCTTACTCTTTACATATAAATTTGTTTAAATTGTTTTTGTGTGAATTAACTTATGATTTTATTGTATAATTTTACAAAAATCTTTAAAGATCTATTCAACCCCTTCTAGATCGTTTACAACAATTTATTATACATGCTTGTTTTTATAATAAGGAATACTTTTACATTCATTTAGACATGGATATATTATAATTAATGAACAAATTAATTCTTTTAAATATTTTATAAATAAATATATCGTGGTCAATATTGTTTGTATGCATATTATATAGATATGGTATAAAATTAAAAATTTAAATGCATTAGAATTATATTGATTTCTTTCCATATGTGGATGAATTAAAAACAAAATATTAAATTGAATATTACTCACTAATATGGATTTGTTCATATTGTAAACATATAGTTAATAAGGCATTAATAATTAGTATCAATAGTATTTTTAGAGTCAAATTAACTTCTTAAAATGTGTTTTAAATTTTCTAAGTTTCATATTATATGTTAGTTGTTACAATAACATTTAATATTCTAGTAACAACTAACATTTAATATTCTACAATTTTAAAATATGATTGATTTTTAACATATGGAATAATTATAATAACAATCTTATAACTACATTTTCCTTATATTAATAGTTGATTTATTGTATACTTTTCTATATGGTGCTGAAAATTCATAATGCATTAAATTTAGTTGTGTATGATGAAATTTTTTGCCATTTATCCTAAGTAAATGTTTATTGGAATTTATGCTCACTTCTTGACTTCTTGAATGTATACATTCAAGAAGTGAGCTTTCACTTTAATTATAGTGAATGCTCACTTATTGAATGTATACATCTACACAAATATACTTCTTGAATGTATACATCTATAGGTTAAAATCGTTGTTTGGTATGTGAGAAATCTCTTTACTTTTAAAATACTTTCTCAAATTGTTCAACATCCTTTGTTGCGCTTTAAATATGCTTTTATAGTACCATAAATAATAAATTTTGTACTTAGTTGGTGATTGTGTATAGGGTTTTCTTCTTTTTTTTTGTAGATTCTGTGTTCCTTTTTTTGATTGGAGCCAAAATCGTAGAATTTGTGTGGCATCTTCATGTATATTCTCCCTACCCACCACATGTTCAACAAAAGCAACTATTGTTAATGCGAATTAGTAGTAACCATTATTGTTATTGCAAATTAATAGTAATCATCTTACTAATTAGCTTGTTAATTAATTGTTTTATATATCGGTTATGGTTTCATTTTGTTATATATTGTTTACGTAATTGGTGCGTATAAACTGAAACAACGTTGTTGAGTTACATAGTTTTTTCTTAATGTAATATTGAATGAAAATGCATGCAATAACTCAGTTATCTTCATTTATTGTATAGCTAAATGGATAAGAGTTGGATGTGTCATAAAAAATGGTCAACAGAATACGTAGAAGGAGTTAAGAGTTTCATGCAATTTGTAAAAGATCAAATGGGTGATGAATGTTGCTGGACCCCGAACTTTTCTTGAAATTTTGAAGTATAAATTGACTTTAGATGAGGATTTTGTGGTGAATTATTCATGTGCAAAGAAAAAGACAATTCAAGAATGTGAATTGTTATATGAGATTAAGATAGTTGAAATATGCTTTTGTTATTGATGTTTATGATTAATTATGGCCTAAAAATGGTGTTTTGAGTTTAAATGGAATTGAGAGTAAATGAATTACTTTAAATGGAGTTGAAAAGCAAGAAATGATTAGTTAAAGTGTTAGATTTTGGAGAATTGAAAATCTAAAATTTTGAGGATGAATAGTAGCAGAAAATGGCAATTTGGATGTGAAATATTTGTGAATATTTCTGGGTTGATTTAGGCTAAATTTGAGAAAACGACCTTCATGAAACTTGTAGCTTTTGCTGAGAGATTTCTATCGCCATGAAATATGACATTTTTGAAGTAAATCACACGTTAGTACAATGCTTATAATACGATAACGAATACACGAGAAGGGGGGTTGAAATGTGTATTTCCCTTTTTGAAAACTCTTCCAAAACTATTTCGTTAAAAATCAAGTTCTTTTACAGAAACTTCAGTACGTTCCAGTCAATCAAAACTTTGAAAACTTGTTTTGAAAATTAAGTAATAACAAAACTTTGAACTTTAAAAGAGATAGAGTAGAGAGAAGTTGACACAACGATTTTATCCTGGTTCACCCCAAACCGTGGGCTACATCCAGTCCTCAGAGTTCTTTCTGAGATTTCACTATCTCTTCAACATATACAAGTATTCTTTCCGAGCCTCTTCAGGTCTTTACACTCAGTATTCTTTCACTCTTAGTCTCTGTAGGCTATCTGTACTACTTTCTTACAAAAGTATTTGAAACTTGTTATAGTAAAACTAGCTCTCAGCTAATTTGCACAATGTTTGTGTACGTAAATCAATTATCTCAACTTTTACTCTTTTTTGCTTTCGCTCTTGCTAACTTTGCAATCTTCGAATTCTTCTTATATTTATAGTCTTCGTCTGTAACTGCTTCTTGATTCTTGATTCTTGAATCTTGAATCTTGAATCTTGCTTCTTGAAAGAAACGGTTAATTAGTTGAGTTCTGTAACTAAATCGAACTGACTCTTATGTCTTCTTTTGAATTCTGCGTCTGCTTTTCTCCGTCTATATTTTTGCGTCTGCGTCTGCTTTTCACTTTGCGTCTGCGTCTGCGTCTATTTTTCATTTTGCTTCTGCGTCTGCTTTTTACTTTGCGTCTGCGTCTGTGTCTGCGTCTACGTTTTGTCTTGCGTCTGCGTCTCTACTTCTCCGTCTGTTTTTCAATCTGTGTCCGTATTTCTTCGTCTGCGTCTGTGTTTGATTCTCCGTCCGTCTGTTTTCTATTTTGCTTCTGCTTTTACTACTTCTTTGTTATTCATCAAAATCATATATATGTAAAGTCATTGTGACTCAACAATCTCCCCCTTTTTGATGATAACAAATTATACACATAAAAAGAAAACAAAATACAATGTTTAAAACAAAAAAAAACTTATCTTTAAAAATCTTCCTCTTCCTTCTTTCTTTTTCTTCGACTCATTCAATCACACTTTTTGAGATTCCTTGATTGCTTCCTTCCATTCTCTTCTGCTGCCTTCCATTCTCTTGTCCCCTTAATTGTTATAATAAAAAATGATCAATGACAATGACTCTTCATCAGTTCTGTCATCATCTTCTTCATTTCATTCATCATCTCCTTTATCTCGTTGACTTCTCTGCGTAAGTGGTGATATCGACTGGGAGTCACATGATGAGGAGGGTTGATCATTATCTTGAGGTGCGATGAGCGCAATTGTTGTAGCATATCGTCCGAGGATGGAATGTGTAATCAACAACCTCAAAATTGGTGGATGAGCGGATAAATTAGCTTCTAGAAGATCTAAATGAAAAGGAGCAGGTAGCATTAGCAACTGTCTTCCTTGCAGGGGTGATCGGCAGCTTATCGTTCAATTTAAGAATTGATCCTTGGAAACCGGTCAAATAAAATTTATACCAAGGATTGCAATACAGGATGCAACCTCGGGTCGACTCTCAAGGAACCAATGCACTAATTGATCCTAGACTAGCCTAATGTTTGAATTATGCATGCAATAAAAGGGGGTTTTGATTGATTAATCTAAAATTAAACTAAACTAAAGCAAAGGTAAATATTTTTGGGATTTTGAAAAGATAAGGCAATTTAAATTAAATGAGACTGAAAACTATTAATTAAAAAACTCTCTTGAAAATGTAGCTCGGGTCATCATCGTTCAAAAATAATATCGAGGTTTGAAATCCACTAAGTTTCGAAAGCTAAACCTTAACAACTCGTTAAGTCCAAAAATTAATTAATCAACTCGATTAATTAAAATTTGTTAAAAACATTAGTGTATGTATAGAATGATTAATGCAATAAATCAACCAAATAATAACACAACCAACTTAATCAGACATAACTAGGCAGATTAAATCAATTAATGCAATCATCCAACTGATATACATGAACTCCATGTATTTAAGAACAACATTCAACAATAATCAATCCATAACATAAATCAAAGTTTAACATCCGATTAAACTATAACCGGATTCAATCCATCATACAATTGCATTCTCCAACTCGGAGTTGATACAAAATATAACGGAAATCTAAAACTAAGATCGATTACCTGTTAAGCTCACGGAACTCGGACCTTACTCCATCTTCAAGAGATCGGAGACTTAGCCACATCACGGCAGAAGAGTCCATCATCGCTGGACACCGACGTTGCTCATGACTCAGACGGTGAAGGATGAAGGAATGGTCGCGGCGAAATGAAGGCGGAAGAGAAGGTGGTGAATGTGACGATGTCTGTTGCCTCCGAATCAAAACTGCAAAAACCAGAGAAAACAAAACCTATTAGGCGAACCGAGAAAGCAGAGAAGAAGAAGTTAACCTCGGGAGAGCGGTCGCTTTGTTTTTGCCTAAATGGCAAGATTTTATAGGAATTGTGCGGGCGGGTCGGATCGATGGATTAATTTCCATTTATAAGCGGGTTACCCGACATTCGCCAAGCGGTAGTAGTAGTTATTCTGGCGAAGTCCGGATGGTCACTTTCGTCATGAATACATTAAATACCATTAATTTGTTGCGACGAATGGAGGTCTTGATTACTGCGGTGAATCTCGAGGCATGTTTACTTCTTAAATGTTGACTCCTTTGGTCCTACAAATACAACCTATTTGCAGATCAATTGTCCCGATAAAATTATGCGAATTAATAACAAATGACAACAAAATATCGACAATGTGCAATTTATCAAAACTCAATGCGGGACCAAAATAAGCATAAAAATCATAGATCGAGTCAACGGATGCATAATTACTAGAAAGCGGGCCTAATTTATAGTATAAATTTGGTCCAATCAAATTCCCCCACACTTAAACCTTTGTACTCCTGAACAAAGCTTATAAGAGTCAAAAAGGTACAAGAGTAAAAGAAAATTCTGCCCATGCTCAAACAACAACCAAAATTGACTCAATCCACTTTATCAGAATTCGAACGCAGCAAATTGAAAGAGTGCTAATAAAACAAACATTGAAAGAATTTAAGCACAAGAGATTGAACAACGGAGAATCACTCAGGATATGGTGTTTACGCTCAACTCACTTGTATAGTAGGGATATTTTTCTCTCAATCTACTTAATACATCTCCTACCATAGGCTTGTATCAATTTTATTTCTCCACTACAAGGACTATCAATTTGAAGATCAAGAGGTCTTTAAGGGTTGTAATGAGCGGGAGGCTAAATGAATGGATGAAGTGAAAGAAAGAAAAATATGAACATGCGCACTAAATGAGGAATTGATGTCAACAACCAAACTAAAACTAAACACTGAAATAAATTGAATACACACTTTTTTTTTCACATTTTGGCTATCTCATTTTGAGATGCTAATCCCCTTTTTGGGATACAACACATTATTATCCCTTTTTGGAATAAACAAGACTAACATTTTTTTCATTTTCATTTTTCAACAACTTTTGATTGATTTTTTAAAATAGAACAAACTGACTATTGACATCATCTGAAAATAATGCATGCAAATGCTCATAGCAAGAAGGCTCAAAGGGGCTAGCAAGGGAACGGTGTTTAGGGGTTGGTGTTTGGGGAAAGGGCTGAAAGAAAGAACGCCTCTATCATATCCACAAAAATCTAGTCCATCAAGCTTTGAGTAAAAACTGACACAAGTTCTAGAGAAGCATGAACTAAGCAGATGCACACACAAAGATATAAAAGAAGAATTTGGCTCGAATATCCTTCCAACAAGGTTTTGTCTCAATGATCAATCTCAAAACTTAAAAACTTAAAATGCTACCTTGTTAGCATGCTCCCATTTACTTTGTTTTGAAAACTTCAAAAGTTAAAATTTTTGCCAAAACCAATTATCGTTCGAAGAATGGAATGCATTTTCACAAAACTCAAGTATCGATTTGAAACTTATAAGGGCTTTGCATGCAAGGCACAAAAGAATGAGTCAGAAAATGTTTGATTGAGTCCAAATTTATCAAGAAAAGCAACGGCCCACAAAATGATGCACAAGTTTTAATAAGTGTACAATGCAAAATATAAAGGGCGGCTCCCCACACTTAAACATGGAATTGTCCACAATGACAAAAGTAGCGAGAGGCAGAGGAAGCGAAACAAAATAGACAAAAGCAGAAATGTGGATATAACATTAAGCGCAAAAATGTAATGTACAAAAGAGGATCCAAGAGCGAACTAAAAAGTACAACGAAGAAAAGAAAATACAGAAAAGCAACAACAAAAGAAAATAAAAAGCCTAGACTATGTGGCGGGATCGTCACCAAGCAAGCAAAGATAGAAGATCTAGGAGCATCTGAAAAAGCCGGTGCTGAGGTGAAATAGGCAGCCGAGGTGGGTCGCAATCATAGTGAGCGGGAATGCGTGGCGACCACCGAGTCTCGAAAGAAGTGAACCGGCCTGGTGAAGGACTTCCTCACGCAGCAGAGCCACCTCAGAAGGAGCGGGGGGAACAGAGGGCGGGGAGGGTTGACGAGGTAAAGCCTCGGGGGAAACAGGAAGGACGGAAGGGGTGGGAGAAGGGGCTCTAGGTGAGGGATGGCTAGGGGAAGGTGAGGAGAGGAAGAAGATTCAAGCGGGTTGGGCAGGAGGAGGGGGTGGGATGGCACGTGGCTGACCTAAACGGACATAGACAAATGGAGAGGCAGGCGAAAAGGTGAGATCGGCCGGATGTTCCGGGACTCGATAGGCCCGGAACAGGTCAGAAATGAGATGGGGGAAAAGGAGTTTGTGTTTGGGGTTGGTAGAGAGAACACACTGGCGAAGGGCAGTGGAAATGGCGGGGGCTAGGTCTACAGGACGGCCAGTCATCAGCAAGTATATATATAGGGCCTGCTCTTTGGGGATGTTGGAAAGATGGAGGGTCGGCATAATATTGTTACATATAAAATGTAACCAAGGACGAGCTTCAGGAAGGAGGGTGGTCCGACGGATGTATCGTTGAGAACCACGGGGTTGAAGCCACTGAGACCCTGCAGTGCAGAGAGTACCAATGACTTCCTCCCATGGGTAATTACGGAGAAGGTCGGAATATTGGCAATGAGGGACGACGGGAAGATGGTAATGCTCACGGATAATTACGGAAGTGAAAACATCGGGAATGGAAACACCCCGGAAATTAATTCCGTAGGTGTGGGAGTAGCGAGCATATGAATAGTATTGGCAGACAAATGTGAGGTTGCTAATAGAATTAGGTTGAGCAAGGCCAGCTAAGTCTAATTTGAAAAGCTGACGGACAAAAGGGTTTGTTGCAGGGGTGAGAGGAAATGGTTTTTCCTTAAGTATATCTTGACTGGCAACACGAGTTGCCAGCTGATCGTACTCAGGATCTACCGGGCGAGAGGAAAGCGGAAGGTTGCGAAGAATAATAGAAGTGCGGTGCGAGGAATCGAGGTGGAATCTGCGGCTCGAGTGCGGACACATTCTTCATTCTAGTCATGATCCTGCACACGCAAAAGTTAAAAACAGGCAATTGAATAAGAAAACTACACGGAATCAAGTCCTTAGTCATTCGCCGCAACGAGCAGAGTGTTTTTGCGGCGAGAGGAATCTCCGCCATTCGCTGCAGCTAGCGGGATGTTCGCTGCAATAATCGGGTATCTTTGTTATTGCGGCTAACACGAGCGATCGCCGATCAATGAAACCCTAAGTTAGCCATGGAAGCTATGATTTTCGCCATGACGAATGGCGATTCTGCGAACGGCGTTCATTGTTTGCTTAAATCTAACGAATAACGACGAAAATGGACAAGAGGAAGGAATAGGAACACTTACGTAAGGGTGAAACGCATTGGAAGAAGATTGGAGGAGATTTGGAGCTTCAAACAGCGAGAGGGCACGAGAGAGGAGCAACGGCGAAGCGGCGAAGAAAGCGGCGAAATGAGGAGGAAGGAGAAAGAAGAAGAAGAAAAAGGAAGACGCGGGAGACGAAGGGACGCGAGAGAGGAAAAAACCAAAAAGGGTCTCGGACAAAAGAGAAATCCAACGGTCCGGATGGGCAAAAATGGAATTATTCGCCGCGACGAGGCAAGCGTTAGTCGCGGCGAACAAAAAAAAAAAAAACCTATATGAGCCGCCGGCGAATAAATGAAGGCTTACCATGTGAATCACCCAAAACAAAACACAAATTCTATGGATCCTACACAAATTGCACAAACATTCAATTTATCATCCACATATCATCAATTCTCTTCAATCTAATCATGCTTTATTAGGAAGAACACAGAGCTAACAAAGGGAATCAAATTATTCAAGCGGAAGGAAATCCTACCTACTACTCAAATTCTCTGGTTAAATCCTCCCCACACTTAAACAATATAATCATGCTCAACAATACGCACGTTGGTATAAAACATAGCACAATTATATAGTAAATGAAGGAAAGAAAACACGGCACTCAAGGTGGGTCTTGTAGCTCGGTATGGACTCTCGTTTGATATCCAAGCTCCATCTCGGCAGCTTGGTTGCTAGTCGACTCCATGTCCATACTACGCACCAATTGTGCTCTGTAAAATCGTCAAAGAGAAACTTCCTCCAAAAATATATCATGGCGGGATATAAAGTTTCTACAAATTGTAACGAGCTTCATCAATAGAAACATCAAGCATGTGAACACCCGAAGAAGGAATAATCTTCATGAGGATGCTCATAGCTTCATACATGTTGAAGCTAACTTGTTGATCACCAACTTCCATGGTGATCTCCCTTCCTTCATGCTAATCATTGTGCTCGCATGATCCGAAGGAAGGGTCGCCGAGGATCAAGGAAGTGTCCTGCACAACTTCAGAAGACATATCTAGAACGTAGAAATCTGCAGGAAACACTAATCCTTTCACCTGGACTAAGATGTCCTCGATGATTCCCCTTTGGATGACGGAATGATCTATCAGCCAACTGTAAGATTACAGAATAGGCTTTATGCTCTTAACGCCCAGGGCTTCATAAACAGATTTCGGCATTACGTTAATCGCCGCTCCCAAATCCAATAGAGCTCTTCCAATGGTCACCTTTCCTATAACACAAGGAATGGTGAACGATCCTGGGTCCTGACACTTCACCGGGATTTGGGGCTTAAATAAAGCCGACACATTTGAGCTTACTTGGACACGTTCGTTCGGCCGAAATTTCCTCTTGTTTGTGCACAAGTCCTTCAGGTACTTGGCGTAAGCCGGCACTTTCTTAATCAAATCCAGCAGGGGCACGTTGACTTCAACCTTCCCAAACAGGTCAATGATTTCTTTTTCGTGTTTGAGCTCATTGACTCTCTTGCTCATCAGATACGAGTTCGGAAAAGGGAGGTCCTTTAAGTTGACTGGTTCATTTCTGCTCGATTTATCCTTATCAATTTTTCTTCCTAAAATGCTCGATGATTGCTCTTTGTCCTCAATTGTTGATTGCTTCTTGTTCCTCAACAATTCTTCTTCGCGATCACTTTCTGATCGCACAGCTTGCTTCTCTCTCACTTGAGGCGCTTCTTCAACCTCAATTTCCTCGGTGCATTCTTCTTCTTGAGAATGTCGAATGTACTTTCTTTCCTCCTCAACTCAATTGCATTTAAACTCTTGGGTTTATTACCGTGTTGGAGGAATGGATCCATCGCTCGAGTTTGGTTGTCACTCAAATTATTAGACAATTGGGTGACATAGGCGTTCATGTTCTCGGCCTTGGTCTCCCATTGCTCCATGCGTTTCTCAAGGCACTAAAGCGGGCAGCATTCTTAGCGAGTCTGTTGGATGAGGTTCGCGATGGCGTTGAATTGATTCTTTGTGGAAGTTCGTTCCTCTTTCATCAACGCCATCATACCATGCGAAGCTGATTGGTGTCCTCTTTTGGTGGCGATGGTTGCACAAATCAACGCACGATCGGGAAACTGGTTTGTAGATGGTCGGCTCCACTCCCTTGTTGAAAGCGGTTGGGTGCTCTTCCTTCATTATTCCTCCAAGTTAGGATGAGATCTCCATCCTTCGTTATATGTGTTGAGTACGGGTCCCACTTAGAATTTTGTGCGCTTGGGTAAGCAATGGACACTTCTTCATACCTTCCGGACAGACGCTGAAATGTGCATCACCGATCCACAAGATTCACAACTAGGTGCGACCAGTTCGATGGAAGGTGACGAGGCGATGCACATTTAAATTCTTAAGCTCCAGTGATTGAGGATAAGCGGGAAGTTATCCGATGTTCCAAGAATCTACTTTCAATTCCGTGCTCTCCATTCTCTTAGTTTGAGCCGTCATGGCTCCTACTTCATTCACATTCACGGAATCGCGGACACTATATCTTGTTGATGATTCAGGCCATCCTCTTTATCGGGGCCGAGCTTACAGTGCGGTGAGGTCAATCAACGAACCTCCGACGACATCCAACATTCCTTTTCTTGATTCTTTACCCCATCATAAAATATTGAACCAATTGTTCATCGTGATTTGATGATGGGGCACCGAGATAATGAGATCTTGGAATCTGTTCCAAAATCATCTGAGGACTCGTCATAATCTTGTTTGGCGAATATATCTCCTTTCTCATCGACGACGCCCTAGAAGCTGGAAAATACTTTTCGAGAAAAGTTTTCGCAAGTTGGCCCAGCTCGTGATAGGCATTCATGACATGCCTTGGGAGGCTCATATACCACTCCGGGCCTTTCCTTCTAACGACAAGTGGAATACCTTCCACGGACACTGGTCCAGATGTGCTCCTACAGCTTCATACTTTGAGATCATTGTGAGGGCCTCAAGATGCATATAGGGTCCTCTCCCGCCAAACCGTGAAATTTGGGAAGGAGTTAATCAATAAACCTTTAACTTCAAATTTACATCGAAGTTAGGGCAAATGACGATGAAAGGATCGTAGTTTCGTCCGAGGTTGTAGCTTATCGGATGGTTCTACGTCGATGTTAGCATTGTTGTCATCTACGCGTTCTGGTCACCGTTAAGACCATGATCTCCATTCGGGGTGGTTGACGGGATATTCTTGGTGTTCACCATCTCGATTCTAATCGATCTAGTGTGCTAAGTCTTTCTTGCTCTCTCTTGTTTTTCCTAAGTTGTCTAAGGTGTCGCTCAATTTCAAAGTTGAAAATGAACTAGCCTAAGTCTACGGGGCATGCAAGAGAAGTTCACCTAAGATAGCTCACTAAACGACAATGATAGCAAGGCTTAAATTCACTCAGTTTATTGCGGCGTGTAGTAATTCCGCTGCAATAATCGAATAAATTGTAACTTTCATTGCGGCGAATATATGAACTTCATTGCGGCGACTAATGAACTATTTGTGACTAATGACGAACTCGTCACATACCAAGAAGCCTGACTAGCAAAGCAAAGCGAAATTAACTTAAAATTAAGCACAATAAACAAAAACAATCGAATAAACACTTAAACAAAGCGTAATGAAATCACAAAGCAGGATTAACACTAAGAACTCTTAAGCGAGCGAAATTAAATAAAATTATGCAATGCAAACAAAATGCAAACACAAAAATTAAAATTAAAACAAACACTGGCTAACCTAGAGAATCAATTAATTTGATTCCCCGACAACGGCGCCAAATTTGATCGGTGGCTTATCGTTCAATTTAAGAATTGATCCTTGGAAACTGGTCAAATAAAATTTATACCAAGGATTGCAATACTGAGGATGCAACCTCTGCCGACTCTCGAGGAACCAATGCACTAATTGATCCTAGACTAGCCTAATGTTTGAATTATGCATGCAATAAAAGCAATAAAAGGGGTTTTGATTGATTAATCTAAAATTAAACTAAACTAAAGCAAAGGTAAATATTTTGGGATTTTGAAAAGATAAGGCAATTTAAATTAAATGAGACTGAAAACTATTAATTAAAAAAAACTCTCTTGAAAATGTAGCTCGGGTCATCATCGTTCAAAAATAATATCGAGGTTTGAAATCCACTAAGTTTGAAAGCTAAACCTTAATAACTCGTTAAGTCCAAAATTAATTAATCAACTCGATTAATTAAAATTTATTAAAACATTAGTGTATGTATAGAATGATTAATGCAATAAATCAACCAAATAATAACACAACCAACTTAATCGAGACATAACTAGGCATATTAAATCAATTAATGCAATCATCCAAGCGATATACATGAACTCCATGTATTTAAGAACAACATTCAACAATAATCAATCCATAACATAAATCAAAGTTTAACATCCGATTAAACTATAACCGGATTCAATCCATCATCTGATGCATTCTCCAACTCGGAGTTGATACAAAAATATAACGAAATCTAAAACTAAGATCGATTACTGTTAAGCTCACGGAACTCAGACCTTACTCCATCTTCAAGAGATCGGAGACTTAGCCACACATCACGGCAGAAGAGTCCATCACTGCTGGACACCCGACGTTGCTCATGACTCAGACGGTGAAGGATGAAGGAATGGTCGCGGCGAAATGAAGGCGGAAGAGAAGGTGGTGAATGTGGACGATGTCTGTTGCCTCCGAATCAAAAAGCGCAAAACCAGAGAAAACAAAACCTATTAGGCTTAACCGAGAAAATAGAAGAAGAAGTTAACCTCGGGAGAGCGGCCGCCTTGTTTTTGCCCTAAATGGCAAGATTTTATAGGGAATTGTGCGGGTCGGATCAGATCAGTGGATTAATTTCCATTTATAGGCCGGGTTACCCGACATTCGCTGCGGCGAGTAGCTGTAGTTCGCTGCGGCGAAGTCCGGATGGTCACTCGTCGCGGCGAATACATTAAATACCATTAATTTGCTGCGACGAATGGAGGGTCTTGATTCGCTGCGGCGAATCTCGCGGCATGTTTACTTCTTAAATGTTGACTCCTTTGGTCCTACAAATACAACCTATTTGCAGTATCAATTGTCCCAATAAAAATTATGCAGAATTAATAACAAATGACAACAAAATCGACAATGTGCAATTTATCAAAACTCATATGCGGGACCAAAATAAGCATAAAAATCATAGATCAGAGTCAGCAGATGCATAATTACTAGAAAGCGGGCCTAATTTATAGTATAAATTTGGTCCAATCAAAGGGTAACCCGACTTCAATAGGCGAGTGTATTAGATAAAGGCCTAATACACATGACTGTCTGCACAAGGTATTCAATAAACGACCCTGTTATTAGTCTTCCCCCTACTGGACAGTATCCATACTTATCTGCATAGCTACAACTAACTCCGTCAGTATTCTCCTTTGAAGCGCATGCTGTATCAATTCGACGTACTTCATCTTCAATTTGATCTGCGGACAGATCATCACTGATTTCTTCAGGATATAGCTTCGATTTCCCCTTATTCAAATACAAAGGATATCTTGGCTAAATATCCGGTACAACCTTTATTTCCGTCTTCTCTGTGATTGGGTAAATAGTACACTATTTATTGGACATTTTCGTAGGGTATGGCTTTGTAGCAGCATCCCTCAAGACATCATAGAAAGTCTTTTCATCTTCATTCAGTAAATGCCATGTGTCACTATTTATCGAAATAGGTTGTACGACAGCCATTATCTTCCTCCTTGGTTGATCACAGATGGTGATTGCAGTTATCCTCTTGGTAACAACTTCAATCATTCTGATCCTCAACTTGTCTCTTCTCAAAATTTTAGAATAGTTGAATACAATCAGACCAGGTTCATCAGATTTCTCCTGTGTTTCCTGAACCAAGTTTAATTCTACTGTTGCCTCTTGTTGATCTTCAATAGGATTCTCTTGAACCGGGCTTAGCTCCTCTGGTTCCTCCTGTTGAGTAGTGGGAATATCCTGAACTCTGCTATGCTCAATTTCCTTTTCCTTTTGAGCAGCATTGAAGGTATCTTTCTTTTGACTAACTTTCCCAGCAGTGAACACACTCTTCTTTCGACTAATCTCCTTAGTCTTCCCTTCTGTTTCAGTCAGTCTCGGAGTTTTCTGAACTTGAGATTTTTCCTTCTCAGACTCCGACTTTCTCTTCTTCTCAGTCTCTTTAGCCTGTTTGGCTTAATCTTCTTGTAAAATTGAGACAAGAGATCTTGTTCCCTTCGGTACGCGAGATCCAGAACCTTCTGCCTGACTATGCTCTCTGGATCTCTTCTCTTCCTATTGTCGTAGAGTACGAATCCTAGGTGATCTCCTTGCCTTTTTAGAAATTTCACCCAAAAGATTCTCTCCTTTTCTTTTCTGCGCACCTTCTTCTGTCCTCCGAACTGGACTCACTTCTCTTTGAGGACTTGCCTGTTTTATCAATGGTCTACCCAATAATTTTCTTCTTTCATCTATCAGTAATCACTTCTCTTTGAGGCGGAGCGATTATCGAAGAAGTCTCCTGCCACAAGTTCTAAATCTCAAGTAGCTTTCTTTGTAGACTCTGCTCCTACTTTCACCACAGTCTTCAAGCCCATTCTTCTTATTGTATCTGAGTTAATGGTACTCTTGACAGATACCATCCTTCTGATTCCTCTGTGAAGAAAGACTCCGGATTCCCTAAAAATCCTAGTGAGTAGCATGCCGTAAGGATAACTGTTGGTATCCTTCGTCCCTTTAACCATATAATGAAAAATAATAAATGGTAAGTCTATTGGTCGGCGATTTAGCAGATAAAACAGACATTGTTCATCCAAGGTAGTCACTAGATGTCTTGACCCGGCTCTTGGTAAGATGTAATTAAACAAAATCGCATGAAGAACCCAAGCCTTCGGGACCAGACTTGAAGTCTTCCTCTCCTATGGGTCATTAGCTCCATATAACTATTTTCTGACATCTTCTTCCTTCATACTAACCTTGGACATCCATCCGGCTTTGGTTGATAGGGTTTCTCCAATCGAAGAGCATTCAGTCACCTTCTCCACTAAATCCTTTGTCACAATAATGCTTATTCCATCTATGTGGAGCGATGGTGTTATCGACTAGTTGCGATGCTTCCAAAATTCATATACCTCATCTCAGATACCTTTGGTTCCGGACTTGGAAAAATTTCTCCACCTAGCTTCTACAATTTCCGGTTCAACATCCATAGCATCTTTCTTCAGAGATTCAAAGTCCACATGCCTTCCAAACATCATAGATGGCTCCATTGCTTCTGATTTGAAATTGGCTCTGGTAAAGTGTTCTTCAAGGGTAAAGTTGATTTCAAGAGTTTTTCGAGAGAGAGATGAAACGTCTGTATTTGAGAGTAACCGTAATGATTTTAATTTCAGACTACTTGTAGGGGTCTTGTCCGGTGGGTTCTAGAATCATTGGGATCCTCAAGACCATCGATTTTTCCTCCTGACTTCCTTGTGAGAGAAGTTACGGTTGTAAACAATCGCTTTTACGCCGTTAACTTTGACGATCTTTTAGCTTGATTGGTCATTTAACATAACCATGTTAAGGTTCCATCTGATTTCCTTGAATCGTTCTTCACTCAATGGTTTAGTGAAGATATCTGCCCATTGATACTCTGTTTCAATGAGCGTAGTCACACCACCTTCCTCTGGATGTAGTCTCTCAAGAAATGATGTCGACTTCAATATGCTTTACTTTGAATCTTTGTATTGGATTCTTTGATGATTGATGGCACTGTGTTGTCGCAATAGATTGGGATCTCCTCTTCTTGAGCTGAATAATCTTCCAGTTGATATTTGATCCATAGTGTTTGTGAACAACGACTTACGTGAGACATGTACTCGGCTTCGGCAGTTGATAGAGCAATTGAGCTTTGTCTCTTGCTTGACTATGAAACTAGGTTTGCGCCAAGAAAGTGACATCCTCCACTAGAGCTCTTCCTCTCAATTCTATCTCGGCATAGTCCGCGATCGCAATATCCGATTAACCTGAAATCTTTACCTTTCTAAAAAATTAAGCAAAGATCAGTAGTACCTGCGAGATATCTCATAATCCTTTTAACAGTAATAAAATGAGACTCTCTAGGATCGGCTGAAACCTTGCACAAAAGCATACTTGAGCAGAATATCAGGTCTACTTGTCATGAAGATACTGAGAAAGAACCGATCATCCCTCTATACAGGGTTTGATCCACCTTCTTACCAAGTTCATCTTTCGACAAAAGGTTCGAAGGATGTGTCGTAGTTGCCATAGGCTTCACATTATTCATATCAAATTTACACAACAATTCTTTCACATACTTTTGTTGATGGATAAAGATTTTCTCTTCGGTTTGTTTAACTTGCAACCTAAGAAAGAACTTTAACTCACCAATCATACTCATTTCAAACTCATTTTTCATCAGACTCTCAAAACTCATACACAACTTCTTTGAAGTAGCACCAAATATGATATCATCAGCATAAATTTGTACTAAGATAAACTCATTCTCATAATCTTTTCTGAAAAGCGTCTTATCAACTTGACCTCTAGTAAACCCACTCTCTAAGAGAAAATTACTTAGACGATCATACCAAGCTCTAGGAGCTTGCTTCAGGTCGTATAAAGCTTTATGAAGTCTATAAACATGATCTGGATTCTTAACATCCTCGAAGCCAGGAGGTTGCTTCACATACACCTCTTCGTCTATAAAATCATTCAGAAAAGCACTTTTCACGTCCATCTGAAAAAGCTTTATATCATGAAAAACAGATATGCGTGAATATCCGAATAGCTTCAAGTCTTGCTCTTTGGGCATATGTCTCATTATAGTCTATCCTTCTGCTGATTATAGCCTTGAGCTACTAATCTAGCTTTATTCTGACTTACTCTCCCTGATTCGTCTAATTTATTCTTAAAAACCCATCTGGTTCTAATAATGGATTTCTTCGCAGGTTTTGAAACTAAGGACCAAACATTATTCCTAGTAAACTGATTCAGCTCCTCTTGCATGGCTAAAACCCAAACTTTGTCCTGAAGAGCTTCCTCAATCTTTTTAGGCTCTATTTTAGAGATGAAAGCCACATTAGCTTCTCTTCTGAATTTGGACCTTGTCCTAACTCCTTTTGAGGTTTCTCCGATAATTAGCTCTTCTGGATGAGAACTCCTATATTTCCAATCTCTTTTTAATCCTATAGTTTCTGGAATATCCTCAACCTTATCTACTTGAGTTCCTGATAATGGAGTTTCTGTTGTATCATCTAAGTTCTTTGAAGGATCTTCAATCTCCATGTCATCTTCCTTGTGGGGTTGGGAACGATTATCAAACTTGACATGGATGGTTTCCTCAACTGTCTTTGAGATAGAGTTATATACTCGAAAGGCCTTAGATGATGATGAGTAGCCTAGAAAAATTCCTGAATAGGTCTTTGAGTCGAACTTATCTAACAACTCCTTTGTATTCAGAATAGAGCACTTGCACCCGAATGGATGAAAGTAAGATATATTAGGTCTCCTTCCATTCCATAACTCATAAGGAGTCTTCTTCAACAAGGGTCGCAACAGTATTCTGTTCTGAATATAACATGCTGTATTCACATCTTCGACCCAGAAGTACTTAGGAAGATTCTTTTCACACAGCATAGTCCTTGTCATCTCTTGAATCGTCCTGTTCTTCCTTTGAACAACTCCATTCTGTTGTGGGGTTCTAGGGGCTGAGAAATTGTGGGAAATTCCATTCTCCTCACAAAATAACCTAAACTTCTCATTATCGAATTCTCCGCCATGATCACTCCTGATACTAGCTATGGATACTCCTTTTTCAATATGTAAATTTCTGGAAAGGGTCCTAAAACACTTAAAAGATTCATCTTTGTGTGACAGAAATAATATCCAATAAAATCTAGTAAAGTCATCAACAATAACAAGTCCATATTTCTTTCCGCCAAGACTTATTTTCCTAGTTGGACCAAATAAATCCATATGTAACAACTCCAAAGGTCTAGAAGATGTTACAAAATTTTTAGAAGAAAACGATGTTTTAACTTGTTTTCCTTTCAAACAACTTTCACAGAAAAATTCTTTGTCAAAACTCATTTTTGGTAAGCCTCTTACCAAATCAAATTTTGCTAACTTTGAAATGTGTTTAAAAGAGACATGACCTAGCTTTTTATGCCAGATTAGTCTTTCTTCTTCAGAAGATAAAAAACATGAAACATTTTGATCTTGAAAATCCTCTAAGTCAATTTTATAAAGATTATTTCTTCTCTTGGCATAAAAATATAGATCCATATTTGTTTCTGACTTCACAAACACTTTGATTGAACGTGACTATGAAACCAGAATCACACAATTGACTAACACTTATCAAATTGTGCTTCAGACCATCAACAAGCAACATATTATCTATGCATGCAAAGGAATCTTTACCTATCTTACCGATTCCAATTATCTTGCCCTACTGGTTGTCTCCGAAAGTCACTGATCCTCCCTTCTTATAATGAAGATCTAGGAACATAGACCTTCTTCCCGTCATATGTCGTGAGCGACATTGTCTAAATACCAACGGTGCTTGTCGCATTTTCAAGGAAGGATATCTGCGGAGAAACTATTTTACTCTTTGGTACCCATATTTTCTTGGGTCCTTTACGGTTAGTAGTATGCATATAATGAGTTCTCTGATGCCTTTTCTTAAACTGTTGATGAAAACGTGTTTGGTAATTCCCTTTATTTTGAGAAAGAGGTTTCTTATTATAATGAGACTTATTATCCAAAAACCCTAATCCGGTTTTATCGCTCGGATGTCTACATTTTCCTAGCATCTTATTCATTCTCTTTGTGTTCTCAGTGAATGTAGCTAAATCAGATGAAAGACTTTTAATTCTAAGCTTTAACTGATTTATCTCATTGGATCTATCTACAACTTTCTTTTTATCCTCTAGTTGTTTCTTTAAGCAAGCATTTTCTCTCTTTATTTCTTCTATATGTTTAAGATTTTATACATACTTCTTCTTTAACAGTTTGTACTGTTTCAGAATAGCATGAGAATCTTCTAATAATTCTGAATAGGCTTCATGCAAGTTATCGTATTAAGAAGTTACCTCCTCATCACTTTCTTCCTCGGCTACTAGGCAGATATTAGCATGTTCAGATAAATCGAAATTTGTATCTGACTCTGATGAATCTAGATCTTCCTAAGTTGCCATCATGCTTTTCTTGCCTTCTCTACTCTTCTTTAGTTTCTTCTTTAGAGTAGGACATTCGGACTTGTAATGTCTAGGTTGATTACACTCGTAGCATATGATAGTAGTCTTTTCAACTTTACCATTATCTTTTCTATTTTTCTTGAAGGGTTGACTTCCTTTGGACTTCTTCTTCCACATCCGTCTTATCTTTCGGGAAATGAAAGATAATTTGTCATCTTCATCACTTGAATCCAATTCTGATTCGCTTGAGTCATCGTTCTTCGATTCTTCTATCTTTAATGCTTTTGATGACTTTCTCCTTCTTTGAGTCTTGTGGTTCTTCTGTTCAACTTTTAGTGCTATTGACTTGTCCCGTTTGGGCTTGTCTTTAGCATCAAGCTCTACTTCATGAATCTTTAGTGATCCAAGCAACTCGTCAAGCTTTAGCACGCTCAAGTCCTTTGCTTCCTGCACTGCTGTGACTTTTGGTCTCCACCTCTTCGGAAGACTTCTTAAAATCTTTCATACGTGATCTTGATTATTGTACGTTCTTCCAAGGGCTTTCAATCCATTGACAATTTTTTGAAATCTTCCAAACATTTGATCAATAGATTCTTCATCCTTCATCTTGAAAAGCTCGTACTAGTGCACAAGAATGCTTATCTTGGATTCTTTGACTTGGTTTGTGCCTTCATGAGCGATGGACAGTGTATCCCACATCTCCTTCGCAGTGTCGCATCCGTGAACTTTGTCATATTCACTCCTGCTTAGGGCACATTTTAGGAAAAACTTCGCTTTAGAATTGAGCTGAATTCTCGCCTTTTGATCAGTCGTCCATCTAGTCCGTGGAATAAGATTTCCATTTTCGTCTACTGGTGTATATGGTCCATTCTCTATTACATCCAAAAGGTCGACATGAGTAGATTCTATGAACAACCGCATTCTATCTTTCCAGTAGTGATAATCTTCACCGTTGAATGCTGGAGGTCTAGTGACTGAGGCACCTTCTGCAATGTATATATGTGATTCTGCCATTATCTTTAATCCACACTTTGCTACAGTGATCCTTGGATACCAGGCTCTGATACCAATTGAAGTAAATCACACGTTAGTACAATGCTTATAATACGATAACGAATACACGAGAAGGGGGGTTGAATTGTGTATTCCCCTTTTTGAAAACTCTTCCAAAACTATTTCGTTAAAAAACAAATTCTTTTACAGACACTTCAGTACGTTCCAGTCAATCAAAACTTTGAAAACTTGTTTCGGAAATTAAGTAATAACAAAACTTTGAACTTTAAAAGAGATAGAGTAGAGAGAAGTTGACACAACGATTTTATCCTAGTTCACCCCAAACCATGGGCTACGTCCCGTCCTCAGAGTTCTTTCTGAGATTTCACTATCTCTTCAATGTATACAAGTATTCTTTCCGCGCCTCTTTAGGTCTCTACACTCAGTATTCTTTCATTTTTAACCTCTGCAGGCTATCTGTACTACTTTCTTACAAAAGTATTTGAAACTTGTTACAGTAAAACAAGCTCTCAGCTAATTTGCACAATGTTTGCGTACGTAAATCAATTATCTCAACTTTTTCTCTTTTTTGCTTTCACTCTTACTAACTTTGCAATCTTCGACTTCTTCTTATATTTATAGTCTTCGTCTGTAACTGCTTCTTGATTCTTGAATCTTGAATCTTGAATCTTGCTTCTTGAAAGAAACAGTTAATTAGTTGAGTTCTGTAACTAACTCGAATTGACTCTTGCATCTTCTTTTGAATTGTGCGTCTTCTTTTCTCCGTCTATATTTTTGCGTCTGCGTCTGCTTTTCACTTTGCGTCTGCGTCTGCTTTTTACTTTGCGTCTGCGTCTGCTTTTCATTTTGTGTCTGCGTCTGCGTTTTTTCTTGCGTCTACGTCTCTACTTCTCAAATCATTTTTCAATCAAATGTATTTCTTAAATCATCTTTTAACTTAAATACGTATACGTGTTTGATTCTCCGTTTGTCTTTTTTCTATTTTGCTTATGCTTTTACTACTTCTTTGTTATTCATCAAAATCATATATATGTAAAGTCATTGTGACTCAACAATTTTTTGATATCGGGATTGAAAGTTATGATCTTTCGAATTTAAGTTATTTTGCTTTGTTTTTGAAAAATGCTCATAGGGTAAGTTTGTGTGTACTGTGCTTTGAGGCTAATTTTGTACTGATGTGGTTGGAATTGGAGTAAGTGGTCTACATGAAAGTTGTAGAGGAAGTTTATAGCTTTTCAATGATGAAAAATATGTTATTTTTTTTATTGTAAAAATTGGAAGATGTAAAATTTGGAAGTTGGATGTGGTATAGGATGACAAATTTCTGGTCAGAAATTTGATTGAAAAATTGACCTAGTTAGAGGTTGAAATTGCCTTTAAGTACTTCATGAAAGTTTATTATGTTTTGATCTTTCCATTGATGTAAAGTATGACATTTCTGGACCTTGGAGTTAAAAGATAGAAATTTTAGAAGTGTGTTAGACCCTTGCCTGTTCTTTTGCTTCTAACTTTTAGGTCTGACATCCGATTGACCCAATTTTTGAAACTTTGGATTGCTAAGACATTCCTCTACCTCTACATGAAAATTTTGGATTTTTGAGATTAATTTGAAAAAGATTGATTGAATCAAAGTGAGAGGATTGATTAAAGAGTTTGAGTTGGACATTTTTTCTGAACATGCTTAGGTATTTTGGTGATATCTTGATCTCTAAAGATCTAATTAAGTTGATTTTTGTTTCTAAACAAACTAGAGACATGGAACTACAAGTTATCTGAAGGAATCGAATTTCAATTCAGCCCCTAAGATTTTCAATTTTTGAATTGAAACATTAAAGTTATAAGAATATATAAGGGCAAATTGGGCATGACACTTAAGGTTATAAGATATAAGGCTTTTATTGAAGCGCAAAATGGACTTTTTAGAATAATAAAGGGTATAAAAAGAAGAATTTATTGTTTTGCTTGAGGAGGGAAGAATAAGTCGTGGAAGAAGAAGACAAGAAGAGAAAGTTAGGGTTTGGAGATCTTTGAAGATTTTGAAGCCAAATCAAGTAAGTATAAGCTTCATTCCTCTTGATTATATGGATGAAGCATGTTTTGATGTTAGTTAAGAGAGGATTAGGTGTGAGAAGTTGTAGAATGGGTAAAAGCATATGTTTGGTTTTAGGGTTAATGATAAAAGATAGATTTTAATGTTTTTGTAAATGATATTGTGTTGAAATGAGTCTGAAAATGAAGTAGAAGAGATGGTTTAGGGCTAGATGAGTTATATTTTGAAAGATGGGAAGAATATAGTTGAAGAATGTCAAAAATCAGGTTTCAGGAGGTTTTTGGTCACGCCCGTCAGGGTGCATGCAAGCGTCCACGTCATGGCCTTGTAAGGCATCATCATCTTGAAGCACGGGTTTACCATGAGAGCTCAACTTTCCTGCACAGACATGTTTTGGTATTTTAGCCATAACTTTTTGTCTAGATGTGAAAATGAGGTGATTTTTGATTTGGTGTAAACTAGAGACAAAGGGATACAAGTTGTATGAAGAAATGAAGTTTTCATTCAGTCTCTAAAGATCTCCAAATTTGATCGGAAATTGAGTATAGATTCTTGTTTCAGCATAAGGATTATCCCAACATATTTGGAGTATAACTTTCGGAGTTCTGACCCAAATTGATTGAGTTTGGTGTCATTAGAAACTTAAGACAATGTGGAACATTTTTTATAAGAGAATATTATCAGATTTTATCATTTACTTGATTAGAGTGATAATGGAAAATTGACCCGAATGTTTGGACTTTTGGAAGAGTTTGAGTTTTTAGAATTTATCTTAGTGAATGTGCAATATATGGGTCCTCAAATTTTATTGTATTCCTATTGAATGGAAATTTTCATTTGATAAAGGGAATCAAGGAATGCAAGAGGATCAAGAGGAGAGGCATATTTTAAGCATGGATATGAGGTGGGTACCATGTTTATAATTTGAATTATAAGCTCATTATAAGTTTTCAAAAAAAGAAGAATAGAATTGATTTTCAAATTTATTGTTTATGTTTTCGAAAAATCAAGAAGAGGATAAAATAATTGCAAATTCATTGTTTTCGAATGATTGGATAAATTGTTGCAATTGCAAAATGCATTATTCTTGAATAATTTGAGAAATGTCTTCAATTGATGATTTCATTGTTTTTGAATGAATGTAAAATTGCCATGTGAATTTTGGATGATGAATGTGCAATGTGAATGGAAATTGTTTGAATTATGATTTTGATAAATTGCTACGATTTTCGCATTCCTTGTGTTTATGAATGGTTGAGAATTGCTATGTGAATTTATTTGAAACGGTGAAATTATGAAGGGAAAAGTGTTGGATATGATATGTGTATGAAAACCAAGGTTTGAAATATGCCTTCGGGCAGTTCGGTTTTTGTGTGTGAAATGTTTGCTATATGGGTTTGGTTAGGTCCCATAAAAGGGTCAAGTGCACTTGTCTAGGCTTCGCCTGCCTGCCTGCCCGCTAGTGGCATTGAAGCTCCGTAAAGGACTCCAATAAGTTCACGGCTACACCGGACCGCTATGCGGGAAGGTGTAGTATGTTCTGTTCACGGTTGCACAGGACCGTTATGCTGGAATGTGCAGTACGTTCTGTTTCTGGATCGACCCAAACCATTTTTGATGTGTTAAGTGTTTTGTTTCTGTTAATAAATGTGTTTTCGTTTATATTTGTGGTGCATTCATGTTTTGAATTATTCCTGAAAGTTTTGAAAAATTGAGAAATTTTAAGAAATAAATATTTGATGATTTTCCTCCCGTGAAATTTTACAAACTGAAAATGCATTTTGAAAATGTTTTTGTTTATTGTTTGGTTATAAACATGTTATCCACGGGCTTTAAAGCTCACCCCTCCTTTCATCCCCATCTCTAGGTAACGAGCAGGAGTTCGAATGAAAGGAGGTCAAGATATCCATCTGTTTGTGATTATGTTGTTATTTAAGCGGGATTGATATAAGAACAAGATCTTAGACTTATGTTATAAGTTATGAGTTTTGGTATCCGATATTAAGAATTTTGGGGATTGTAGTTTCTGATGTATTTTGACATTGTATATTTTTGTATATTTGGATTTTTATATCGGTGATGTATTATGGCTTGGAAATGCCATTAATATTTTGTAAGCATTTATTTCATGGTGTGTATGAATTATGAATTTGTGTATTGAATTGAGATATGAATGTGAATTGCATATGTATATGATTATGATTGACTGTGATATGGGTTCCGGACAGAAGGTCCGATGATTCTGATTATTGATTGAGAATTATTAAAGTGTTATAGGTATATAAATGTGTTTGATTATGTTGGGATTCTGGACAGGAGGTTCGATGAATTGTGATGTTTGAGTTGAAATATTGAAGTGCTCTTTGTTTAGGGCTTGATTGGTTTATGGCATGTGTAAGGTGCCTTAGGGCAAAAGAAAAAAAATAAGATTTTGTCTAAATTGATAGTTATGATTCGCATTTGAAGGATAGAAAATTGAGGTGATGGAACTGGTGAATTCCAAATTGAAAAAGTGTATTGCTTTGAATAAAGATGAATGAAATGAAAAAGAAAAATTTTTTATACCGAATTGGATAAATTGTCTTATTGGTTTCCAATGCTAGTTTTCCTACGTTTGCGTTTCTCGGATGTCGGAATTTGCCCTTAAGTTTGATTGAACCGATTTGTTTTTTTTAACTTTCGCCTTATGTTTTCGCTTTTGATTTCCTTCGCTTTATGATCTGTTTGTTTTTGGCCGATTTTTGTTTGTGTTCCGTTCTTTCGGATTTGATTTCCTTCGTTTGCGTCCGTACGCACCTTATTTGATTTCTCTTTCGCTTTCGCCCTTTTGGTTTCGCTTTCTGTTTCCGTTTAGGATTTCGTTTTCCAGTTGTGCTCCGATTTCAAGATCGGGTCCTGACATTTATGGTATCAGAGCGCCGGTATTAGGATCTTACATAGGCGCATTTATATGAGTGATATGCATGAGAAATTGAAAAGAGATTAAATGGATAGGATTGAATTAGTGAGAATGTGATATTGATGTGAATAAATTTTCATGAATTATTTGAAAAATCAAAGTGATTGTTTGATTTAGATGACAAGACTATGATTGATTTTAGGAATGTGTTAATGGAAATTAAGATTAGAATTTCATGATGAATTTGGATGAATTGATTTCGGATATACATGTGTGAGATGCAATAACGGATACTTGAAAGATGAGTTGAATGATAGAGATATAGCTATGTATGGAAGTTTAAAAAGGATTGAATTAAATGGTATTGGTCCATATTAAGGTTATTAATAATTGGACCATTGACTTGTGTAAATATATTAAGAAATATTGATTTGTCGATATAATGATTTGATATGATATTGGTGGTATTTGATACAAGAAGTGAAAAATTGTAAATAAGTTGAGATATAAGTTTGATGAGGAATTAGTTAAGAAAGTGATTAACTGAGGTCTTTTGGAAAGAAATTAGTTAAGAGAATGTGTTACTTGGTGATTACTTAAGTTAGAATTTCGAGGACGAAATTCTTTTAAGAGGGGAATAAATGTTGGACCCTGAACTTTTGTTGAAATTTTGAAGTATAAATTGACATTAGATGATGAATTTATGGTGAATTATTCATGTGCAAAGAAAAAGACAATTCAAGAATGTGAATTATTATATGATATTAAGATAGGTGAAATATGCTTTTGTTATTGATGTTTATGATTAATTATGGCCTAAAATGGTGTTTTGAATTTAAATGGAATTGAGAGTGAATGAATTGCTTTAAATGGAGTTGAAAAGCAAGAAATGATTATTTAAAGTGTTAAATTTTGGACAATTGAAAATCTGAAATTTTGAGGATGAATAGTAGCAAAAAATGGCAATTTGGATGTGAAATATTTGTGAATTTTTCTGGGTTGATTTGGGCTGAATTTGAGAAAATGATCTTCATAAAACTTGTAGCTTCTGCTGAGAGCTTTCTATCTCCATGAAATATGACATTTTTCGATATCGGGATTGAAAGTTATGATCTTTCCAATTTAAGTTATTTTGCTTTGTTTTTGGAAAATGCTCATAGGGTAAGTTTGTGTGTACTGTGCTTTGAGGCCAATTTTGTACTCATGTGGTTTGAATTGGAGTATGTGGTCTACATGAAAGTTGTAGAGGAAGTTTATAGCTTTTCAATGATGTAAAATATGTTATTTTTTTTATTGTGGAAATTGGAAGATGTGAAATTTGGATGTTGGATGTGGTATAGGATGACAAATTTCTAGTCAGAAATTTGATTGAAAAATTGACCTAGTTAAAGGTTGAAATTGCCTTTAAGTACTTCATGAAAGTTTTATATTATGTTTTGATCTTTTCATTGATGTAAAGTATGACATTTCTGGACTTTGGAGTTGAAAGATAGAAATTTTATAAGTGTGTTACTGTTTAGGGTGATCCGACCCTTGCTCGTTCTTTTGCTTCTAACTTTTCGTTCTGACATCCGATTGACCCAAATTTTGAAGCGTTGGATTCCTAAGACATTCCTATACCACTACATGAAAATTGTGGATTTTTGAGATTAATTTGAAAAAGATTGATTGAATCAAAGTGAGAGGATTGATTAAAGAGTTTGAGTTGGACATTTTTTCTGAACATGCTTAGGTATTTTAGTGATATCTTGATCTGTAGAGATCCAATTAAGTTGATTTTTGTTTCTAAACAAAATAGAGACATGGAACTACAAGTTATATGAAGGAATCAAATTTCAATTCAGCCCCTAAGATTTTCAATTTTTGAATTGAAATATTAAAGTTATCAGAATATATAAGGGAAAATTGGGCATGACACTTAAGGTTATAAGATATAAGGCTTTTATTGAAGCACAAAATGGACTTTTTAGAATAATAAAGGGTATAAAAAGAAGAAGTTATTGTTTTTATTGAGGAGGGAAGAATAAGTCATGGAAGAAGAAGACAAGAAGAGAAAGTTAGGGTTTGGAGATCTTTGAAGATTTTGAAGAATTTGAAGCTAAATCAAGTAAGTATAAGCATCATTCCTCTTGATTAGATGGATGAAACATGTTTTGATGTTAGTTAAGAGAGGGTTAGGTGTGAGAAGTTGTAGAATGGGTAAAAGCATATGTTTGGTTTTAGGGTTAAAGATAAAAGATAGATTTTAATGTTTTTGTAAATGATATTGTGTTGAAATGAGTTTGAAAAATGAAGTAGAAGAGATGGTTTAGGGTTAGATGAGTGATATTTTGAAAGATGGGAAGAATATAGTTGAAGAATTTCAAAAATCAGGTTTCGGGAGGTTTTTGGTCACGCACGTCACGGTGCGTGCAAGTGTCCATGTCGCGGCGCGCCCAACCGCCCTCATCACTGCGAGCTTCTGGGTTTTGCCGCGGCGAGCTCAACTTTCCTGCACAGACATGTTTTGATATTTTAGCCATAACTTTTTGTGTAGATGTGAAAATGAGGTGATTTTTGATTTGGTGTAAACTAGAGACAAAGGGATACAAGTTGTATGAAGAAATGAAGTTTTCATTCAGTCTCTAAAGATCTCCAAATTTGATTGGAAATTGAGTATAGATTCTTGTTTCAGCATAAGGATTATCCCAACATGTTTGGAGTATAACTTTCGGAGTTCTGACCCAAATTGATTGAGTTTGGTGTCATTAGAAACTTAAGACAATGTGGAACATTTTTTATAAGAGAATATTATCAGATTTTATCATTTAGTTGATCAGAGTGATCATGGAAAATTGACCCGAATGTTTGGACTTTTGGAAGAGTTTGAGTTTTTAGAATTTATCTTAGTGAATGTGCAATATATGGGTCCTCAAATTTTATTGTATTCCTATTGAATGGGAATTTTCATTTGATAAAAGGAATCAAGGAAGGCAAGAGGATCAAGAGGAGAGGCATATTTTAAGCATGGATATGAGGTGGGTACCATGTTTATAATTTGAATTATAAGCTAATTATAAGTTTTCAAAAATGAAGAATATAATTGATTTGCAAATTTATTGTTTATGTTTTCGAAAAATCAAGAAGAGGATAAAATAATTGCAAATTCATTGTTTTCGAATGATTGGATAAATTGTTGCAATTGCAAAATGCATTATTCTTGAATAATTTGAGAAATGTCTTCAATTGATGATTTCATTGTTTTTGAATGAATGTAAAATTGCCATGTGAATTTTGGATGATGAATGTGCAATGTGAATGGAAATTGTTTGAATTATGATTCTGATAAATTGCTACGATTTTCGCATTCCTTGTGTTTATGAATGGTTGAGAATTGCTATGTGAATTTATTTGAAAAATATGAAATTATGAAGGGAAAAGTGTTGGATATGATATGTGTATGAAAACTAAGTTTTGAAATGTGCCTTCGGGTAGTTCGATTTTCATGTGTGAAATGTTTGTTATATGGGTTTGGTTAGGTCCCATAAGAGGGTCAAGTGCACTTGTCTAGGCTTCCCCCGCCTGCCCGCTAGTGGCGTTGGAGCTCCGTAAAGGACTCCCATAATTTCATGGCTACACCGGACCGTTATGCGGGAAGATGTAGTGCGTTCTGTTCACGGCTGCACAGGATCGCTATACGGGAATGTGCAGTATGTTCTGTTTCTGGACCGACCCAAACCATTTCTGATGTGTTAAGTGTTTTGTTTCTGTTAATAAATGTGTTTTCGTTTATATTTGTGGTGCATTTGTGTTTTGAATTATTCATGAAAGTTTTGAAAAATTGAAAAAATTTGAGAAATAAATATTTGATGATTTTCCTCCTGTGAAATTTTACAAACTGAAAATGAGTTTTGAAAATATTTTTGCTTATTGTTTGGTTATAAACATGTTATCCACGGGCTGTAAAGCTCACCCTCCCTTCATCCCCATCTCCAAGTAACTAGCAGGTGTTCGGATGAAAGGAGGTCAAGATATCCGTCTGTTTGTGCTTATATTGTTATTTAAGCGGGATTGATATAAGAACAAGATCTTAGACTTATGTTATAAGTTATGAGTTTTGGTATCTGATATTAAGAACTTTGGGGATTGTAGTTTCTGATGTATTTTGGCATTGTATAATTTTGTATATTCGGATTTTTATATCGGTGATGTATTATGGCTTGAAAATGCCATTAATATTTTGTAAGCATTTATTTCTTGGTGTGTATGAATTATGAATTTCTGTATTGAATTGAGATATGAATGTGAATTGCCTATGTATATGATTATGATTGATTGTGATATGGGTTCCGGATAGGAGGTCCGATGATTCTGATTATTGATTGAGAATTATTGAAGTGTTATAGGTTTATAAATTTGTTTGATTATGTTGGGATTCCGGACGGGAGGTTTGATGAATTGTGATGTTTGAGTTAAAATATTGAAGTGCTCTTTGTTTAGGGCTTGATTGGTTATGGCATGTGTAAGGTGCCTTAGGGCAAAAGAAAAAAAATAAGATTTTGTTTAAATTGATAGTTATGATTCGCATTTGAAGGATATAAAATTGAGGTGATGAAATTGGTGAATTCCAAATTGAAAAACTGTATTGCTTTGAATAAAGATGAATGAAATGAAAAAGAAAATTTTTTTATACCGAATTGAATAGATTGTCTTATTGGTTTCCAACGCTAGTTTTCCTAAGTTTGCATTTCTCGGATGTCGGAATTTGCCCTTACGTTTGATTGAACCGATTTGCTTTCTTTGACTTTCTCTCACTTTGACTTTCGCCTTATGTTTTCATTTTTGATTTCCTTCACTTTATGATCCGTTTGTTTTTGGCCGATTTTCGTTTGTGTTCCGTTCTTTCGGATTTGATTTCCTTCGTTTGCGTCCGCACGGGCCTTATTTGATTTTTCTTTCACTTTTGCCCTTTTGGTTTCGCTTTCTGTTTCTGTTTAGGATTCCGTTTTCTGGTTGGGCTCTGGTTTCAAGATCGGGTCCCAACAAATGTAGTCGTTGTCTATGCATCGATTGCTTAAATTTTGACTTCCAAAGTGAAGCTGTGGTATATAATCACTTACTAATCCGAGGCATAGATAAATTCTATACTCATGGCTTTATCATGGTGAACATAAGGAAGCTAATTGTAGTAGAAGTGGCGATACATGTTATGATGACAGCTATAATAATGATGTAGATGATTGTGATGTGAATGATGATAGTGATGATGGGATTGACGAGATGTTACACGATTGTCAAAATTATATGGAGACTATGAATGTAACACGAATGCCTAACATTTTTTGTAATATTACAGAAGATAATTTTGGGAAGTTATTGAACGTTGCTCAAAAACAGTTATATTTGGGGTGTTCTAATTTCTCACAACTATCATTTGTTGTGAAGTTGTTACATTTGAAGGTTTATAGTAAATGGAGTAATAAGTCCTTGCACATGTTAATTGAATTACTGAATGATGCATTGCCTATTGGACACAAGTTGCCGAAATCTTACTATGATGTAAAGAAACTGTTAAGGGACCTTGGGTTGGGATATATTTCAATTCATGCTTGTAAGTATGACTGTTTTCTTTTTTGGAAGGAAAGTAAAGATCTTCAGGAGTGTCTTATTTATGGTACATCAGGGTGGCAGGTGGATGATGGGAGAGGGAAAAAGATACCAAATAAAATACTTCATATTTTCCTATTAAACCACGATTATAAAGACTTTTATGCCAGCAAAAATAGTCATGGATATGAGGTGGCATAAAAGAATTGATGATAACATTATGTGTCATCCAGTAGACTCATTGGCATGGAAAGAGCTTGATAGAAAGTTTCCATGGTTTATACAGGATTGTTGTAATGTTTGGCTTGGATTGGCCTCAGATCGATTTAATCCTTTCCGTAATATGAGTAATTGATATATCATATGGCCGGTGATTTTAGTCTATACAATTTATCTATATGGAAGTGTATGAAGGAGCCTTTTATGTCATTGTCTTTGCTTATTCTAAGACCGACTGCTCTTAGTAAGGACATCGATGTATATATGCAACCATTAATTGATGACTTATGGGAATTTGAATTACAAATTATAATGTATACTGTTGTTTTGTGGATTATAAATGATTTCCCAGCTTATGAGAATTTATCTGGGTGGAGCACTAAAGAGTATATGGCTTGTCCTGTGCGTAACCATCAAACATATTTAAAAAGGATACGAAGTAAAATATGTTATATGGGTCATTGTCATTATTTGGAACATGGGTATAGATGGCAAAGAAGTAAATAGTTTATTGGCACAGTAGAGTTAGGTGAAGCTCCAATGCATTTTTCTGGTGATGATATTGTTTACCAGCTGTCACATTTGGATGACATTACACCTAGCAAACACCCAAGTAATAGAAAGCGTAAGAGAAATGATGTCAAGCTTAATTGGACCAAAATGTATGTTTTTCAACTTGCTATAGTAGAAGGAATTACTATTGAGGTACAATCTTGATGTCATGCATATTGAGAAAAAAATTTGTGAGTCCATTTTAAAGCTATCATAGGAATTGATGGGAAATCCAAAGACACAATTAAGGCTAGACTTGACTTGGAAGATATGAATATTAGAAAGGACTTGCATTTGAAAAGAAGAGATGATGACTCATATGTTATTCTCCCTGTTTGTTACAACATGTCAAAAAGTGAGAAACAATCATTCTGTCAGTTCTTCCAATTAGTAAAATTTCCTGATGTGAAGGCATCAAATATAGGTTGTTGTGTGAATGTTAAAGAGGAAAAAGTGTCAGGGTTGAAAAATCATGATTGTCATATACTTGTGTAATGACTACTTCCTGTTGGAATATATGGGTATTTGTCGAAGGATGTGTCCATTACTTTAGGTCAATTGAGAGAGTTTTTTAAGTAATTGTTTTATAAGACACTTAAATATGAAGAGCTTGATAAAATGGAAAAAGACATTGTATTGATTTTATGTAAGTTTAAATTATTGATTCCCTATCGTTTTTTGATATTATGGTTCATTTGGCAATTCACTTGCTATGTGAACCAAAAAGTTGTGGGCTGGTTCAATTTCGAGGGGTGTTTCTAATTGAAAGGTAATTTATATTAAATTGAACTAGTTTTTTTCTATGTTATTTGGTTTTAACAATTCCTAAGTTTATAACTATTTCTGTTTAGATTTTTAAACTCTCTTAAACGTTATGTACGTAATAGAACTCGACTAAAGGGGTTTATTGCAAAGGCTTATATAGCAAATGAATGCTTGACCTTTTTGTTCAATGTATTTAATTGTTCTGGAGACAAGATTTAATAAAACAGAATGTAACTTTGATTTTCATGATGACTATGGGTTGTCTATTTTTTTCTAAAAAGTTAGGCCACTTTGGTGTGGGTAAATATGTGGAGTTAACTAAAGACGAATTCGAAATCGCCCACTGGTATATTTTGAACAATTACAAGAAAGTTGATACATACATGAAGTATGCATATTCCTTTTCATTCAAGCAATCATATTACAATTTTATTCATTCACTATAAGATCTTACTGTCATTGTCTTTTTTAAATAGAAAGCATAAAGACACTATTCACAGTAAATGGATTGTTATTGTTGAATAAAGACATAGGCAAAAGGTTGTATCATGGTTTAGAAATCGAGTAAGTTTCATATTGGTTACATATTATGAAATATGAGAATTTGTCTCATTCTCATATTTATTTTCAATTTGTTGTATAGGTGATTTGGTTACATAATCATAATATGCAAGAAGCGACAACATAATATAGTTTGTCATATGGGCCTCATATTTGTGGGAAGAAATACACTGGTTGCATTGTTAATGGGGTGAGATTTCACATACAAGATCGAGATAGTCGAGTTAGAAGTCAAAATAGTGGGGTTGTCATTGAAGGATGTCATGATAACGAAATCATTAACTTATACGGTGTCATCTATGAAATAATAGAGATGCACTACATCAAGGATAAGAATGTTTTTCTACTTAAATGCAAATGGTTTGATCTAAAAGACATAAAAGTGAACGGGCATATTACTAGCATAAATGTTAGTAAGACATGGTATGATAATGACCCTTTTGTCCTTGCAAGTCAAGTCAAACAAGTTTTCTACGTTAATGATACCGTATTGGGTGGCAATTGGAAGGTTGTTCAAAAGTTTTAATAAAGGATTGTCTTTGATTTTTATGGAAGGGATATTGGTTAATTGGATGAGGACGTAGATGAAGTCTATCAAGATATTTGATTGGAGTTCGATAACGAAGGCATTCTTGTAAAAGATGCAGATATATCATCATTACATAGGAGAGATGTCGATCCCAACATAGTTCAACTAGATGAAGTCCAAGCCCATCTTATCTTACAAACAGAAGAAGACTATACTTAAGATGACTTAAATGAAAATGATGATACTTTGCTCGAATATATTAATGATGAAGAATCCAATGATAATGTACTTAACGATGATGATTTTCAAAATATTGATCATGATGATTGAATGTAAATAAATTGTTTGTATTGTTTGAAATGTTATGTTCATAATTGCCTTATGTTGTTAATGTTTTACTTATGTCAATTTACGATGACTAGATGCATATTTTTAATGTTTCACTTATGTTTTAGCGAATGTTATGCCAAATGTTCAGTATTTGACTACTGATCTCCTTATATTCATGTGGAATATTGATGTTTGAGTTAAGATTATGCGTTATGTTCATATTTCATTGTACAAAGGTTCAATATAATGGAACCTGGTAGAAACAAGGGAAAGAGTGTGGTAATGACTGAAGAAGTTCCTCCCACACAACAACCAACTCAATCCCACCCCATTGTTTAACAACCAATAATTGCATCCTCGAATGAAGACAGTCAGTAACAACCTTTACTAACATCATCTGTTAGTGTTGAGGGATCTTTAGGCCTGTTATTGTTAACCAAACATATTTACATTAATGCTAAAATTACTCATTACATGTTTAGTGTGTTTTTCTTATTATGATTTTTTTTTATTTTCAAGCTCCAATACTAGCATTAGAAAATGAGGTAGAGTTATCACAAAAAGACTGAGTTGCAATAGATGAATGTTGCAATGAACAACAAGTTGTTTGTGACCATTGACCCTACGCAATGTCACCCTTTGGATAAGAACCAATCTATAAAATTGTCTAGTGAGTTGGGCGTTGTTGTAAGGAATGAATTGCCTTGTCTTTAGCATGTCAGGCAGTTAACAACTTACTTCAAAATGCTTTGGACAAAGTTTTGGTAATATTTTAATTCATTTGATTATATTTATTGCAATTTTACAAAACAAAAACAATAACTTAACTTATACATGTTCTTCACAGATGAAGCTTAATATCGTTGATATCGACAAGCCTGAGGTTTCAAGATGTGTTAGTTCACTATTGAAACAAAGGATGAAGGATCATTTATATATACTCCATAAATATTACCAATCTTTCCCTTCCAATGAAGAGGCAAGGAGACATGTTCCAGAATGGGTGACTCCAGGAAATTGGAGTGAAATGTGTGATTATTGGGTCGTGGCGAAGGTTTTGGTTTGTTTGTTTTTTCTCTTCAAATTTCCTTACATTAATTTTGTTTATACATTTTATGACTACTTTTCTTAATTTAGGAAATTTAGGAAAAGTGTGAGAAAGCCAAAGTGAACAGACAAAAAATAAAGACTCTTTATATCACTGGCTCTAAATCATTTGTTATCATCTGACAAGAATTTGTAAGTCTAAAGTTTTCAAATTATTATTCTATTTCTTAATACAACAAATTCTATTATCTTCTAATTTTTAAATTCATATAATAGAGTCAAAGACAACTCTAAGGACAAGAGTGTGTGATAGTATCACACTCTATAAGCTAACACCCTACAAGGGAGGTAAAGGCTGGACGTCTAAAGAGGCCAAAGTAATTATGTAAATACAAACAAATTAATATTACAATTTATTTTCTATGTAATACTAAGTAATATTTTTTTAGTTAACTGGATTTTGTACTTTAAATTGTAGGACAAAATACAGGAGTTGTTGTAGACATCATTGTTTGAGGGAAATCAGCCCAATGTTGATGACATTTGCAACAATGTCCTTGGTATAAGATCGAGGTATATCAAAGGTCTTGGGTATGGCCCTAAGTCTGTTAGTGCACCTTCGTCACGACCAACATATGTTACGAAGCTTCAAGAGAAGAACCAGGCACTGAAGACTAAGTTACAATGTACGGAAGAGAAGTTAGATCGTAATGTTAAAAAGTGAACAAGTTTAAAAAGATGGTCAAACAATTAATATGTAGTGCCCCATATTGCAGGGTACACACCGGGACGCCCGTAGGTCATTCCGATACATATCCTACGATAAGGGTGAGCTACGAACAATCACTACTGTACTTCACATGGCATCATAATAATAAAACATCAGTATAAAAATCACTAATTTTTGAAACCAACTTTTTCCTCATTTCATTCATCAAAATCAAGGAGTTTACACATCGTCATTACATCACGCATGCATACATACATCCCCAAAATCCTAAGACAAAATTGCTACATGAAAGAGGAAAACAACAGATCTATCTAGGTCATCCCAAAAGTCCTAGCTGACCGACCTGTGAGCCATGACTTCTCTCGCCAACACAATCTACACGGCAGGAAAAGTCCTTCTGAAGCTAGGAGTCTACTCTCGGTCCTGAAAAATAAGTTGCAATTTTGAGTGAGTTTGCGAACTCAGTGAGGTAACCATCATCGATGGTTCACTCAATTCATGCAACACTCAAGCATAACACTGTCATTTCATAAACTCACATTCAGAAGTACCACATGATTGTTAGCACATAAGTATAAGGCATTTTGCCTTTCACTCAATCAAAGAGATTAAATCAAATGCGTATGTGACACTTTTCCAATTTATTATGGTGTTGTGACCGAGCGCCTAAACTTTCCCAATATGGGCGCATTAATCATTGAACCTGTGGCTCTGAATCACTGTGGGCTCGAGGCCCAAATATATTGACCTTCTAGCTCTCGGTGACTGTTCCAGTCACAACTATCATTATCTGCTCATGCATTCATGCATGGAATGCACATGTCACAATGAAATAGTATATATGTCACAATCAACACATATGTCACAAATTTACCACATCATAAACAAGTAGTTCACAAATTTCCATACAAGTAGCACTTCTATGTCATAGCTTCCCAATACATCGGACCTTCTGTCCGGAATCCACAATCAGAAACACAATTCACTAACCCACAATTATTCACCACAATTTTCTAAGCAAATAATAATTGAAAGAACCGTCTAGGCCACTCACCAATAGCTTCCGAGCTAATTCCTGGAAGTCTCGGCAACGTCGGTGAGTTGATGATCTAAAAGCGCCTCTATAACAGTCAAAATATACAAACATTACCAAATGTACAATCAGAAATATTTAAAAATGCACATGTAGCAATTAAAATGTGTACAATGCTTGTTCATGACATTCCTGGTATTATTCCATAAATATTCATCACATAAATTTTCCTCTAAATTTTAGAAGTCCAAAGACACCAAAATCACTCAATTCGGACCTCTATAGGTCCAACTGTTGATAAAACACAGACCAAAAAAATAATTACCCAGTCCCCTCACTTTGACCTAATTAAACCACATCAATTTTATCTCTAAAAATTCACAATTTTACATTGAAATTAATTAAATAATTCACGAATTTGATGCCTCGAGAATCAGGTCAATCGGATGTCGGATGAAACAGTTATTCACAAAAGAATGAAATTGGTCAAAATAAATCACAAAAAGAATAAAATAAATAATAATAAATTAAATGAAAAAAGAAACGGGCTGAGTGAATCGGACTTAGCCCAGGGCGAGGGCTTCCTCGCCCTTGCTGCTCGTCCTCGCCCTCGCAAGGTGCAAGCTTCCGCCAATTTCCAATTTTTTTTCTAATTTCATTTCCTTCTTTCTAATTTCATTCTCCTCTTTCACAAGACCTAACTTTTCACACAAGTATCCAAAAATTACAAATGAGGTCTCATTGGAAAGATCATAGAAAAATCTACAAGTTATATGAATGACTCACAAACCAATTTCACCCCTATAGGTGTCAACAATGTAATCAAAATTACTGCCTACTCATTATCATCCAAAGCAGTGCAACATTTTTCCAAAACTCATATCTTCCCATTCCCTTTGCCAAAAATTTCAAACTTTATATCAAAAGAAAGAGAAAAACATATTGTAAAACTTTCATGAATAACATGGAAGCAAATTCAACCTCTAAATAGATCAATTTCTCAACCAAATCTTCTGCCCATATAAGTGTCATCCTAATAGTAACACAATCTTCCAAAAATCATAACTTCCTAACCTATTGTCCAAAAATTCCATACTTTATCTCAATGAAAAGATCAGAAAACATGCTACAATTCTCATGATGGACTTAAAAGCAAATTCCACCTCTAACTAAATCAAATTCACACATTATTGTGGCTGCCCTGTTAAAGAGTATTAAATCAACATATGACCTAAATCATAACCATACTTGAAAAATTCATAACTTACAATCCCTACATCAAAAATTAGCATATTATACCTCATTACAAAGCTAAGACATTCCTACATAACTTTCCATAAGATCATTTGAGTTAATTTAAACCATAACAATCTAGAATTAGCTTCGAAGCACAGAAATCACAAAACTTATACTTAGAGACATTTCACACACAAAGCACATTCATTCTTTGAAAAAAAACATCTGAAAGTTCACAAGTCATAACTTTCATTATCAAACTCAAACAATTTCATACTTAGTGGCGATAGAAAGCTAACAAGAAAATCTTCAACTTTTATGAAGACCAATTTCACAAAATCTATCTACTTTCGCCTAGAAAAATTCTCCAAAGTTTCAGGTCACAAATCATTCAATGTTAGAAACAACACTATTCACCCTGCTCATATATCTCACTTTAAAAACAAAATTCAAAACCCTTCAAGCCATAATTGGACAGAACTTCCTTCATAATAATTCTAGAAAAACTTATCAAGTTTAATTCAAGCTAAACGTCATCTCAATAGCATAATCATAGCAAAATTTATGACCCAAACATTGAAACATACTCACATTCCATTTTCCAGCTTTTACACCTAACTCCACTCCTATCATTCCAATACCATTTCTACACCAATAAGCTTCCAATTTAGTCAAGAAATCAGCCAAAATTTCATCAAGACCTTCACTTGAACAAGTAGCCACAAAATGACAGGACACACATAGAACTTTCTTTCTTTAATAAACACTCATCTAACATCATCAAACTTATTCCAAAACACTTAATTCACATCTGTTAGCGATCTAGAAGGGGGGGGGGGGGTTGAATAGATCTTTAAATCTTTTTTTGAAATTCTACAATAAAATCAGAAGTTAATTCACACAAAAAAAATTTAAACAAATTTAAATGAAAAGAGTATGGAAGAAGATCAAACACTGTTTTTATAGAGGTTCGGTGCTAAGACCTACGTCCTCTACCTAAGCTCCCACTTAGGATTTTGCAAACCACTTTATTACACACTTTGTAGTTCAGTGTGAACTCTTACAATCCCGCTTGATTTCCGGCTCAAGCTACCTTTACAATTGATTTGTCTTCCGCACAAATCCTACCAAGCTCGCTTGATTTCGGCTCGAGCAACCTTTACAAATGATTTGTCTTCGCACAAATCCTACCAACACCACTTGATTTCGGCATTGTTACCTCACACGTGACCTACCACTAGTCACTCAATTTGTAAAAGAAATAGGATAAAGATCTAAGAACAAGTGCTCAATACAAATGTAAACAAAGTAAGAACAATGATGAGCAATTTGGAGCAAGATAAGAGTATTTTGCTTCAGAACTTGTGTGTACTCTTCATCAATCATCCACCCTTTATATAAAAAGAAATATAGCTTTTGGGACTTATTCTAGCCGTTGCTAGATTGAAATGACCGTTCCTTAATAATCTCCCTTCCATTTTTGGCTAATTGGACCGTTGGAATTAATGTCTTTGTCAGATCGACAAGTCGACTTGTCGAGTTGTATAAATCGACTTGTGACCATAAGTCGACTTATCGAGTTGTATAAGTCGACTTGTGACAACATTTTACGTAAACTTGCATCTCCGCTCTTCTATAAGTCAATTTGTGATGTGTAAGTCGACTTGTGGTCCACGATAAGTCGACTTATGTATGATTAGTCGACTTGTGTTGTTAAGACCTTGATGTATAAGTCGACTTATGCTGTGCAAGTCGACTTATGTTGGCTTCAACGGTAATATCCATCCAAATCTTCTATAATCCTCATTATTAATGCTTCTTTCACTTATAAGAAGACTTCTATCCTGATTCTTCAATGATTAGTCACTTGCCCATCTTGATTTGCACAATTCTTTTATTGAATATCAATCCAAAATACCTGAAACAATTTCTTAACCAATTCTATACATTTTATTATTATCAAAACATAAGTGGAATTAATTTGTCAACCACCATTGGTCCAACAATCTCCCCCTTTTTGATAATGAAAAAATACTTAGAAATTGTTTAAGAAATGAAAACAAAGAAACATTGATCAAGGTTTTTATACCTTGTCATTTTGGTTAGAAGTCTCCCCCTCAATCATATAAATCATTGAATTTTAATAACCTTGAAAAATCAATTAAAATTTTAACAAACTCCCCTTAATCAAGTAACTAAAGAAAATCCAATTTCTCATTTTTCTCCCCCTTTTTGTCATAATCAAAACAACTAATACAAACCAACAAAAGATGAAATATCGCAATCACATTAAAAGAGAAACAAGTCATCAAACACAAATAGTCTCAAATCAAACACACTCCCCTCAATCAAATGAAGGTGACTAAAAGATACCAATTATCAATTTCAATATTACTCCCCCTTTTGTCATAATTAAAAACCAATATAAAAATGAAAATAGTCGTAAATGCAGTCCATAAACAAACAAAACAGCAAACACAAATAAAGGCAATTGTCATAACATAACAATAGTCATTACGGAGAGTGAAAAGAAGAATAGGTTTTAAAGAATCCATGTAGACATAAGTCGACTTGTTACCAGACATTTCACCAATTAGTCGACATCCACTATCAATGTACCATGTGCTTGGTTGATCTTCATTCCTTGCTTGTACCTACAACTGAAACATCCTTTCTTCTCATTGGTACCCAAGCCATCTTGGGTCCATTTTGGTTAGCCATATAAACCACATTAGGTGGTGTTGTGCCTTTAATAACCCAAATTTTCTTAACCTTAACACATCTTCTAGTACTTTTGCAAGCAATTTCTATGTGACCATCTTTCAAGCATCTAGCACATTGAGCGATTTTCCATCCTTAGTAAATTTGGAAATTAACGAACAATCTCTATCAAAAGGATCATATCCTAATCCATGTTTAGAAATTGAATATCTTTGCGATAACAATTTTCAAACTTTTCGTTTCCATTCACAAATTTTCCAACCACATACGAAAATTCTTTTCTAAGTCTATCAAGCTCACAAACAAGTTTTTCTTTTTCAACAAGGCATGCAGAATGATCTTCCTTTGGACTATCTAAATCATCAATAGTTTCATGTAAAACAATATTTTCAGCAACCAACTCTCGTATTTTCTTTCTTAATTTTTTGTTAATCTCAATAGTTTTTCAAAATCAGCTTGTAAACCATCAAATGAATCTCTTAGATCTTGGTCATTGAAAGTTACCTCATTTTCATCATCACTTGATGAACTTTTTGCCATAAGAGCCAAGTTGTTTTCATCATCGCTTTAGTATGCTTCCTCATCATCACTCGTCAAGAAGCTATCTGCCATAAGAACAAGGTTGTTTTCATCATTGCTTTGATATGCTTCCTCATCATCACTCCACGTGGCTATAAGGCTAGCTTTCTTTTTCCCTTTGTCATTTTTCTGAAGATTTGAATTTGAGGATGAGTTTTTGCATTCTCTAGCATGATGTCCTCTTTCCATAGCAAATTTCTTCCTTTCTCCATTTCTTCCACCATTTAATTCCTTCCTCTGATTTTTGAGAAGTCCTTTGAATTTTCTTAAATTTCTGGCGTACATTGCTATTTCTTCGTCTTCCTCCTCTTCATCTATTTCTTCATCACTTTCAACAGGAGAAGAAGTATTAGCTTTTAAAGCAATTGACTTTTGTGACTTACCTCTACCTCCTCTAGATTTGAGGATGATCTCATAGTTGATGAGTGATCCCACCAAGGCGTTGAATTCCAAATGATTAAGATCCTTGGATTCCATAATGGCGGTGACTTGTGAGTCCCATTCCTTCGGTAGTGAGCGAAGAATTTTCTTCAACTTCTCGCTATCCGTGTGCTTTCCAAGATTTCCTAATTCATTGATAATTTCTGCAAAACGATCAAGCATAGTGGAAATAGACTCACCTTCCTTCATGACAAATATTTCATAGTCATAGAGAAGCATGTTGATCTTTGTTTCCCGGACTTGGTTGGTTCCTTCATGGGTGATGCGAAGTCTTTCCCACATTTCTTTAGCGCTGGTGCAAGAATTAACTCGGTTTCTTTCCTTAACCGTGAGAGCACAATAAATTAACTTCATCGATTTCGCGTTGATGTAGGCTTGCCTCCAGTCATTGTCGTCGTATTCCAGCTCCGTTTTTAACTCACCATTTTCTTTCAAAGGTGGTTGTGGACCGAAGATAATTATCTTCCAATATTCCACTCCTTCGCTTATGATGTGATACTTTATAGGATTTTTCCAAGATGAATAGTTAGTACCATTAAATTAAGGAGGGCGATAATTTGTGTTACCTTCTTCCGCTAGTTTGTTGTGTGCCATGCCCGGATACTTCTGCTCTGATACCAATTGTTAGCGATCTAGAAGGGGGGGTTGAATAGATCTTTAAATCTTTTTTTGAAATTCTACAATAAAATCATAAGTTAATTCACACAAAAACAATTTAAACAGATTTAAATGAAAAGAGTAGGGAAGAAGATCAAACACTGTTTTTATAGAGGTTCGGTGCTAAGACCTACGTCCTCTACCTAAGCTCCCACTTAGGATTTTGCAAACCACTTTATTACACACTTTGTAGTTCAGTGTGAACTCTTACAATCCGCTTGATTTCGGCTCGAGCTACCTTTACACTTGATTTGTCTTCCGCACAAATCCTACCAATATCGCTTGATTTCCATTTCGAAGCAACCTTTACAAATGATTTGTCTTCGCACAAATCCTACCAACACCACTTGATTTCCGCTCAAGCTACCTCACACGTGACCTACCACTAGTCACTCAATTTGTAAAAGAAATAGGATAAAGATCTAAGAACAAGTGCTAAATACAAATGTAAACAAAGTAAGAACAATGATGAGCAATTTGGAGCAAGATAAGAGCATTTTGGCTTTTAGAAATTGTGTGTACTCTTCATCAATCATCCTGTAGGAAAATCCCGGGGTAGGCATCACATGCCCACAGTGCGGAATTTAAAATTTTGAGTCCCGGGACATTCCCGAAATCCAGGATCCATGCGTATGTATAAACAATCAAACCATAACGACCAAAGGAGACCGTCTCTAACGGTATCCACGCAGAGGTCGGAAAACCTAACCGGACAAACTCTTTTGACAGGAATAGCTAGACTAAAGAGAAGAGTGCTAGCTCTTACCTTAGCCTTGGAGAGCAAGTGGAGATGAACAATTGAAGCCTTGGAGAAGAAGAAGCCAACTTGAATGGAAGAGAGGAAGAAGGTGGAAAATCAAATTTTCAAGCTTAACATGTAAGCAATCAGTTCTTCCCTTTAACCCCCGACCAAGCAATGCTTCCAATCCTTCTTTTATGTATTTTAACACTTAAAACACAATATCAAAGGCTTGGTGTAAGGGCATCCACGTTGGAGGCATAAATGCCTTAAAATGATAAATCATCATTACTTTTGACTTTTCAAACTTACAAACTTCTCCACCAATTTTGCTTCCACCGAATCACCATTTATATATATAATTAATCAATTCTTAATTAATTAATATATATATATATTTGCTGAAGAGGTCGATCAAATTGGGTCGGTCTACCGCCTATCGGGCCCATGGCGAAAAATCACCGGAAGCGGTTTTCAAGAATGTCGATGTCGCGATCTCATCGGGACATATCCCAATCTCATCGGGATCCATTTAATCCTATTGCTCTCAAGATATCGGATCTACGTCCAAACTATTTCTGATTCTCCGAGTCACTCTTATCGTGTGACCCATTAGGTTCCGGTTATGTTGGCCACTTAGATTAACACTTAATCTGAGCAAGTCATGAGCGGTATCTAGCAACACATCATGACCCCCGATTGACCGGAAAGTAATTGGTTTGACTAATAAAACCATATCACGAACCCTTCCATAGACAATTCTTGTGCAATTCGTCCTTTCACCATGCTATACCCCACTTGGTTTGAGTATGGGCAATGTGTCAACTCTTACTAGATCGATCGGATCAAATCTAGTCCAAGTGTAATTAGTTCTCGCCCTAGGACTCATTACTTTATATGTCCATGAAGACCATCTTCATGACATATGTATGTTCCGGCCGAGACTTCAAAGTAATGATCCCGATAAGAGGCCATGGGTATCTCTTACATTATAATGTAAGTGGTGAATCCTCTATTGGCTACTCAATTACCTTCGAATACCTCAAGTCGCACCCAATCACCACCCGTGAGCGACCTCACGAAAAGGCAACAAGGAATGGAGTCAACGTAATCAAGATGCAAGATATCCTTGAGTACCTCAAGTCTAAGGATACTTGCACCATTGCTATGATGAGATTATCACGACATTTGTATAGGACATCCATGTGATGATCTCATAGCAGGTCATCCAATGTACTTACTACCACTAGTAAGCATCCACATGTCAAATCTAAATATCTCAATATTTACGGTTTTCGAGATCCACCGCTGATCCAATCAAGGAGTTTGACATGTGCTAGTCTATCCGGATTAACGATGTCCAGTCTCATTAATCCTATGACTAGGGATAATTTAGATACTGACATAATTGCACATGATAGGAATCTCAATAGTATGATCACATCATAATTTCCTTCATGCTATGTCATGTATCAGGGACTTCATTAATTTGATTAAAGATCATTATCAATTCATAATAAAATGAATATCAAATAAATGAAATATGCCTTGCTTTATTTATTCATAAAGTCTGTACATGACTATGAACAAAATGCGCTAAAGGGGATTGCCTTTAGGGCACTACTCTAACAATCTCCCACTTGACCTAAAGCCAATCGCCTTGGTATCTAATACCATAAGCGAGTACATGAGAATCAAAATTCTTCTGTGGCAACGGCTTTGTCAACGGATCAGCAATGTTCTGCTCTGTGGGAATTCTCTCTATCAGGACATCACCTCGAGCAATGATCTCCCGAATCAAATGGTATCGGCGGAGTACGTGTTTGGACCGTTGATGAGACCTTGGCTCCTTTGCCTGCGCAATAGCCCCAGTGTTGTCACAATACAACTGTATGGGTCCATCACAGCTAGGAACCACACCAAGTTCAGAAATGAACTTCTTGATCCAAACTGCTTCCTTTGCTGCGTCTGATGCGGCAATGTACTCTGCCTCGGTCGTTGAATCAGCAGTCGTCTCCTGTTTGGAACTCTTCCAACTGACTGCTCCGCCATTTAGTGTGAAAACATAACCTGATTGGGACTTGGAGTCGTCCTTATCAGATTGAAAACTGGCATCTGTATGCCCGCTCACTTGGAGACTTCCATCTCCATATATCAAGAAAACATCCTTAGTTCTTCGCAAGTACTTTAGGATATTCTTGACACCACCCAAATGACCCTCACCAGGATCCGATTGGTATCGCTCGTAACACTTAGAGCATATGATACATCGGTCTCAGATATAACATTCGTGCATAATAGATCCTACGCAGACGATATGGGATCATATTCATACGCATCCTCTCATCTGTGTCTTGGGGACATGGACTTCGAGAGTGTTATCCCATGAGTAATGGAAGAAACCTCTCTTGGATTGCTCCATGCTAAACCTCTTTAGCACCTTGTCTATGTCGTTGATTGTGAAAGACCAAGCAACCTCTTCGATCTATCTCTATAGATCTTTATCCCAAGGATATAAGTTGCTTCTCCAAGGTCTTTCATGGCAAATTGTGAGAAACCAAACTCTTTGATTGTCTCATCAAAACGGATATTCCAACTCCTGGATGCTTGCTTCAATCCATAAATGGATTTCTGAAGCTTGCATACCTTTTCGCCATCAGCGGAAATGAAGCCCTCAGGTTGTGTCATGTACACATCCTCAGCCAGATTTCCATTCAGGAAAGTTGTTTTCACATCCATTTGCCATATCTCATAATCATAATGAGCGGCAATGGCTAGGAGTATCCTAATGGATTTAAGCATTGCTACTGGACTGAAGGTCTCGTCATAGTCAACTCCTTGTCTTTGACGAAAGCCTTTAGCCACAAGCCTTGCTTTATAGGTAATCACATTACCATCTATGTCGGTTTTCTTCTTGAAAACCCATTTGCACCCTATAGGTTTTATCCCTTCAGGTGCATCAACCAAAGTCCATACTTGGTTTTCATACATGGAATCCATTTTGATTTCATGGCGCGAAGCCATTTTTCGGACTCGAACTCTTGTAACCTCTTCATAGGTGGTAGGCTCATCATCCTCTATGAGCAATACGTCATTCTGTTCACTCACGAGAAATCCATATCTCTCGAGAACAGGCGTATCCTACTTGACCTCACAATTTCGTGTGTAGTAGAAGGTTGAATTGTTACCTCATCGTATGAGTTCTGAGTTTGAGTTCGAGCGATTGATCGCTGCATTCGAGCATCTTGAACTTCTTCAAGTTCAACTTTGTTCCCACTATCCTCTTGTAAAAGAAACTCTTTCTCTAAAAAGACAGCATGTATCGAAACAAACACCTTTTGTTCCTCAAAGAAAGTAGAATTGATATCCTCTTGTTTCTTTAGGATATCCTACGAACAAACACTTGTCGATTTTGCCCAAGCTTATCTCGACCGTGTCCGCTTCACATAAGCGGGACAACCCCATACTTTCAAGTAAGAAAGATAAGGTTTCTTGTTAGTCCACATCTCATATGGAGTAACATCAAGCTGTCTTTGATGGAACTCTGTTTAACAAGTAAACAAATTGTCTCAGTGCATATCCCCAAAAGGATTTTGGTAATCGTGCAAAGTCCATCATAGATCGTACCATGTCCAACAAGGTTCGATTTCTCCTTTCGCCACACTATTATCTTTGTGGTGTGTAAGGAGGGTCCACTGAGATAATATCTCATTATCTTTGAGATAATCCAAAAACTCTTGGTCTAAGTATTCACCACCACGATCGGATCGTAATGCTTTGATACTTTTACCAAGTTGTTTTTCTACTTCATTTCTGAATTGTTTGAACTTTCAAACGCTTGATTTGTATCTCATCGAATCTGGTACCCATATCGAGAATAATCATCGATAAAGGTAATGAAGTAACGGCAACCACTTCTGGCATGGATGGACATCGGACCACATACATCTGAATGTATTAGGTCTAATAATCCAGTCGCTCGTTCACCCTTTCCCTTAAAAGGTAACTTAGTCATCTTGCCTAATAAACAAGATTCACATGTGTCATATGATTCATAATCGAATGACCTAAACTTCCACTCTTGTGGAGCTTAGCGATGCGTCTCTCATTTATATGGCCAGGCGACAATGCCATAAGTAAGTTGATTTTAAATTATCTCTTTATGTCTTTTAGCGTCATTGACATTCATAACCGGATGTGACATATCTAATATGTAAATTCCATTGCATAATGTACCAAGTACCATAAAGCATTCCATTTGAGCTAATAGAACAACCATTGTTACCAAAAGACAAATGGAAACCAACTCTATTTAAACAAGAAATGCATAATATGTTCTTTGTTAACACGGGTACAAAATAACAATCATCCAAGTTAAGTACAAGCCCATTTGGGGAGTGTCAAAACATAAGTCCTACGGCTAATGCAGCAACTCTTGCTCCATTGCCAACACGCAGTCCATTTCTCCCTTTATGAGTCGCCATCGTCTCCTCGAGGCCCCGCGATATCATTGCATATGTGTGAGCCACAACCGTATCTAATACCCATATTTTATGATCGAAAGCAGTATTAACCTCAATGACAAACATACCGAAGAAGTCGAGGCAAATGATGCCTTCTTCGCTTCGATTCTTCGAGATAAACTTTGCGATTCGCCCAATGACCGATCTTACGTCAATGGAAGGCGGTACCTTTGGTGCAGTCTCTTTGGTCTTCTTCTTGCCTTCGCTGCACTTCCTTTCGCTTACGAGCCTTTTCTTCTTCATTTCTCTTCTTGGAAGCGAGAGGAAGAAGAATCCACCAATAAGAACGCTTGCTATCTTGCTTGACAAATTGTTCTCATTGTCTTGGCAGATTGATCACTCGGGAATTGTGGTGGATATTTGGTTCATTCGATAGTTCAACACAAACTGTGAATAACTATCGACAAACCAACAAGAATTAAGTCTATACTTAACTCGTAATCCATCACAAAACCTAAGACGGCCAACCTCTCAATATAGCCATTCATCTTCAATGCATATTGCGCTGCAGATGAACCAGAGTCATCTTCGTTGTAAGAGCAACCTTGAGGTCTCGAACCGTTCGGACGTGCTTGCTCATCAAACAACTCTCTAAGATGAAACACTATCGTGTGAGCATCCATAGACTCGTGGTTGCTTCGCGGCTCGGTGACATCGATGCAAGCATAATGCGGTGGCTATGTCACCGTCTTTTAGATGCTACGATATGCCTTCCGATCATCATCGAGCTCCTTGAGAAGTGGATCCGGGCGGAAAATCAAGGATATATCCTAGATCCTCGAGATCCGAGAACAATTCTCGATTCCGCACCAATCAAGAAAATTCGGTCCGATTAATTTGTTGGCATCCATAAGGAGCGAAGATTCACACTAGTCGACATCTTCAATCAACCTAAACATAGAGAGAAAGAAAGTTAGAATAGGATTAAATGTATGCTCATAAGGACTTAAATGACATACATATGGTTCCCACTAGTTTCAATAGAATCCATAACCCTCATCATGAATTCATGAAACAAAATGGCACATTGACCTGGTGGGTCGATATCCGACATTGCTAAGAATGACCTTGAGGTTAGCTCAACAAGTCACCTTAGGTCAATCGGTGGTATCGATCATACCAATTGCATCATCGATGACCGACAGAAGAATGACCTTGAGGTTAGCTCAACAAGCCATCTTATGTCTCGGAGGTATCGGACATACCAATTACATCTTAGACACAACTATCGATCGGTCTTATCAATAGTTGATGTATGCACATACATTGGGTTATCAACACTTGACGCGTGTACATCGATGTACACTACCCAATTTCGCCTCTGCCCACGTTGACCTTGAGGTTAGCTCAACAAATCAACGCTTCTAGGAAAACCGACCCATTAATCAGAAAATCATATTTTCATGGTTTGAACATATTCAGATAGAGTGAGCTTGAGGTTAGCTCAACAACCTGACCTATAAGAACTCGGTTCTTACCATATTAATGGAAGGCGTTAGTTTTCATATTTTAAATGAGGATTTTAGGTCTCATCTTTCTAATCTCATCCAAGGATCATAGTTGTAACACCCCACTTCCGTAAGACCCGAACCCGATATCGTTGGTGATATCCGAGTCCGCGTCCACGAGAGTGACGTCTTACATCAGTTGATTTAAAATTCGGTATACATTTTTTTCTTTCGAGCCATCAACTCCACGTTCACACGGCAAACACAAGTAGTAAATAAAATCCGTGTTCAATATAAACCCGTTTCAGTTATTACGGTCATCCAAATAATAATTACAATAAGTCAATGCAAAGAAACATTAATACCACAATGGCTCAAGAAAATATAAAGCCTTGTTATACGGTGATTGCGGAATACAATTTACTAAAACACTAATGCGCATACCTAACCGATCCCGACCTCTAACCTTTACTCGTCTAAGTAGACATACTCCCGTGTCAACCGGGTATTCTTTGAACCTGAAAAATAAATGCAAATTTTGGGTGAGTTTTGCGAACTCGGTGAGAAACCATCATCGATGGTTCACTCAATCATGCATTACGCCCGTGGCGATAAAGTATATACATTAATCATCGACACGATAAGCGATCAATAATCATATCCAAAGATGTGAAGAAACATTCACGATAATTCATGCCATTACAAAAGCGGTACATGTCACGAGCGATCGTTTATGCAAATGAGATGCATATGAGACTCTTTCCGATTATTGAAGATTGCCCAAGTGCTCGATCGATTGTTCGGTGGGGACGCGTCGAGGATTTCTCCCTCGGGCTCGTGGCGGTCAATCTGATATGAGAGCTCGAAACTCTTATCAAGTAAAATAGCAACTTGGGGCACGTCCATTATCTGATCATGCAATTATGCATGCAGTACAGTATTTAGTAAATATGCAGTATTTGGCTATAAAGCCCAGTGTATCAGTAAATCCACAATATGGCTATAAAGCCCAATATAGCAGTGTTCAGTATGGTGGCTATAAAGCCCAGTCTATCAATATCAGTATCATTCAGTACAGTAAAATCATACAATACAATCATCCACTTTTATACATGCCAGAAATCATACAATTCACCTTTGCACGTAATTCACGCTGAGCATGTAAACAACAGAAATTTGAGAAACCAACTAGGTTACTCACCTATTACTTCGAGCTAATTGGGAAAGCCTCTGTGACGTCGGTCAATCGACGCCCAATTGGGCCTCTATATGAATCGAGAAAAATACGAGTCACTAAATATGAAATTTGTGCTCATGATGATGAAATATGCATGTTCATGAATTCCGGTCCTAATTCAATATTTTCCTATAATAAAATTCTATGAAAATTAGAAATCCATAAAGGCGGTGCGCAATTTGGACCTCTATAGGTCCCCAATTAAATAAAACAGTGTTTACAAGTTCGTCAATAGGGCTACGTCAAATTCCGCCTAAAATTCCTGTTTTCTCAAAATATGAAATTAAATATTCAACGAATCCGATGCCTCTGGAATCAGGTCAATCGGACGTCGGACGGGAAAGAAATTGACAAAAGAACAATCGGATCAATTAATACCAAATAAAATTTTAAAAATAACATTTTCCATGCGTCTGCCTCGCGGGGGCGAGACGCCGCCCTCGCGAGGCGATTTCATCTTCTTGCGAGGCGGAGGCGTCGCCTCGCGACCTTCCTCCTTCAATCTCGCCTCGAGAGAAATCGCCTCTCGAGGCTGAATCACCTCGTTTCGTCGCGAGGGCGAGGCGTCGCCCTCGCGACCGGCCCGATTATCTCGCCCTCGCGAGGCGATATGTCGCCCTCGCGAGACGGCGAGTCATCTCCTACCTTGCCCTTTTCCTTTTTTTCAGATTCCAATCCTACTTTTCAACTACTCTAACTTTTAGCACACAAATCAGAAAAATACCCACTATACCTCATTGGAAAGCTTATGAAAAGCTCTACAATTCTCTAGAAGACCATAAAAATCAATTCCAACCCTAAGGGTGTCAAATAACCCATCAAACCTTCTGCCTTCACAATTTCCCTCAACACAGGGCAGTACATTTACAATTTCATAACTCACTGATTCCTTAGTAATAAATTACCACAAAAATATGGTCAACAAGTTCACAATGTCCTCTACAACTTTCATGAACAATCCAAAATCAAATTCTATTTCTAAACCAGTCCATTAATTCATTCAATGTCACTGTCCCTGAAATCCTTCAATATGGGCAGTAACCTTACAAAAAGCATAACTTCCAGTATATAAGTCAATAAAATCAGAACTTTATATCCTTGTAAAGATAACATCATAAACTTCATTTTTCATGAAGCACTCAACACCCAATTCAATCTCTAACAATTTCAAAACTGTTATGGAAGTTTCTGTTATCATCAGCCATTCATAACCTAATGTAGGATCAGTTTTTTTGAAAAATCATATCTCCCAATTCTGACTTCTAAAAATTACATACCAAATATCAATTTCAAGATAATCGCTTCCTCTACAACTTTTCAGAAGCTCACTCACACCAATTCAGTCCACTTAAAATGTTAAAATTGCCTCTAATCAGTAAACTCACAAAATCACACTTAAGCTAGGTTTCATCCAAAATGCTCAAAACCAGTCATTAGTAATCAATTCATATCTCCCAATATACAATTCCAAAAATAGCAAGATCAGTAGCAATGGAAAGATAATCAAATATGCTACAACTTCCATGAAGACCATTCTCCTAATTCCATTTCAATTAATTCATAAAAATCAACAAAACTCAGATGTCATGGTTGCGGTTACTGTTCATAGCCAATGGAACAGTAACTTTCCATGCAAAATTTCACCCTTCTATCATTGAAATTCAACAACACCTATTTCACACTAAATTAAAGCCAACATCCCAAAGTTTACTTGGGCACAAACCTCACGTCATTTTCTCACCTATACAATGAGTTATGATCAAAACATTCCAATAGATCAAAACTCAATTTCCAGCTTTCATCAATAACTTAACTCTCATCACTTCTAACACCAATAACACATCACTAAGCACCATTTATACCTCTAATTCAACCCCAAACTAATCACAACATTGACTTATATAACTAACCAAACTTTGGCAGCACAAACCTACACAATTTCCATATTATTTTGCATCATCAACATCATTAATAACATCACCTTCTCATTCTTTAACTACCCTAACCACTTCCTTCACACAAGCATACATTAAACCCATTCAAACCTACCCTTATAATGATCAAATAAATACATAAGTACTTCCCATATATGCTTCTAACTACCAAAAGCATAAGAACAAATATTAACACTTACCTTAAACAAGTTCAAGCTATTCAATTTCCAAGGCTTTTCAATTCCTTCAACTTGAAACTTCTCAATCACCGCTCACGACTCTTATCACTACACATGCACATATCATCTTCTCAAAGAGCAAGCTTGGTCTTAGGTATGTACAAATAAGAAGCAAACCAAGAACCAAGACAACCCTTCTTGTGAGGGATGAGAAGATAGAAATTCAAGGAGAAAAGAAAGACATCAAAGAAGAAGAAGTAAAGGTTCGGATGAGAGAAGAGGAAAATAAGCTTGTCTAATGATTTTGGTCTATGAAATAGCCAAGGAAAGTCATTGGTGATGATGAAATTTCGGTGATGAAGCATCATATAAGACAAAAATCAAGAAGCCACATGGCTTTTAATGAATGGTAAGGACAAAAATGAGTTAATCCCAATTAATTAAGCACTAATCCCACTTAATCTCTAATCATGGTACTAACATAATTCCACAATTATTTATTCACTAATCTCATGCCATTAGGCAATCCCTTTCAGTACACAAAAAGGCTCACTTAGTCAGTCAGTTGAAATTTTCCGGTCCGGGCACGAACCCCGAAAAATTCCAGAAAAATTTCCATAAATCCCTAAAAATGGGAAACAATTTATGACGCTCTCAGAATAATTTTCCAAATACAACTATCCCCTAAATTTCACAAAAGGTCTCAGTTTGAAACCTAAGCCGGAAAATGTCATGAATGCATGTTATCATGTGTATATGCAAAACAACCATCATTCATAGAGGCGATAAGTTGTATGTGCATGCCGAGATATAATTTAATACTCCTAACCCGTCCCAAATTACCAACATACCCTTCCCATCGGTGATGGGATGTTCTGATAGTCACCATGACTATATGGTCTCGATTTAGGGCATTGCATCAATCACATTGAATTTATCTGAAAATCACCCATCATCCCATTAAGGCATGATATAAGTCGACTTGTATATATATAAGTCGACTTATGGCTCAGTATAAGTCGACTTATGTATGTGTAAGTCGACTTGTGCAATCAATGCATGAACAAGTCGACTTGTACCATTGTGCAAGTCGACTTATTAGTCTGATGCAGACAAACAAGTCGACTTATGAACATATAAGTCGACTTGTTCATTCATGCATTTGGAATTGCTATCTATTTGGCTAATTCTCAATCCAGTCATTTCCAATTCACAACACCAATATAACAAGTATATAAACCTTTATATTACTGTGCTAATGAAACATTTTCATCAATACATGCATGCCATATAGTCTAACTATATGTGAAAACCTTGAAACCGATTAATCCATCATTAATCATTAGATTTCCACATAATTCAAGGACACCAAATTATCATGCTAAGTATCTCTAGGTAGGCTACACGTTATCAAGATTACTCCGGCACTAGTCACAAAAATTGCGACGGCCAAAATAACCAAGATAACGGAATAAGCTAACGAGACGCTAAAGTGACCTATTCGATATCCAAAAATTATTGGAAACCTAAATTCAAGAATCTCAACTTGGCATGCATACCACATCAATATAAAACATTTTAATCACTATAAAATGATTCATGGCATTGGAACAGAAAATAACACGATCAATCATTCCAAACAAAACAGCCCCAGCAAGTTTCTCAAAACTGCTAAGCTCAACATTTGCTCAAAATGACCATGGAAACACTTTCAATAAATACTGAGAAAATTACAGAGGTTAAAAATGTTCTCAACATGCTCCATGAATTTTCCAGGATTTATTTCCCACAAAACTCATTGAACCTCAGCAATCTAGCGAACCAGAATCTGTGTTCTCCAACACAAACATTCCCATCAGCACACAAGAAATTCGGAAATAAATGGTAAATCACCTTGAAAACATTTTTCCATCCACAGAGACATTGAAAAACATCTTAGGGACATGTCGGTGAAAACCAATCCGAAAAACAATTTTTCTAGAATTTATTCTCGAATTTACAAGCATACCTTTTCAGAAATGTTCAACAAGACAGCATCCGAAACTTGAGGAATTAAATAGCAAAACCATATCAAATCAAATTGATAAATTCTCATCTTTCACAAACATATTCTATAACATGTTATGAACAATTCTGAGCAAGAAATTTCGAAAACATGCATCTCTATACTGATTCGAAATTCACACAAATAACATGCATCAGCAGCTCAATTCACTAAGGAACTCCGACCTAGTTATCATTTCGATTGTTTATACAACACAAGTGTCTCGATACCACTGTAGGAAAATCCCGGGTAGGCATCACATGCCCACAGTGCGGAATTTAAAATTTTGAGTCCCGGGACATTCCCGAAAGCCAGGATCCATGTGTATGTATAAACAATCAAACCATAACGACCAAAGGAGACCGTCTCTAACGGTATCCACGCAGAGGTCGGAAAACCTAACGGGACAAACTCTTTTGACCGGGAATAGCTAGACTAAAGAGAAGAGTGCTAGCTCTTACCTTAGCCTTGGAGAGCAAGTGGAGATGAACAATTGAAGCCTTGGAGAAGAAGAAGCCAACTTGAATGGAAGAGAGGAAGAAGGTGGAAAATCAAATTTTCAAGCTTAACATGTAAGCAATCGGTTCTTCCTTTAACCCCGACCAAGCAATGCTTCCAATCCCTTCTTTATGTATTTTAACACTTAAAACACAATATCAAAGGCTTGGTGTAAGGGCATCCACGTTGGAGGCATAAATGCCTTAAAATGATAAATCATCATTACTTTTGACTTTTCAAACTTACAAACTTCTCCACCAATTTTGCTTCCACGAAATCACCATTTATATATATAATTAATCAATTCTTAATTAATTAATATATATATATATATATTTGTTGAAGAGGTCCAGTCAAATTGGGGTCGGTCCTACCGCCTCTCGGGCCCCCGTAAAAAATCACCGGAAGCGGTTTTCAAGAATGTCGATGTCGCGATCTCATGGGACATATCCCAATCTCATCGGGATCCATTTAATCCTATTGCTCTCCAGATATCGGATCTCGTCCAAACTATTTTCTGATTCTCCGAAGTCACTCTTATGCGTGTGACCCATTAGGTTCCGGTTATGTTGGCACTTAGATTAACACTTAATGAAGCAAGTCATGAGCGGTATCTAGCAACACATCATGACCCCAATTGACCGGAAAGTAATTGGTTTGACTAATAAAACCATATCACGAACCCTTCCATAGACAATTCTTCGTGCAATTCGTCCTTTCACCATGCTATACCCCACTTGGTTTGAGTATGGGCAATGTGTCAACTCTTACTAGACCGATCGGATCAAATCTAGTCCAAGTGTAATTAGTTCTCGCCCCAGGACTCATTACTTTATATGTCCATGAAGACCATCTTCATGACATATGTATGCTTTCGGCGCCAGAGACTTCAAAATAATGATCCCGATAAGAGGCCATGGGTATCTCTTCGCTATAATGAAGTGGTGAATCCTCTATTGGCTACTCAATTACCTTGAATACCTCAAGTCTGCACCCAATCACCACCCTATGAGAGCGACCTCGAAAGGCAACAAGTAATGGAGTCAAAGTACGTAATCAAGACTCAAGATATCCTTGAGTACCTCAAGTCTAAGGATGCTTGCACCATTGCTATGATGAGATTATCACCGACATTTGTATGGGACATCCATGTGATGATCTCATAGCGAGGTCATCAATGTACTACTACCACTAGTAAGCATCCACATGTCAAATCTAAATATCTCAATATTTACAGTTTTCGAGATCCACCGCTGATCCAATCAAGGAGTTTGACATGTGCTAGTCTATCCGGATTAACGATGTCGGTCTCATTAATCCTATGACTAGGATAATTTAGATATCTTGACATAATTGCACGTGATAGGAATCTCAATAGTATGATCACATCATAATTTCCTTCATGCTATGTCATGTATCGTGGACTTCATTAATTTGATTAAAGATCATTATCAATTCATAATAAAATGAATATCAAATAAATGAAATATGCCTTGCTTTATTTATTCATAAAGTTCAGACATGACTATGAACAAAATGTGCTAAAGGGATTGCCTTTGGGCACTACTCTAACACATCCACCCTTTATATAAGAAGAAATATAGCTATTGGGACTTATTCTAACCGCTGCTAGATTGAAATGACCGTTCCTTAATAATCTCCCTTCCATTTTGGCTAATTGGATGAATTGGAATTAATGTGTTGTACCCATAAGTCGACTTGTCGAGTTGTATAAGTTGACTTGTGACCATAAGTCGACTTGTCGAGTTGTATAAATCGACTTGTGACAACATTTTACGTAAACTTGCATCTCCGCTCTTCTATAAGTGGACTTGTGATGTGTAAGTCGACTTGTGGTCCACGATAAGTCGACTTATGTATGATTAGTGGACTTGTGTTATTCAGAACCTTGATGTATAAGTGGGCTTATCATGTGCAAGTGGAGCTTATGTTAACTTCAACGGTAATATCCATCCAAATTTTCTATAATCCTCATTATTAATGCTTCTTTCACTTATAAGAAGACTTCTATCCCGATTCTTCAATGATTAGTCACTTGCCCATCTTGATTTGCACAATTCTTTTATTGAATATCAATCCAAAATACGAAACAATTTCTTAACCAATTCTATACATTTTATTATTATCAAAACATAAGTGGAATTAATTTGTCAACCACCATTGGTCCAACACATACTACACATGCTATATCATTAATCTTCAATCAATCTTAAATCAACCAGGACAATAACCTACCCATATACATCCAACACAAGTTCATGCAATTAATGCCCAAGACATCACAATAAATGCATCTAACTACCAATTAAGAACATAAAACATAAATCTTACCTATTTAAACTTTCACTCCTTCAATTCTTCAAAAGACACCAACTTCTCTAGTTTTCTTCACCACCCCTCACACACAAGAAAGTCACCATTTTAAGGGAGGTAGAAAGCTTAGGCTTGAGAAAGCACTTAAGATGGAAGAGCTCTTGATAAGGTGGAGAAGAGTAGCACTTTACAAGAACAAAAAAAAAACAAACAAACGATGGAGGAAGAAAAAGAGGAGGTTTCGGATGAGAAGATGAGAAGACGAGAGCAAAAGCTCTTAGGTTATTAAGCAAGCATCGTGAATGAGGTCCAAAGGCTAGGTGTTTTTCTTTTAGATAAATACTAAGTGTAAGACATGAGTAGGCAAGTGACATATGTCACTTGCCACTTGTTTTTAGGCACTGATTTAATCCCTTTTCACTAACAATTCAATTTCTACTCCAATTGTTCCAACAATTCCAATAGCTCAAAGAAATAAATCCTAAAATTATGTATCTAACTTTCTAGTGCCATTGGACAGTCATTTCCAGTTCCGGAGACCAATCCGTCCGCCACTTGACAATTTTTTCGGTCTGAAAATTTACCCCAAAATATTCCAGAAAAATTTCTAAATTTTTCCAAAAATGTAAAACACACAAAAATCTACTCCAATTTAATTTTCAAGCACAAAAATCCTATTTTTCATAAAAACACATTTATAGACACGTATGCCAGGAAATGTCATGAATGCATGTACAGTCATGTGCATGTGCAAAAATTTCTATTCATGTATATATGGAGGCCCTATTATGCATGATCATGCCGAGATAAGTTTCCACATGCATAACCCATTCCAAATTACTATTTTACCCTTCCCATCGATGATGGGATGTTACAATTCTCCCCTCTTAATAAAAATTTCGTCCTTGAAATTCTTACCTGCTTGGTCGAACAGGTGAGGATATTGTCTCCTCATATGTTCCTCTGTCTCCCAAGTTGCTTCCTCAGTTGAGTAGTTTCTCCACAGGACTTTCACTAATGGGATAACCCTGTTCCTCAACTGCTTAACCCGTGATCCCACAATCTTGACCGGCTCCTCAACATAAATCAGATTGCTAGCCACCTTAATCTCCTGAGCTGGTATCACATGTGTCGGATCTGATCGGTATCTCCGGAGCATACTCACATGAAAGACATCATGAAGCTGATACATCTCACTCGGTAAAGCCAGCTTATAGGCCAAAGGTCCTATCCTCTCAATGATCTCATAAGGATCAATGTACCTAGGGCTTAACTTGCCTTTTTTATTGAATCTCAGCACACCTCTCCACGGTGACACACGTAGGAAAACCCTATCTCCTACATTGTATTCCATATATCTGCGATGTTGATCCACATAACTCTTCTGTCTATCTTGAGTCGCTTTAATTCAGCTCCTGATCAATTTTACCTTATCCACTGTATCCTGAATCAATTCTGGACCCTCAACCATCCTCACACCCTCTTTATCTCAATACAGAGGCGATCAACACTGTCTTCCATATAAGGCCTCATATAGTGCCATCCCAATGCTACTGTGATAATGATTATTTTAAGCAAATTTAATCAAGGCTATATACTGATCCCATGCTCCTCTGAACTCCAATACACAAGCTCGAAGCATATCCTCAACAGTCTTAATCATCCTCTCACTCGTCTGATGCATGAGGATGAAAACTGTCTTAACACTCAACACGGTACCCATAGCAGATCAAGAACTCTTCCGTAACCTCAAGTAAATCTAGGATCCCGGTCGATACTATGAACCTTTGGAACCCCATGCAGTTTTACTATCTCAGTCACATACTTCTGGGCCAACCGATCAAGTGAATTATTTTCCCTCACTGGCAAGAAATGGGCCAATTTAGTTAACCGGTCCACAATGACCCAGATAGCATCATGCTGTCTTGGAGTCTTGGGCAACCCTATGATAAAATCCATAGTAATTTGTTCCCATTTCCACTTGGGAATAGGCAACGAATGGAGTTTCCCCACTAGAGCCTGGTGCTCAGCTTTAACTTGCTGGCACGTCATACTCCTGGATACGTACTCTGCCACCTGCTTTTTCATGCTAGGCCACCAGAAATGTTGTTTTAAAGTGTTATACATCTTGGTAGTACTAGGATGCATAGCATAGGCGACCATATGAGCTTCCTCCAAAATCTCTCACCTCAAATCATCCACATCAGGCACACATAGCCTCTGTCCCAACCATAATGTCTCATCTCTCAACTCAAATTCAGAACTCGGATTAGACTTCACTTTCTCAATCATCTTCACCATAGTAGGATCCTTGTCTTGAACTCTCCTGATCCTGTCATATAGTATCGGTCTGAGCTTCAAAGTGGCTATCAAAGCCCCATCCTACTCCAGATTTAATTGCACATTCAAAGCTCTCAACTATATCAAATTAGGCAATCTCAATACATGAATCTAAGCTGCACTGATGTGAGACTTCCTGCTCAAAACATCTACCACCATATTAGCCTTCCCTGGGTGGTACTCAATAGTACAATCATAATCCTTCAGCAGATCAATCCATCTCCTCTGCCTCAAATTCAACTCTCTCGGACTCAGCAAGTACCTCAAACTCTTATGATCAGTAAAGATCTGGAAAGTCTCACCATACAAGTAATGTCTCCAAATTTTCAGGACAAAGACAACTGCGGTCAATTCTAAATCATGCACTGGATAGTTTACCTCGTGAGATCTCAACTGTCTCGAGGCATAAGCAATCACCCTGCCATACTGCATTAGAACACAACCCATTCCCTGATTTGATGCATCACTATATACCTCATAACCTCCAGTCCCTGATGGAATAGCCAACATCGGTGCAGTAGTCAATCGATGTTTCAGCTCCTCAAAGCTCTTTTGGCACTCCTCAGTCCAGCTAAATCCTACATTCTTCCTCAAAAGTTTTGTCAGAGGGGCTGAGATCAGTAAAAACCCCTCAACAAACCTCCAGTAATACCCGGCCAATCCTACGAAACTCCAAATCTCTGACACATTCCTTGGAGCTTCCCACTTCATCACTGCCTCAATCTTTTTTGGATCGACCTGAATACCCTCTTCGGTCACTATATGATCCAGAAACACTACCTCATTTAGCCAAAATTCACACTTGCTGAATTTGGCATACAGCTGCTTCTCCCTCATAATCTACAAGACAATCCTCAAATGCTCAGCATGCTCCTGTCTACTCCTCGAATAAACCAAAATGTCATCAATAACGACAATCACAAACTGATCAAGGTAGGGCTGAAAGACCTTATTCATCAAGGCCATAAAAGTTGTCGGGGCATTAGTCAACCCAAATGGCATCACTAGAAACTTAAAATGCCCATACCTGCTCTGGAATGTACTCTTAGGCACATCAGCCTCTGCTATCTTCAGCTGAAAATACCTTGACCTCAGATCCAGCTTAGTAAACACCTGAGCTCCCTGCAATTGATCAAATAAATCATCAATCCTAAGCAGTGGGTATTTATTTTTCACTGTCACTCGATTCAGCTGCCTGTAATCGATGCACAATCTCAAAGTCCCATCCTTCTTCTTCACAAACAATACCGGAGCCCCCCAAGGTGAGACACTGGGCCTGATAAAACCCTTCTCCATTAACTCCTGTAGCTGAGTCTTCAACTCCCTCAGTTCCACAGGTGTCATCCTATATGGAGGAATAGATATAGGAGCAACACTTAGAACTAGATCAATAGTGAACTCGGTTTCCCGACTCGGCGGTAAACCCAGTAACTCATCAGGAAACACATCTGAAAATTTCCTAACCACGGGAATATCCTGAAGCCTCTCCTCAACTCTAGTGTCAATAACATGGGCCGGATAGGCCTCACATCCTCCCTGCATCAACCTCAGGGCACTTAGGAATGAGATCATCCGGGTTGACACTGCCTGACTAACTCCTCCACATACTGCTCTAGGTTGACCAAGAGATTCTAATACGACCTCCTTGGTGTAGCAATTCATGATGGCCCTGTGGGCAGTGAGCCAGTCCATGCCCAAAATCACATCTATCTCCCTCAACTGTAACATTATCAGGTCTGCCCTCAACTCTGCTTGATCAATCACAATCGAGCACCCCTTGCAGACCTCTCCTAAGGCAGTAGTACTACCTAGAGGTGTACTCACCTCTAGCCCATACTGTAATAACTCCCTAGCACAATGTAGTCTATATGCCAAATGCGGTGCGATCAAAGAGTGCCTGGATCACGGATCTAGCAAGGCAAATGCTTCAAAACCGAGATAAGAAGCACACTGCTACTACATCGGGGAATCTTGGGCTTCGCCTAGTCATGGCATAGACCTCGGCTCGGGGCTGGTGGTGCCGCCTGTCCTCAGTCCTCACAACTGAACCCTTAACTCTACCTTTGCCTCTACCTCGGCCCCTTTGTCCAGATCCACCACCCCACTCTGCCGCTGTGGTATTACTCCCAGATCGCCCACCGATAGCGAGTGAGCTCCCAAAGTAGCAGGCAATCTAATCGATGATCCATGGAGCCGCATTTAGGCAAGCTCGGTCACCGCCAACACTCACCATCAGTGCCTCTTCTCCCAAAGGTCACAAACCGAGGTCAAACTATCTCAGACTCTACCACCGCCATCGCCATCAGGTAAACCTCCTCTTTGCTAAATCAATCGCCTGGATCCTCCCGTGACTCAAGGTTCGCTCGCACTTCTTGAAACTCTTTCGAACTACCTCGGCTGTCACTCGGTCTCTTTCTCTAGATCCCGCCTAGTCTCAAATTTATTTCGCTTCATCACCGCTTCAACTCTCACGGCGGCTCTCAACTCAATAAAGGTGCCCATATCTGATCGGGGCAACCTGGTACGGATCTCCATATTAAGGCCATGTTCGAACCTCTGGCACTTATCTGCCTCAGGAGGGATCAAAACAGTAGCATACTCCATAAGCTCATTGAATCTCACCTCATATTCAACCACTGTCATCCTGACCTGTTTCAATTTCAGAAATTCCTGTATCTTCATATCAAGATAAACCTTGGGCATGTAATTATCCTTCAAAACTCTCAAAAAATCCTCTCACTTTAGTAGGCAAGGCCTGGTGGTACTGCCCGGGATAGTCTTCCACCACTGATTAGCTGGGCCCTGCAAAAGAGACACTGCATAATCGAACCTCTCATCAGGTTCGCAATCCATCTAGTCGAAGACTCTCTCAATCCTCTCTAACCATCCCTCAGCCTCAGCAGGGTCAGTACTGCCATAAAAATCCACAACTCCCTGCTTGCTCAGCCTATCATACCTCCTCTCTCGTCTCTCAGGAACTCTAGGAGGCAGCTCCTCAGATCGAGGCACCGAAGATTCCCTACTGACTCCGACTGATCCTTGGTCAGTTGGTTGATCAATCTGATCACCTAAGACGGATGACCTATAACAAAACAATAATTCCGATCAATTTCTGCATTTCTCACAATAATTCATGCCGAAATATTTGACTAGTCCCAACAGATGCCAAATCATGCTCTGCTACCACCTAAATGTAGCGCCCCCTTACCGCAGGGTACACACCGGGTCGCCCGTAGGTCATTCCGATACATATCCTACAATAAGGGTGAGCTACGAACAATCAATACTGTACTTCACATGGCATCATAATAATAAAACATCAATATAAACATCACTAATTTTTGAAACCAACTTTTTCCTCATTTCATTCATCAAAATCAAGGAGTTTATACATCTGTCATTTTGTACTGTCTGTACATACTTCCCCAAAATCCTAAGACAAAAATGCTACATGAAAAAGGAAAACAACAGATCCATCTAGGTCATCCCAAAAGTCCCAGCTGACCGACCTGTGAGCCATGACTTCTCTTGCCAACACAATCTACACGGTAGGAAAAGTCCCTCTGGAGCTAGGAGTCTACTCTCGGTCTTGAAAAATAAGTTGCAATTTTGGGTGAGTTTGCGAACTCAGTGAGGTAACCATCATCGATGGTTCACTCAATTCATGCAACACTCAAGCATAACACAGTTATTTCATAAACTCACATTCAGAAGTACCACATGATTGTTAGCACATAAGTATAAGGCATTTTGCCTTTCACTCAATCAAAGAGATTAAATCAAATGCATATGAAATGCGTATGTGACACTTTTCCAATTTATTACGGTGTTGTGACCGAGCGCCTAAACTGTCCCAATATGGGCGCATTAATCGTTGAGCCTGAGGCTCTGAATCACTGTGGGTTCGAGGCCCAAACACATTGAGCTTCTAGCTCTCGGTGGCTACTCCGGTCACAACTGTCATTATCTGATCATGCATTCATGCATGGAATGTACATGTCACAATGAAACAGTATTTATGCCACAATCAACACATATGTCACAAATTTACCACATCATAAACAAGCAGTTCACAAATTCCCATACAAGTAGCACTTCTATGTCATAGCTTTTCAATACATCGGACCTTCTGTCCGGAATCCACAATCAGAAACACAATTCACTAACCCACCATTATTCACCACAATTTTCTAAGAAAATAATAATTGAGAGAACCGTCTAGGTCACTCACCAATAGCTCCCGAGCTAATGCCTGGAAATCTCGGCAACGTCGGTGGGTTGACGTTCCAAAACCGCCTCTATAACAGTCAAAATATACAAACATTACCAAATGTACAATCATAAATATATAAAAATGCACATGTAGCAATTAAAATGTGTACAATGCATGTTCGTGAAATTCCCAGTATTACTCCATAAATATTCATCACATAAATTTTCCTCTAAATTTTAGAAGTCCAAAGACACCAAAATCACTCAATTCGGACCTCAATTATTTTTCTGGTCCATGCTTTCTCAATAATTCGGACCTACAATTATTGATAAAACACGGACCAGAAAAATAATTACCCGATCCCCTCACTTTGACCTAATTAAACCACGTCAATTTCATCTCTAAAAATTCACAATTTCACATAGAAATAAAATTAAATAATTCATGAATCCGAAGCCTCGAGAATCAGGTCAATTAGATGTCGGATGAAACAGTTATTCACAAAAGAATGAAATTGGCCAAAATAAATCACAAAAAGAATAAAATAAATAATAAATAAATAAATAAACAAAAGAAACGGGCTGAGTGCGTCCCACTTAGCCTAGGGCAAGGACGAGCAGGTTTCTGCCAATTTCCAAAAAAAATTTCTAATTTCATTCTTCTCTTTCACAAGACTTAACTTTTCACACAAGTATCCAAAAATCACAAATAAGGTCTCATTGGAAAGATCATAGAAAACTCTACAAGTTCTATGAAGGACTCACAAACCAATTTCACCCCTAACGGTGTTAAAAATGCAATCAAAGTTACTGCCTACTCATTATCATCTAAAGCAGTACAACATTTTTCCAAAAATCATATCTTCCCATTACCTTTGCAAAAAAATTCAAGATTTATATCAAAATAAAGATAAAAACATATTCTACAACTTTAATGAATAACTTGGAAGCAAATTCAACCTCTAAACAGATCAATTTCTCAACCAAAGCTTCTACCCATATAAGTGTCATCCTAACCGTAACACAATCTTCCAAAAATCATAACTTCCTAACCTATTGTCCAAAAATTCCATACTTTATCTCATGAAAAAGATCAGAAAACATGATACAATTCTCATGATGGACTTAAAAGCAAATTCCACCTCTAACTAAATCAAATTCACACATGATTGTGGTTGCCCTGTTAAAGAGTATTAAATCAACATATCACCTAAATCATAACCATACTTGAAAAATTCGTAACTTACAATCCCTACATCCAAAATTAGCATATTATACCTCATTACAAAGCTAAGACATTCCTCTATAACTTTCCATGAGATAACTTGAGATAATTTAAACCATAACAGTTCAGAATTAGCTTCGAAGCACAGAAATCACAAACTTATACTTAGAGACATTTCACACACAAAGCACATTCATTCTTTGAAGAAAAACATCTGAAAGTTCACAAGTCATAACTTTCAATCTCAAACTCGAACAATATCATAATTAGTGGCGATAGAAAGCTAACAAAAAAAATCTTCAACTTTCATGAAGACCAATTTCACAAAATCTGTCTACTTTAGCCTAGAAAAAATCCCCAAAGTTTCAGGTCACAAATCATTCAATGTTAGAAACAGCACTATTCACCCTGCACATATATCTCACTTTCAAAGCAAAATTCAAAACCCTTCAAGCCACAATTGGACAGAACTTCCTTTATAAGAATTCTAGACAAACTTCTCAAGTTTAATTCAAGCTAAACCTAATCTCAATAGCATAACCATAGAAAAAGTTATGACCCAAATATTGAAACATACTCACATTCCATTTTCCAGCTTTTACACCTAACTCCACTCCTATCATTCCAATACCATTTCTACACCAATAAGCGTCCAATTTAGTCAAGAAATCAGCCAAAATTTCATCAAGACCTTCACTTGAACAAGTAGCCACAAAATGACAGTACACACATAGAACTTTCTTTCTTTAATAAACACTCATCTAACATCATCAAACTTATTCCAAAACACTTAATTCACATACTACACATGCTATATCATTCATCTTCAATCAATCTTAAATCAACCAAGACAATAACCTACCCATATACATCCAACACAAGTTCATGCAATTAATGCCCAAGACATCATAATAAATGCATCTAACTATCAATTAAGAACATAAAACATAAATCTTACCTATTTAAACTTTCACTCCTTCAATTCTTCAAAAGACACCAACTTCTCTACTTTTCTTCACCACCCCTCACACACACGAAAGTCACCATTTTAAGGGAGGTAGAAAGCTTAGGCTTGAGAAATCACTTAAGATGGAAGAACTCTTGATAAGGTGGAGAAGAGTAGCACTTTACAAGAACAAAAAAAACAAACAAACGATGGAGGAAGAAAAAGAGGAGGTTTCAGATGAGAAGATGAGAAGAAGAGAGCAAAAGCTCTTACGTCATTAAGCAAGCATCATGAATGAGGTCCAAAGGCTAGGTGTTTTTCTTTTAGATAAATACTAAGTGTAAGACATGAGTAGGCAAGTGACATATGTCACTTGCCACTTGTTTTTAGGCACTCATTTAATCCCTTTTCACTAACAATTTAATTTCTAATCCAATTGTTCCCACAATTCCAATGGCTCGAAGCAATAAATCCTAAAATCATGTATCTAACTTTTTAGTGCCATTGGACAGTCATTTCCAGTGCCAGAGACCAATCAGTCCGCCACTTGGCAATTTTTCCGGTCCGAAAAATTTCCAAAATTTTCCAAAAATGTAAAACACACAAAAATCTACTCCAATTCAATTTTTAAGCACAAAAATCCTATTTTTCACAAAAAACACATTTATAGACACGTATGCCAGGAAATATCATGAATGCATGTACAGTCATGTGCATGTGTAAAAATTTCTATTCATGTATATATGGAGGCCCTATTATGCATGATCCTACCGAGATAAGTTTCCACACTCATAACCCATTCCAAATTACTATTTTACCCTTCCCATCGATGATGAGATGTTACATAATAGGCTCAAACTATGTTAGTAGTAGTGACGATGATGAGGAGTCTTAGTTTGTATATGACCTGTAATTATTTTTATAAAATGCATTTCATTTTTAATGTTTATTTTATTTTAATTTAATATTATTTAAAATATGTCACCAACAATAATTATATAATGTAACTAATTTATATTTCAATCTGTCTTAAAATTGTAATAAATTAAATTAATTTTTACAATAAATTTAATAAAATTTAAATGTACAAGAAAATTTTGTCATTAAAAAGTATTAGCTACCAAAACAAAATCGTTACAAAATGTTATTACCTACGTTTAAGAACGCCTCTAAAACATTTACCTACAACAAGAAATTAGTAGCTAAAACTATTTTGCCACAAAACAAAATTGTCACTAAAAGGTATTAGCTACCAAAGCAAAATCGTCACAAAATGTTGTTATTTATGTTAACAAGAATGTCTCTAAAACATTTACTTACAATAAACAATTAGTAGCTAAAACTAGTATGCTACAAAAAAATTGTCAATTAAACTTTAATTAAAATTAAAATAATTCTAATTAAATACCAATTATGCCCATATAAGATTCAAGATATCATATTGATCCTTATTTATTAAATATCTCATATTTAATCATAAAGTTTTCAAATTTTACAATCAAGTCCAACTTGATTAAATTAATTGCTTTTTAACCCATTCTATCTCGTGAGACCCATTAGGTTCTCAAATATATTGGCAATGATTATAAAATTTAAAATCCTTTTAATTTATCTTTAATTATCCAATTAAACAATTTATAATCATAAATCAAGATTGGAATCTATCAACGCATCATGACCACCCAAATATTTAGGAAAGTAAAATGATTTTGACTAACTTTTCCGTGGATAATTTTTTTGTATAATTCAATCATTTTTTCATACAATGTTTCTATTAGACATAGAGCATCGAATTAATGTCTACTCTATTTTGAGTCGAATCATATTAGTTCTCTTCCATTAGTTATTGATTCAGTTAATGAAATTTGTAAACTATTTACAAAGCATTATTTCACCTTGGCCAAAGATTTCTTGGATCAATACTAATCAAGAACAACGAAGCATTCTCCCTAATTACTTTAGAGTGATGAATCCTATTTTGATCATTTAACTATCTCCATATAATTCATGCTATATCCAATGACTACCGATTAAATGACAAATGATTAAATAGATCTTAAGTAGTATCAAAACATAGCAATCCCCATACAAGATAAGTCTATGACCTCAAATCAAAGGATCACTTATACAATTATCACAATGAGAATTCTATAGGCATACAAGTAATGTTCCAAATGTATTTCTCATACTAGGTCTGTTTAGTAAACTTATTCTCTAGCAAGCACCCACACGTTTGTTTAACTATCTCTATACTTTAGCTTATAGATCGACTACTTCCTTCATAAGGAAAAACAAAATGTGTGTTAGTCTTTTTACGTTCTATTAATGTCCAATTTTAATAGAATAATGACTAGGAACACTTAGGAATAATATATAAATGCAATAAGAATTTCATAATTATAGTCTCTTTATAATTTCATTTGCAATATACAATTATCTCCTGGACTTTATCATACACATCTAAAATTGAACAAAATAAAGAATGACTTTAAATAATTTGTCACTAAACTATAACAAAAGCGATTGGTTGTAGGCCATAAATCAACAATCTCTCACTTGGAGTAAGCCAATCGTTTAAGTATCTTATACCATATCACCATATGACGATTATTTTACCACTGGAATAGTGGCTTTATTGGGACCCAATTTTGGAATCGGACCCCGATCGAAAAAACAGAAAACGGACACGAAAAGCGAAACAAAAGAACGCACCAAAACAAAAACAGAAGAATCCAAAACGAATCGAATTGGTTCGGAATCAAAAAGCGAATTGAATCAAAGCACACAAACGATTCAAACGGACTCAATCAAATTTTCGACATTCATGAACTCATACATTAGAAAAACACACGTTAGATACCTTAAGACTAAACAAATCTGAAAACTGGTATAATTTTTTTTCTTTCTTTTTCATCTTATTCATCTTCACTCGATCTCATACAAAGCAATGCACTTTCTCAATTTGGAATTCATCAATTCCATAAACTCAAATATTTTATCTTTCACAAACATACATATCTCATAATTCTTCTTTTTAACTAATTCTTATTTTTCTTTTGCCAAAAGACACTTAATATACATATCTCTAAATCCACAATCCACACACAAAAAGGCACTTCAATATATTTTAGCTCAAACATCACAATTCATCGGACCTCTTGTCCGGAATCCCATCATAAACAAACACATTCAATCATCATCATCTACATAGCACTTCAAATAATTTTCAATCATTAACATCATCGGACCTCCCATTCGGAATCCAAAGCACAATCAATATTCAATTTATATACATAACCATAATTCACTATTCTATTCCATATAGAAATCCATAATTCAATCAATCACATTCAATACACAATTTCATAATTCATATATACATCATCAAATAAATGCTTGCAAAAACATAAATGGCATTCCAAGCCATATACAAAACTAATATCGAAATCCAAAATTTCAAAAACTACAAATTATACAAAAATCGATCAAAAGCCTTGACTTTCTTTCATCTGATCCCCTGCTTGAAACCTGGAGATGGGGGTGAAAGGGGGTGAGCAAGACAGCTCGTGGATATCATGTTTATAAATCAAAAAATAAACAAAAATCATTTTTCAAAGCATTTGCCATTTATAAACATTTCACAGTAGAAAAATTCATCAAAAGCTTATTTCTCAAATTTCTCAATTTCAAAGAATTCACGAACAAATCAAGAACATGAATGCATCACATTATAAACAAAATCAAAAACACATAAGCACATCAGAATGGTTTGGGTCGGTCCAAAAGTAGCGTATCGCACATTTTCAAGATAGCGGTCTGTGCCGTAGTGAGAGCATACTACACCTTCCCGCATATAAGACAAGTGCACTTGACTCAAACTTATGGGACCTAACCAAACCCACATAACACATTTCATACTTGAAAATTGGATTGCCCGAAGGCTTGTTTCGAAAATTCAATCTTTCATATCATATCATATTTCATACTCATTCACATTCAAAAATTTACAATAACAAACCAATTCATATAACACATTCTTAATCATACAAACACAATGAATGCAATATTTTAGCAACATCATCAAATTATTCAAAATCATTCGAAAACAAAAATTTCATAATTATTGCAATTATCAAATCTTTTAAACACAATGAATGCGAAAATTGTATCAATTTTGATCAATCATTCAAAACAATTTTAGCAATTTATCCAATCATTCGAAAGCAATCCATTATCAATTTCTTAAATCATTACAAAATTAACGAATTTAATCATTCGAAAATAATAATTTTCAAAACATTTCTCTTCTTGATTTTTCGAAATCATATAATTGGCTTATAAATCAAAATATAAACATGGTACCCACCACAATTCCATGCTTAAAACTTGTCCATAGCTTCAATTTCTCCAAAGCCTCACTTCAATTTCCTAATCCAAGACAAAAATTCCTAATTCATAACCATCCAAAATTCAACTCACATAAAGCATAATCACCAAAATTGAGCTTAGAAAATACAAACCCATACCAATCTTAAGCCATATGAACCAAAATCTTTCAAAAATTAACAAATCAAAAATCTCAATCTTACCTTTATTCTTCATCATTTTCGGATTTTCTTAGCTCCATAGGAAGCTCTCATGCTCTTCTACCTTTTCCCTCTTGAATCATGTTAAAAATCACTCTTGAAGCTCACAAAATTTCGAACCCTAAGCCTTCACTTTCTTCTTTCCTTTTCTAAACCACCGAAGCTTCACTCTCTCTTTTCTTCTTTCATTTCTTCCTTTCTTTCCTTTAATTTTCGTGCTTCTCCCTTGCCTTATACGACAGCCACACTCACTTGTCATTAAAGAGTGTAAAATGACCAATAAGCCCCTCCATATTTACCTTATAACTTAACAACTTAAGTAACCTTCCAATTTTGCCCTTCATGCTTTCTAACACTTTAATTTCTAACACTTTAATTCATTTAATCCAATCAATTTATCCCATATGATCTTACTCAAATTAACATGCTAATTATTCACATTAACATGCTAATTAAGTCCTCAAAATCATAAATTAAATCAAAGCCTCAAAATTCATTAAACCATAATTTGCTTAGGACATTTTTCAAATCATTAAATTGAAAGAATTTGCTAAAACTTCCTTATAGAGAAATGTTCTTCATTGTCTCAATTTCATAATGCCACCAAAATCATTTAATTTGGTGCACTACACTAAAAGTTATACTCCAAACATTTCGGACTATTCTTATACTATCACATTTTCCAGCGATTTACTTCCATTCGAAAATTGACATTCTGAAAGACTAAATTGAAACTCTAGAACATTTGTAGCTCTATTTCTCTATTTTAATCCAAATCAAGAATCACCTCATTTGGATGACTAGAGCAAAAGTTATGGCCAAAATACTTTCAGAGCTTACTAATCCAAGATTGAACACTAAACCCAACTTCCATTCAAAAATTGAAAGTATTAGGGGCTAAATTGAAATTCAATTCTTTCATATGACTTGTATCCCCATGTCTCTATTTTATTTTGCAACAAGAATCAACTCAATTGGATCTCTACAGATCAAGAATTCACCAAAATACTGAACCATGTTCAGAAAAATACCAAACTCATACTCTTTTAACCAATCCCCTCCCTTTGATTCAATTAATCTATTTCAAATTAATCTAAAAAATATCCACAATTTTCATGGAGAGGTAGAGGAATGTCTTAGGAATCCAACGCTTTAAAAATCAGGTCAATCGGATGCTGGAAGGAAAAGTTATAAGCAAAAGAGTGAGAGAGGGTCAGATCGGGTCGGGTCGGCCGCCCCGGGTCGAACCTAGCCAGGTCGAGCTTGGTCGCCCTCACGACCCGGTCGCGAGGCAACCAATTCGTGATCGCAAAATGCAACTTTTTTTTTTCAACCCAAAAACTCCTAACTTCCAGAATACATAACTTTTGACTCAAGAGTCCAAAATTTACAAACTTGGTATCAAAAGAAAGCTGAAAAGAAGCTCTACAATTTCCATGAGAACTGAAAAATCAATTCCGTCTATAAAGGGGTCAAAATCCTACTCAAACTTTTTATCCAATTAATGTCTCCCTAAACAATAACTCAACTTTGAAAATTTCTATCTTTCAGCTCCAAGGTCCAAAATTGTCATACTTTATATCAATGAAAAGATCAAAAAGCAACTCACAACTTTCATGAAGGACAGAAAAATCAATTTGGCCTCTAATGGAGTCAAAAAGCCACTTAAAGTTTTTGTCCAATAATACTCTTCCCAAACAGTAATAGCAACTTGTAAAAATCATAACTTCCTATTTCATAGCCCAAAATTTCCATACTTTACATCAATAGAAAGATCAAAACATGATCTAAAACTTTCATGAAGGCTTTAAGAGCAACAACAGCCTCTCTATAAATCAAAAACCCAGTCAAACTTACCGTTCAATTACTATCATCCTGAACAGTAACACAAATTTCTAAAATTCATAACCTCTCATCCCATTGTCCAAAAATTCTATACTTTATATCAAAGTAAATATCAAAACACATGCTAAAACTTTCATGAAGCACTTAAAGGCAAATGCAACCTTTAACTAGGTCAATTTTTAATTAAAGTTTCTGCCAGAAAAATGAGTCATCCCATACCACATCCAAACTTCCAAAATTCATATCTTCCAATTTCCACAACCAAAAATAACATATTGTACATCAATGAAAAGATCAAAACCTAAAATACAATCTTCAAGAAGACCCTTTTGTCAAATTCTAACTCTAAGAATGTCAAAAACTTAGTCATAGTTTCTGCCCATAATGAAAATTTTGACAGCATTTCCCCTAAATTTACACTAGCCAAATTCTTCATTCTTCATCCTATTTTTTTCAGCACCTGCACAACACTTCAATTATTCACATCCAAACACAATACACAATACCTCATCTTTTTATCAAACATATGCAAACACAAAGAAACCCAATTGTCTTTCATTTCATCAAAAGCTCATAAATTCATTTATACTTTTCATTCATTACAAAGAATCATGCCCTATTTTCTCATTTAATTTCATTTTATAATTTCTAATTTCTACTTAAAAATCGTGGTCCAACAGGCTTGATGAGAGAATTCTATAAGATTCTCTTTGGTGAGCATTTTTTAAATGTTACAACTATTTAATTATCATCATAATTAAGAAAATTTGCCTAAATACATTCTTGGATCTTTGATGAGACATTAGCTCCTTATGTATGCCTAATGACTCTAATGGTCTAGAGTACGTTACTGTCTTGAACAATGCAAAGAAACTATATCAAGTCCACTAAAGAACTTGTTGAGCCAATTAATCAGTTCTATTAAATGAAAAATATATTATGGCTTAATTAGCAACCGATTGCTACATTAGAACTTTTCCAATCTTTAATGATATTGCTCTAAATAAATAAACCTTAATTAGGATTTCCTTCTAAAGTTATATCCTTATCATCTTGAAATCAAATATCAGCTCACACATAGAGTAATGAATATCTTTAAAACTTAACAAGTATCTGATATCTTAAATACTAAACATCTTTAGTACATTACCTATGCACTTGGACTTAGAAAAAGTTAACAACGTCCAATCTATCTCTACAGATCTGATTCCTAAAATTAAGTTGTTACCTTTTCATATCCAACAAGAATTGTTCTTGAAAATTATGTGTTCGACAACTAAAAGTTAAAACTTTTATTCTCCGTGAGCAATATGTCTCCACATACTCCCATTGAAGAGAACAATTATACTTCCACTAACTTTCTTGCAGATATGATAAATTCACAGTTATTTTCAAAACAAACTCTTTGAATTCATCATGAAAGTGAATCTTTTAATGTGTTGTCGTCTTTCAACTATACATCAAATATATCATTAAAGGCATTAGTTTCAATTAGATTTAATGTTATGGGATTTAAACCTTTCAAATTCCTTCTTACTCCCACTATTTATCTTGAGATTTATTCTCCTATAAGTATACATTGAATCAAACAATTTTTTAAATGGGTCTGTAAGATTATATCCAACCTTTTGGATATCTCATAACTCTTTATTACTTAATTTAATTCTAAACTAAATGGATAATATGTGTTTTAGCTAAGCATCATTAAATCATTAACTTTAACTATTTCAAAGTCTTAACGTTTCTTATCTAATATGAAATCTTACTAATTGATTCAATTGGAACTATAGAGGTAAGTCATTGTACCGTGCATTGCTATAAAAAAATACTATTGCATCATACAATATCTCATATTGTATTTTACTCCTTACATAAATCCATACACTTATGAATTTAGTTGTGAAAGAATTCATTAAAGAATCTCATTCCTTATAGATAAACCAAAATTTAAAACTCACTAAATCGATATCGTCAAAATGCTTCATCATTCTCAATGCTTAATTTCTACTTAGATTTAAAAATTTGAACTATTCAAATTTTTAAATCATTATTTCTTTAATACATATGAATATATCACATAAAGTCATTTGTAATCTAATGAAATATAAGTATTATTCTTTTATGAATTATTATTATATCCAATGCATCACATGTATAAGATTTAACAATTCAATACCATTATCATCCTCTCACCAAAGGTATTTGGTTATTCTTCAACTTTACAAGTTTCACAAGTTCCATACGATTCATAATCAAAAGAATACATATGTCCTAGTATGTAACTTTATGATTCTCGCTATGTTGATTTAACTAATATGGAATAAAAGGATAATCTCGATTGTGCCACTGTCAATCACACTTCATTTTCTAATTGTCTTCTCGAATGTTGAATGATCCACCATATCCAAGCTACAAATCGTATCTCCATATTGAGGCGTCTTCGCTAGCTGCCAGCTGCTTATTCTCTCCACCTTGATGGACAACTGCAGGCAAGCTACACAAACCCAACACAGTGCAAGATGTTTCTTTGAATACAACTATATGCATCTAATGTTTCGCCTTTAACTCGACAAAAGCAACAACCACACTTCATTGCAACCACCATTAAAGGTCCGCAATAACTAGAATTGCATAACTCATCACCCATTCAACAACAATTACAAGCTAGAAAGAGTTTAGCTCTTAAGCTCAAGAACAATAACCTTGTCTGAAAAGTAAAAACATAGTCTAGGTTTATCTATGTTAGAACTTGACATCTTTAACGATTATGGAAGCTAAAATGTCAATTATTGACATTATAATTTTGACACCAAAAGAGAAGAGCAAAGCTTTGCTCCTTCTAAATTTAATTTCAGATTTACGGTTTCTATTATATTGGATGTTTTCTACTTAATGAAACTGATTTCATATATTGTTTAACTCTTAAACAATTTTTCAATCATATCGACAATTCAAATCTAAATTGAGTGGTAATTAGCAATGATTTAAAAATCAGACTAGACAGGTCGATTCAACTAGATTAACCTCGAACCAGCCTAATTTTCAGTTCAATTTTTTATTAGTCTTTAGGAATGAAAATCGACCGATTAAACAATAAACGAGCTGGTTTTTTTTTAATAGTGAAGAACTGTAAATCTACTTCTCCTTCTTCTTCATAATGGGTCACCATAGACACCAGAGGTCTTCCTTCGAAAGCTTAAGCAAGTTTCCTCTAACTAATCACTTTTGGGTATGCTTTATGAAGTGAGTGAAGAACCATTGATCTCTCTACCAGTCCAATAACAAGAATATAACAAATCCTTCGCGACGTACCAAGAGAAGAGACAGGGAACAAACAAAACACCATAGGAGAGAAGAGAACCACTTATGATTAGTGATAAGCCTCTCAAAATTTTCAGTGGATGGCAGAACAAACAAAACATTGAAGCTTCAAAGGAGAGAAGAGGTATGGCAAAACAAACAAGCAACTATCGTAGAACAAACAAAAACACCCAAAAACTATTTGTACATTTTGAGCTTTTAACATTAAAACTCATTTATCATTTTTTTAAATAGAACTTGAAGCATTGGGACAACCAATAACTCGAGAGACGTGTAAGAAAAGGAGTTTTTATTTGTTGGTGTTGTTTTTCTGAGTGTGTCACAGAAGTGAGTTATAGTTGTACATTGGTTTTCAAAGTAGACTTAATAAATTTTAATTCTTTGCTATTTAATAATTAGAATTTATTATGTTATATTTATATTATATTTAAAATAAATGGTAAATTTTAAAAATAAAATAAAATATTAATTTATTTGAGATGTTAAAATATTAGTATTTGTTGAAAAATTATTTAAATTTTAAAGAAGTATATTTAAGAAAGAAAACTAAAATTATTAATTAGTAATTTAGTATAGATAAAGAAATTTGTTTAAGATAATTTTAGAGTTTTTAAAAGTGATATTTAGAATTTAATTAGTTCAATATATAATAATAAATATTTGTGTATTTTATTTCAATAAAATATTTTATTTTACTTTTAACTTTTACTTTTTGTTTATTACATGCCAGTATTATAACAGTTTAATCTTGATTGAACTTTTAAACCTTAAATCTTTCTTTTGACAGTTCGATTCCCATTCGATTTTTAAACATTAGTAATTAGTTTTTTAATTTCAATATACTCAAATTCAGTTTGATTTTAGATGTTTAGGATCTTTTCATTTCAATTCCAAAATTTTGATCAATAATACTCAAACAATTTGATCAAGTTATAAAATTAAAGTTGACTCTAATACCGATATTTAGAAATTACTTCTAAATTCGACTAATCTCAATCATTACAGTTGCACAAGTATTATGCCTCTAATGGTATGCAAACTCAATAACTATTATAAAGAGGGTCAGGTAAGAGGTATTAGCTCCTTTGGAGTCTAAGTTTATTTATAATAGGTTCAAGATATTTTAGTAATTAACTCAAAGTCATTCGATTAAGAAAAATGAGCATAATATATTATTGGGTTAATTACCAAAAAAGTCCAAACTTTTTTCAAATTTTCAATTATAGTCCATATTTTAAAAAGTAGCAATAAAATGCTCAAACTATCAAAATTTTTCAATTATACCTGGACATTATTCTCACCGTTATTTTCATTGACGTGACATTGCTACGTGTCAATAGACTCTCATTAATCAAACACGCTAGTATGATTAGCAGAAGTCAGTTTGATTATTAGTAAAACGATGTCGTTTCATGATAAAACTTAGATGATGTTATTTCGACAAAACTTAGCAATCACACCTCTTCATCGTTCTCAGTCTATAACCTAAATCCTTAACTTTTCTCTCACTCACCCCTTCATTGTTGTCTAAGTGCTTCAGTAATGTCTTGCTTCTAAACAACCTTTTTTTTCTAGTAAATGAGAGCTTTCAAAACAATGTCTACTTGGACCAAATTTTGAACTTCAATCTAGGAGTGAAAAATATGCATTTAAAGGATTTTGTAGCTAGCGGAACTTAAGAGAAAAGTTCTAATGAAGTCAAGTTTCAATTAGCTGTAGACATAACTAAGAAATCACGAGAAGCTCCAAAACTTAGTTTGCACACTTTTGATGCTTTAGAACTTGAACTTTTGGATCCAATATCCTTTATGTTTCGTACTGTCTTTTTCATTGGGCCTCTACAACTACATCTCAATCAAACGTAACAAAGTGGTTTGAGATCAATTGGATGTAATCTATGGAAAGAAGAACCCAAGTGTCTTCAATTGCTTGATTCCAAGGAGCCTTATTCAGTGCTTTATGTAAATTTTGGTAGAATAATAGTGTTGACAATCGAACAACTAATCGAATTCGGGATGGGGCTAGCTAAAAGAAATGTTGGGACCCGATCCGGGAATCGGATCCCAACCGAAAAGCAGAAATGGATACAAATAACGAGACGAATTCAAATTGGATATATTGAATTCGATAACGACAAACAAAGCGAAAGCGGAATCAAAGTGGAAGCAAATCGAATACAGAATCGAAAGAAGCGAATCGGATACGAATAACAAAGCGGATAGAACGAAATCGAATCATAAAGCGAAAACGGATCAAAAGCAAATCGGATATCAAAACGAATACACATCGGAATTGAATGCGAAAACGAATTGAATAAAATATGAAAGCGAATCGAACTGAATTAAATGCCGACATCCGTTGGAAACACAAAGTATGGATAACTTATCTCGTTGGAAACCTAGACTAAACCGATCCGAAATCCGGTACAAATTTTTTTTTTCATACATTTATGTTCTCTTTATTCAAACTCATTCAAAACGTAACCAATCCATACAATTTCCTTTTTGGAAACTCATCCTCGCACAAATTTCAATTCACTTAAATCTCAAACAACATTTCGATTCATAGTATTTTTCTTAACCAATCACACAAATCCTAAAAATTTCATCTTCTTAACTAAAAACTCATCTTTAACAAACTAACTTCTTATTCTTATTCTTATCTTAACCCGATTTTTACCGAAAATCGGGTGGCATATCGACTGTATTTTGACAGCCCAAAAAAATTCTGCAAAGGCAAAAACACACTTCTATAAACCAAATCCAATCACACAAAGTCATCGGACTCCCCGTCCGGAATCCAAACATCGGCAGAAACACACATCTATACCTAACACTCCAATAATTCTCAAACATCATCAGAAACATCCATATCTCAATTCACTCATGTACAACCCACAGTTTACTGACATCATCATAATCATACACAATTAAAATATAAAACTTCATAAATCCATTACACTACATTTCATAGGTCACAAACATCCCAAAATAAAAACTTACAAACTACAATGGCCTTCCAAGCCATACTTAGATACCAAAATTCAAAAAGTACAGAGGACAAACAAATACAAATTTGAATACAAATCTTGACTTTCTTTCATCCGATCTCCTTCCCAAATACCTGGGGATGGGGATGAAAGGGGGGGGTGAGCTTACGCTCCGTGGATAACATATTTATACTCGAAAATAAGCAAAAATCTTTTCTTAAAATGTTCGTCATTTATAAACATTTCCCAATGTAAGAATTTCAAACTTAATTCTCAAGCCTTTCAAATCATTCAAAATATTCTTAATCAATTTCCAAAATTTTACGATTTCAAAACTCATTTCTCGAAAATTTACAATTGTTCTCACAAATGAATGCATCACATATAAATGTATCACAAACATAGACAAAATCAAAATCACAAAACATATCTGAATGGTTTGGTTTTGGTCTAACGAACGCATCGCACATTCCCGATAACGGCCATGCAGTAGTGAATGAGGGGAGTCCAAATCGAACTCCTAAGCTACTCATGGGCAGCCGGAGAAGGCTATCGAGAGGAGACCAAAGGTATCGACTCATACGGAGGGACCTCACCAAACCACATAATACACATAATTCATACTGAAAATCGAAACGCCCAAAGGCGTATTTCAAAACATAACTGTTTCTCACATTGTGTCATACAAGACACATTCACAATCACAAATTCACACATTCGAAAACATCAAATTGCACGAAGGCACTTTGCGAAACGTAGTTTTTTTTTCCAATTTCGCAAAAGTACACTCATTCACATAACACAATCTTTACTCATTCAAAAAGTACATAACAATCATTCAATTATCACACAACTTTCCACCCTATCATCAAATCATTCAACAAATGATGCATGTAACAATGTCCTCCTTTTTAAAATCGAAACACTCACAAAGTTTACTTCCAGTGTCGATAACACCAATATCATATCACATAAATGTTTCCTCAACATATTCACGTATATCATATTTCGAATCTAAGACAGCTTTTATCAACAACACTAACTCAATATAAGAATTTCGCAACACTTTAATATCAGTATATATAACCCTTATATCTATCTCTCTTTGTCCCATGTCTTTGGTGTGGATTCACCTAATTCAGTCATCTTCCTTGTACCGTTTAATTCTACTACCGATCAAGTTCATTGGTCATCCACCTCTCCAATCAATCTGACATTCAATCATTTTTAGCCCCTTATCATCACAATATATAAAACGAATGACTCTTTTGTCGCCTAATTCCTTATATAGTATTTTTATGACATCATTAGGACCACGAGTGGAGAGTGGAGGTCTAATCGAAGCATATCTCGGCGCTTAAGACCATCAACAATTTGAACCTTCAATACTTGATTTTTTTTTTATTCTTAGCCACTAAATGATGTTCGACTTATTCCTATCACTTCGTTTTGTTCCTCAAATTGGAACATTTTAGTCACACGATATGATTCGATAAAACATCTCTTCCCTCAATCATCTTCCCGGTTCCCATGATCTTTGTCAAACGACTATGTTCATCAATGATGTTTTAGCTATTATTAATACTTCCATACGATCACTTTCGACTATTCATGATCTTCCATTCCTGTCATATCTTACATGATCAACCAAATATGGATCTTCTATGTGCTAAATCACATTTTTTTTCAATTATCGAATAGGTATTCCTGACAACTAATTGACACAACCTTGAGAACTTCTCCGTATATCACTATCATTTATTTCATACTCCACTCGTACGTTCTTCGTCCTTTACGTTATGTCATTTTCTCTTATGTCACTATTTCTTCGTCTAAGTCAAATCATGAACATATTTTCACCTCCATTCAATTCACGTACATATTCTCAACCACAATCCTCCTAACTATAATTTCATATATCAAAGTATCAATCACAAATCACACAAACTCATATATTAAAAGCACAATCATATTCAAACAAGGAATGGAACGCCAATATTTTCATAATTTCTCATTTCAATCATCGATAAAGAATTTCACAATTTCCTTACTTTATCAAAAGCATTTTAAAACATAACTTTAACCATTCGAAAGTCATAATTTCAAACATAAATCATCATTTTCAACCATTTTAAATAAAAATGTAATTTATCAAAACCAAATTTTGCTTTCTTTATTTTTCAAAACTCAAGTCTAGCTTATAAATAAAATATAAATATGATACCCACCTCGAATCGATGTTTGAATCTTGCTCTAATCATCAATTTCTCCAATCCTTCATTCTTTCTTCCACTTTAAAATTACCTAAACCAATTCCATCCAAAATTCAATATCATAAAATCATAAGTACTCAAATTGAGCTTAGAAACATCAATTCCTCACATATTCAAGCTATTAAAACCTCTAATTTTCAAAATCCTCAATTTTAAAATTAGCCTAAACCAATTTATCCAAATTCAATACCATGAATCACAATTTCTTCAAAATTGATTTCATATTTTACCAATCCATCATATTTGCCATGATTTTAAGCTATTAATTTCTAAAAACCTCAAACCACAAAATTAGGCATAAACCTTAATTTATCAATTTTCCAAAATTAATCATCATCTAAACATAATCTCTAAAATTAACTTCATAAAACTCAAATCCATAACAATCTAAAGCTAAACTAACCAACATCTCTCTAGAAAATTCAAAACTTAAAGCTTTCTCTCTCTTACCATTTTCTCCACCATTTTCGACATTATTGAGCTCCAAGGCAAGCTTTCATCATCTTCCCCCTATTTCCTCTTGGAAACAACAAAAATTCCTAAGAAAAACCCATAAAAACCGAACCTTGCTTCATCTTTCTTCTCCTTTCTTCCATAACCGATTGTTTCATTCTCTTCTTCTTCTTCTTCGTTTCTTCTTCTCTCTTCTTTTTTATTTTCGTGAACTCTTTGCTGGTTTATTGGAGTAAAAACAACAGCCCTCATGTGTTTCATTTAATAAAGCACAATTTACCATCTTGCCCCTCCAATTAAGCCTATTTCCAAGTTTGTCCCTGCACTTCATTTGAAAAAATCTGATACCTTGCGTCAAGAATTTGAGCAGTAAACGAACTAATTTGGATAAACTTTCTTCTTGAAAATTGTTCCTCTCAATCATACAAATCCAACGGCACTAACCGCGCTCAATTCGGATCAGAAACGAAGAAGTTATAGCCGAAATACTATCGGACCTGCGAAAAATCCGAGACTGAACATTACGCTAACTTAATTCCAGAAATTAACAATCTTATGGATGAAATTAAATTTCGATCCCTTCACAAGAGTTGTAGCCCTATATCTTAATTTTATTTGTCCTCAAAAATCAACTCAATCGGAGTTGTACAGCTCCCAAATTTTGCAAAATACTGAACCATGTTCAGAAAATTATCCAACTTATAACCTATAACCAAATCTCTTACTTTGGTTCAATCAATCTCTTTCCATTTAATCTCCTAAAAATCATAATTCTTCATAAAATGAAATTAATTGTCTTAGGAATCCAACGCTTCCAGAATCAAATCAATCGGATGTCGGACGAAGGAATTATAAGCAAAATATTACAAAAGGGATCGGATTAAAAACAAAGTAATGGAACTTCAAAACCGAACTTTTCAAAAATCATATCTCTCGATCCCGAACTCGGAATTTGACAAATTCGGTGTCAATAAAAAGATCAAAGGAAGCTCTACAACTTCCTTGAACAACAGAAAAATCCATTTGGCTTCTAAGGAAATCAAATTTCCAATCAAAGATTCTGTCTGTATCATTTTTCCTAAACAACTTCCAAATTTCGGCCAATCATAACTCTCAATCCCGACATCGAAAAATTGCATACTTTATAGCCACAAAAAGCTTTTAACAAACTCTACGAGTTTCATGTAGATTATTTTCTCAATTTTTGCCTAAATCAAAAAGTCAACTTTTAACCCAAAAAGTCGAACTTCAAACAAAATAATACTTAACTTTGACTGATCATAACTTCCACTTCCGATATCGAAAAATATCAAACTTTATGGCTACGAAAAGCTCTTGACAAGAGCTACAAGTTTTATGCAGATCTTTTTCTCAAATTCTCCAAAAAATCAAAAAGTCAACTCTCAAGTCAAACTTTTCTAATTTCACAACTTTTCACACTTTCACTCTTTATTTCTCAATTCCAACTTCCATTACACAATGCATATATAAAACACTAATTTTTATATCATTTCTTATTTCTAAATTTTACTGAAAAATTGGATCCCAATCAAAAAGCGAAAACGGATACGAATAACGAGGCAAATTCAAATTAGATATATTGAATTCGATAACGACAAACAAAGCGAAAGCGGAATCAAAGTAGAAGTAAATCGAATACAGAATCGAAAGAAGAGAATCGGATACGAATAACAAAGCGGATAGAACGAAATCGAATCATAAAGCGAAAATGGATCAAAAGCAAATCGGATATCAAAACGAATACACATCGGAATTGAATGCAAAAACGAATTGAATAACATACGAAAGCGAATCGAACTGAATTAAATGCCGACATCCGTTGGAAACATAAAGTATGGATAACTTATCGCATTGAAAACCTAGACTAAACCGATCCGAAATCCGGTACAAATTTTTTTTCATACATTTCTGTTCTCTTTATTCAAACTCATTCAAAACGTAACCAATCCATACAATTTCCTTTTTGGAAACTCATCCTCGCTAAATTTCAATTCACTTAAATCTTAAACAACATTTCGATTCATATTATTTTCTTAACCAATCACACAAATCCTAAAATTTCATCTTCTTAACTAAAACTCATCTTTAACAAACTAACTTCTTATTCTTATTCTTATCTTAACCCGATTTTTACGAAAATGGGGCGGATAATACTGTATTTTGCCAGCCAAAAAATTTCTGCAAAGGCAAAACACACTTCTATAAACCAAATCCAATCATTAAAGTCATCGGACTTCCGTCCGAATCCAAACATCGGCAGAAACACACATCTATACCTAACACTCCAATAATTCTCAAACATCATCAGAAACATCCATATCTCAATTCACTCATGTACAACCCACAGTTTACTTACATCATCATAATCATAAACAATTAAAATATAAAACTTCATAAATCCATTACACTATATTTCATAGGTCACAAACATCCCAAAATAAAAACTTACAAACTACAATGGCCTTCCAAGCCATACTTAGATACCAAAATTCCAAAAGTACAAAGGACAAACAAATACAAGTTTGAACACAAGTCTTGACTTTCTTTCATCCGATCTCCTTCCCGAATACCTGGGGATGGGGATGAAAGGGAGGGTGAGCTTACGCTCCGTGGATAACATATTTATACTCGAAAATAAGCAAAAATCTTTTCTTAAAATGTTTGTCATTTATAAACATTTCCAAGTCGCAAGAATTTCAAACTTAATTCTCAAGCCTTTTAAATCATTCAAAATATTCTTAATCAATTTCCAAAATTCTTACGATTTCAAAACTCATTTCTCGAAAATTTACAATTGTTCTCACAAATGAATGCATCACATATAAATGTATCACGAACATAGACAAAATTAAAATCACAAAACATATCCGAATGGTTTGGTTTGGTCCTAACGAACGCATCGCACATTCCGCATAATGGTGGTCATGCGGTAGTGAGAAGAGGGGAGTCCAAATCGAACTCCTAAGCCACTTCATGGGCGGTGGGAGAAGGCTATCGAGGGAGACCAGCAGCGACTCATACGGAGGGACCTCACCAAACTCACATAATACACATAATTCATACTGAAAATCAAACGCCTAAAGGCGTATTTCAAAACTTAATTGTTTCTCACATTGTGTCATACAAGACACATTCACATTCACAAATTCACACATTCGAAAACATCAAATTGCATCGAAGGCACTTTGCAAAACGTAGTTTTTTTTCAATTTCGCAAAGTACACTCATTCACATAACACAATCTTTACTCATTCAAAAGTACATAACAATCATTCAATTATCACACAACTTTCCACCCTATCATCAAATCATTCAACAAACGATGCATGTAACAATGTCCTCCTTTTTAAAATCGAAACACTCACAAAGTTTACTTCCAGTGTCGATAACACCAATATCATATCACATAAATGTTTCCTCAACATACTCACGTATATCATATTTCGAATCTAAGGCGACTTTTATCAACAACACTAACTCAATATAAGAATTTCGCAACACTTTAATATCAGTATATATAACCCTTATATTTATCTCTCTTTATCCCATGTCTTTGGTGTGGATTCACCTAATTCAGTCATCTTCCTTGTACCGTTTAATTCTACTACCGATCAAGTTCATTGGTCATCCACCTCTCCAATCAATCTGACATTCAATCATTTTTAGCCCCTTATCATCACAATATATAAAAACGAACGACTCTTTTTGTCGTCTAATTCCTTATATAGTATTTTTATGACATCATTAGGACCACGAGTGGAGAGCTGGAGGTCTAATCGAAGCATATCTCTGACAGTTAAGACCATCAACAATTTGAACCTTCAGTCACTTGATTTTGATTTTTTTATTCTTAGCCACTAAATGATGTTCTGACTTATTCCTATCACTTCGTTTTGTTCCTCAAATTGGAACATTTTAGTCACACGATATGATTCGATAAAACATCTCTTCCCTCAATCATCTTCCCGGTTCCCATGATCTTTGTCAAACGACTATGTTCATCAATGATGTTTTAGCTATTATTAATACTTCCATACGATCACTTTCGACTATTCATGATCTTCCATTCGTGTCATACCTTACATGATCAACCAAATATGGATCTTCTATGTACTAAATCATATTTTTTTTCAATTATCGAATAGGTATTCCTGATAACTAATCGACACAACCTTGAGAACTTCTCCGTATATCACTATCATTTATTTCATACTCCACTCGTACGTTCTCCGTCCTTTACGTTATGTCATTTTCTCTTATGTCACTATTTCTTCGTCTAAGTCAAATCATGAACATATTTTCACCTCCATTCAATTCACGTACATATCCTCAACCACAATCCTCCTAACTATAATTTCATATATCAAAGTATCAATCACAAATCACACAAACTCATATATTAAAAGCACAATCATATTCAAACAAGGAATGGAATGCCAATATTTTCATAATTTCTCATTTCAATCATCGATAAAGAATTTCACAATTTCCTTACTTTATCAAAAGCATTTTAAAACATAACTTTAACCATTCGAAAGTCATAATTTCAAACATAAATCATCATTTTCAATCATTTTAAATAAAGCGATAATTTATCAAAACCCAATTTTGCTTTCTTTATTTTTCGAAAACTCAAGTCTAGCTTATAAATAAAAATATAAATATGATACCCACCTCGAATCGATGTTTGAATCTTGTTCTAATCATCAATTTCTCCAATCCTTCATTCTTTCTTCCACTTTAAAATTACCTAAACCAATTCCATCCAAAATTCAATATCATAAAATCATAAGTACTCAAATTGAGTTTAGGAAACATCAATTCCTCACATATTCAAGCTATTAAAACCTCTAATTGTCAAAATCCCCAATTTTTAAAATTAACCTAAACCAATTTATCCAAATTCAATACCATGAATCACAATTTCTTCAAAATTGATTTCATATTTCACCAATCCATCATATTTGCCATGATTTTAAGCTATTAATTTTCAAAAACCTCAAACCACAAAATTAGGCATAAACCTTAATTAATCAATTTTCCAAAATTAATCATCATCTAAACATAATCTCTAAAATTAACTTCATAAAACTCAAATCCATAACAATCTAAAGCTAAACCAACCAACATCTCTCTAGAAAATTCAAAACTCAAACCTTTCTCTCTCTTACCATTTTCTCCACCATTTTCGGCATTATTGAGCTCCAAGGCAAGCTTTCATCATCTTCCCCCTATTTCCTCTTGGAAACAACGAAAATTCCTAAGAAAAACCCATAAAAACCGAACCTTGCTTCATCTTTCTTCTCCTTCCTTCCATAGCCGATTGTTTCATTCTCTTCTTCTTCTTCTTCGTTTCTTCTTCTCTCTTCTTTTTTATTTTCGTGAACTCTTTGCTGGTTTATTGGAGTAAAAACGACAGCCCTCATGTGTTTCATTTAATGAAGCACAATTTACCATCTTGCCCCTCCAATTAAGCCTATTTCCAAGTTTGTCCCTGCACTTCATTTGAAAAAATCTGATACCTTGCGTCAAAAATTTGAGCAGCAAAACGAACTAATTTGGACAAACTTTCTTCTTGAAAATTGTGCCTCTCAATCATACGAATCCAACGCCACCAACCGCGCTCAATTCGGATCAGAAACGAAGAAGTTATAGCCGAAATACTATCGGACCTGCGAAAAATCCGAGACTGAACATTACGCTAACTTAATTCCAGAAATTAACAATTTTAGGGATGAAATTAAATTTCGATCCCTTCACAAGAGTTGTAGCCCTATATCTTAATTTTATTTGGCCTCAAGAATAAACTCAATCGGAGTTATACAGCTCCCGAATTTCGCAAAATACTGAACTATGTTTAGAAAATTATTCAACTTATAACCTATAACCAAATCTCTTACTTTGGTTCAATCAATCTCTTTCCATTTAATCTCCTAAAAATCATAATTCTTCATAAAATGAAATTAATTGTCTTAGAAATCCAACGCTTCCAGAATCAAATCAATCGGATGTCAGACGAAGGAATTATAAGCAAAAGATTACAAAAGGGATCGGATTAAAAACAAAGTAATGGAACTTCAAAACCGAACTTTTCAAAAATCATATCTCTCGATCCCGAACTCGGAATTTGACAAATTTAGTGTCAATAAAAAGATCAAAGGAAGCTCTACAACTTCCTTGAACAACAGAAAAATCCATTTGGCTTCTAAGGAAGTCAAATTTCCAATCAAAAATTCTGTCCGTATCATTTTTCCTAAACAACTTCCAATTTTCAGCCTATCATAACTCTCAATCCCGACATCGAAAAATTGCATACTTTATGGCCACAGAAAGCTTTTAACAAACTCTACGAGTTTCATGTAGATTATTTTCTCAATTTTTGCCTAAATCAAAAAGTCAACTTTTAACCCAAAAAGTCAAACTTCAAACAAAATAATACTTAACTTTGACTGATCATAACTTCCACTTCCGATATCGAAAAATATCAAACTTTATGGCTACGAAAAGCTCTTGACAAGAGCTACAAGTTTTATGATCTTTTTCTCAAATTCTCCCAAAATCAAAAAGTCAACTCTTAAGTCAAACTTTTCTAATTTCACAACTTTTCACAATTTCACTCTTTATTTCTCAATTCCAACTTCCATTACACAATGCATATATAAAACACTAATTTTTATATCATTTCTTATTTCTAAATTTTACTGAAAAATCGAGGTCCAACAAGAAACCTCCCATTTCTATGGATAATAAGGCCTAATATGGTACATAGTTGTTGGTTCTGCAACATTACCTCTAGAGTTTAGTGAAGAAACAAAAGAGAGGGGGTTCATACCTAGTTAGTTTCTAGAAGAGTGATTTTGTGCATAAGTGAGAGAAAAGTTAGGGATTTAGGTTATAAAATGAGAATGAAGACGAGGTATGATTGTCTCAGTTTTGTTGAAACAACATCATCTCAGTTTTGTCATGAGTCGATGTCATTTCATTAATCAGACTGACTTCTGCTAATTACCCTGACATGTCTGATAAATGATGATCTATTGACATATAACAAGTTGTTACGTCAAATAAGATAATGAGATACTAACACGTAATTAAAAAAATGATAATTTGGATATTTTGTTACTACTTTTAAAGTTCAAAGTTATAATTAAAAATTGATGAAAGTTTGAACATCTTTTGGTAATTAACCTATATTATTCTCACATCTATGGTATATGTTAAGAATATGAAAAAATAATTTTTTATAATTTAAGATTTTTATTATGATATTTTTTTAAAATAAAGAGAACATTCTAACTATATTAAGATTATACATTCAAATATACTATATATACAAATAAGAAGACAAATGAATTTAAGATTGTACATTCAAATATACTATATATACAAATAAGAAGACAAATGAATACTATTAAAACTTATCTATTGAACTGCTACTTCTATTTAATCATGATTAAAATTACATTTATTATAGCCTCTTGAAAACAAGAACTAAGGTCAAGTAAAATGAATAAAGATTTACTAAAACTCTTCTAGACACTAGGGTTTTTACCTTGTAATTCTTGATTAAAGAAGTTTATGCTAGTTACACTTTTGAGACTAATATTATCACATTCGAGTATAAATTTAAAACTAAATTCTATAGACTGTTCAAAATCTTCGAGCGAAGATCATCAAGCAACCGAGTAAACGTAGAATATACAACTAGAAACGAGAAAAATCAGATAGTGCAACTATTTTGCTTGATTTTTAATATTTAATATGAAACTCACCAATACTAGCGTGATAAAATCAATAGAAAAGTTTTGTTTAACTAATAAAATCTTGATAAATTTAAAATTTTATTAGTTGAATTTTACTTAAAATAATTTAATTAAAGGGTTCAGAATTTTTACATTGAAATATTAAAGTTTGACATATACTTTAATGTAAATACTGAGTTTTGAAAAATTGTTGAAAGATTTATTTAAAATCCCTCCACTATCAATTTAATATACTAGAATAATTTTGGCTTATAATTCTAGAATAAAGAAGCTAGTTGGATCTTATGATAATATATACTAATGGCATATTGGAGTATGGTTTATAAGGTAAATTCTATAATTTTTTGTTAATTCAAAAATTTTATATTTAAAATTTCTACGTATCTTGAGAGTAACAAGTCAGACTTTCACATACTTCGTAGAGTGAGCTTAAGGTATAAGAATGCTTGCGTAGATGTAAAATTATTTTGATTCATGCAATTACTTGCCTGCTTTACGTACTAGTTTACAAATGAGTTAATCCCTTTAGTCAAAGATACAGCATATATCAAGCATTAATGGCGCGGCATCAATTAAACAGTTGTCTTCATCATCTTCTGAGAATACTTCGTGTGATGGGGGACAAAAGATTTAAAGGAGAAATGGAGTAACGAATACAAACTGCAACAATTTCTTGTGCAATTTGATGATGTATTTGATATTTTATTACCGGTGGCTTTCGTTTCAAGTCAATTTCTGAAACTTTGTGTGAAAGCGTTTAGAAATCGAAATAACGAAATAGGAGCAGAAAGGATGAAAGTGTCTATTGATTATTCAGCTGCAAATGAATTACAATCTGGAAATGAGAAGAAGATGAGAAGAAGAAGACCCAGAATAGAGATGAGAAGAGAAATTACACTTTCAGAGTGTTCATAAGCATAAAAAAAACAACAAACAGTAATCAAATCAATATAAAGGAAATTCCTAACGGACTCCCCATGAAGCTCTCCATGAATTCGTTATTTTTTAGCTGGCTTTGCTGACTGTGCTGTCATCACATAACCAGCTAACCTTCTAGAAGAAATTCGGATTCTGTTTCCCCTTCTTGGACCTGGTGGCTCGTCAATAACCATCTGCTCCTCATTCAAAATGGGCTGGTCCTCTTCTTGTTCCTCTGTTTGGGCCTCAACATCGTTGATATTGGATGTATTCATAACATTGTGTATTCTCTATCTGAGAGTTCCGTGACCTTCCATTTCTGTTGCCGTAAAACTCTGCTTTCTGCAAATAATGATGTTGGTGAAGGACAGTCCCTACTTCTCAATCTATGCGTGCGGCTTCTTTTTGACGTCATCGATGTATTTTAAATCATGTTTTATTTTAATATAAGCTTGATGAAACGAACCAAAATAACATATAAAAAGAGTGTATGACATTGTTTTCAGAACAAAGGTACAGTATGGCAACCCCTAGTTTTCAAGAGCAATTATCGTGCAACATAAACGCAAAATTAACTACTGAATCAACAAGAGATAAAATAAGATAAGAATCATAAAGACAGAATTCTTCAACAATTAAACCATGATGACCCCAGAAACGGTAGCTAAGGCCACAGTCAAGGCATAGAATGCAGACGAAATGCTAGCCCTTGCAGATGATGTTGGGGTTGGATTAGGAGCCGGTAAACCTTGCGGAGATCCAGCTTCAGGCCACACAGTAATGGTAAGCTTTTGGTTTCCTTCCTCACAATGTTTCGCAACGCCACAAATGTACCATTTTTTTCCTGGTGTTGCCAGTGGAATCACATCATTTCCGCTATTCAAGGGCGGGACATCTGCTGGTTTCAGGCATTGTTGAAATACAGTTCCATTCACTCTGAGGACATCGTGTGCTCCCTGGGGGTACTTAAAAACTGCAAGAAGACAGAAGCTGCTTGTTGGTAGTGGATTTTATGACAATCAAAACTTTTAAAAGAGCGTGTATAAAACCGTACCAAGTCTGTCACCAACGTGGAATTCCTTCCCTTCGGCCCATTTTTGGTAATCAAAGTTGGTCGTCCAACCTTTATCATCGCCAACCATAAAGTCTGTGGCCGAAGTGGAAGGCACCAAAACTGCAACAAGGGCAATGGCCACGAAGAACTTGGTGAAGACCATTACAACTTGTGGAAAACTAACCCTTCTTTTTAGGGTATTGCAAATGTCGTTTAAGTTGTTTCCTATTTATAAAGTAAAAAAAGGAAATTCGGACACAGTCCGGCCACGGACGGCTCTGCCGTGTGGCATCACAAATTTAATTCCCTAGTTTGTGTCACTTTTGGAGTTTCTTTCTAAGATTACTTCAAGAGTTTGGAACGTTGTAAATATTTGTTGGGACATTCTTTCTATTATGTTGCTAAAGGCAAGACCTCGAGGAATTAGCCGGGGAATGTCAGTATGATCTACAAAGTTTTCACCCTTTTTCTTTCTAAAGCCCAATTCTTTAATTGTCCAAAAGCAAAAACAAAACGAAAAGTACCGTGAAAATCAAGGGTGCCAGAATGAAACTCCAAAGAAGATGAATGCGGTTCAAGATATGGGCGTGGTCCAAGACGTCACTACAACAAAACCACACTTTTAGTGTCGTTTTTAAAGTGGACGTCACGAATGGTCTGAGGCTTTCACAACGTCTGGAAATACGTCAAGAAAAGATCTCAGATTCTGCGACGTTGTATTCAGACGTCGGGGATAAACGAGATATTTGACGTCGTTTTGGTAGAAAGATGTCCCAAAATAGAAAAGACGTCGTTTTTGAGAAATAAACATCGGGAAAAGCCATTCCACGTATTTAATTTCCCCTCCCCACTAGATGAGACGACGTCGTCTCATGTTGTTTGTAAATGAAAATCAGAGCCACCTTCCCTCTCTCATCTTTGTCAGTCTCCCGCCCGCGTTTCTCCCCTTCCCTCTTCCTCATTTTAACCTTCCCTCTCTCATCTTCTGTCGCGCTTGGAATCTGTGGAGATTGCTTCACCAGTTGACGACCCTCTATCATCTAAAGGCAGAGTGCATGTGCGTGTTGTTTGAGGTAAGTCATTGAACTACTTTTGCAATTAATGTACAGTAATGTAAGTTTTTGAGTCGATTGAAGTGGATGATTTAATCTGAGTTTAAGATTGCTTAATCGTTTGTTTTGATTATTTATAACACAATGCATTTGGGTTTGCAGTGTGTTTTAAGAATTTTATACGCTCATTCTGTTCACAAAGATATAATCAATGAGAATAGCAATATGTATGTTAGTTCCCAGAATTTAGAAACCGGGTCTTGTAGTTATAAAAGATAGTAAGATTAAAATATCTTCTTCTATCATGATTTAAATTTCAATTGAACTTACAGACTTCTATAATAGTTAATGGGTATGATCCTAAAAGAATGTAAATAGATTCACCTATGTATATTGTGAATAATGTTTATGTGTACAAACTATATTGGTTTCCATTCTCGACAATATGCTTTATATGCCAGTTCTTCTTCCCTCTTAAGCTAAGTAGTTGCTTCAAGGTCCAGGATAAGAAGTAACTAACCTTTGTAGGTCCAGGATCCTAAAAGAATGTAAATAGATTCACCTATAAGTATTGTTTGTCATTAAACAATCTCTAAAGTCTTTTAGGTAAGACTATGTTGTTAATAGCTTTGAATAAAATAATACCAAAACATCCTCCAATTTAAGTGTTCAAACTTCAAACTATTTAACTTTTGTATTTGCTAAGTTATCAACTGAACTGGACTAGAGGAAGTTCCCTATGATCTTTTCAATTACTTTTATAAGATTATATAGTAGCATTAGATGAGAGCACCAATAGACATGGAGATTATTAAGAATTAAGCTAACAAGTCGGAAACTACCTGTCTAGGAAAGTGTTCATTGCACCAATTGTTGGTTCCTTTATGTACATTATCCATCCACACAAGTGGCCATTCAATTATTTAAAAATTATTACTGTAAACTCTACATATAGGAGCTTATTTTAATTCTTGCCTCCTAATAACCCTAGACCTTTAACTCATATTAAACAAATAACGTCACCCTCTTCCATTGATACAAAGAAGCCCTACTCCATCATAAACATGTAAAATGACATGTTTTTCCTTTATATTTAGTTCTTGATACTTAGTTTTATGCTTTAAATGTACTTAGTATTCTTATATTTAGATTAAAGATGCAAATGGGGTATTAAGGGAAAATGAAAATAATTGGACAATTCTAGATAGTTTCCATATTATTTATCATATTAGACAAGCATCTCTCTTACTCTTTCTATTTTATTCTCTATTCTTATCTCTATTACACAACTATACTTAAAGAAATCTATAACCTTGTGATTTATAAAACCATTACATGTAATCTATTTTATTATTCAAACTATGCTTTAAGTATTGAATATTCTTATGTGTTTCTTTTTAATGATTGTTTCACTTAATTATTAAAAGGCCTACTAGTTTATTATTTGTCACAATATGTTGCTAGATTAGATACTAATACATAATTGCTTGAACACTTTAATATGTGAAGTGACTAAGGTTTAATGAATTATTGCATTAAAATTCTTAGATCCTAGGAACACTACAACAATTTAATAGAATTGCGACGTTTTTAGAAAACGCCACGAAATATGTAGAATTTTCACGTCGTTCGTAAAAACGCCACAAAGAAACCATTTTCGTGACGTCTTTGTAAAACGTCGAGGATACGGCAGACCTTTTGCATCATTTTATCATAAAGAACTTTAGATGTAAGTGTTGATCACCCTCACTAACAACCAACACTGACGTTTTATTTGAGTTAAAGAAACATAGAATTCTACCATTGTTATGAGAAGAATGATTGGATATAGCCTGCCATTAAGCCCTTAGAAAATAGGTAACCAGATGCATTTGAGATGTTTCTATTTTAGCTTCTAGTAAACCTGCTAACCAGAATTTTTTTTCCAAAATGAGTCCCTTAATCATTGCTTTTTTTAGAGGGTAATTAAACCCCCTAACATTCCAAACTAATATAGTCATTTAAGGGGGATTCCCCTTTCATTTTGTTTTTCCCCCTTTTCTCCATTTGATTTCCTTATAGAGTTAGTGATTTGAACTTTAAATTCCACCATATGTTCTTTTCCATATTTGCTCTCACCGTCTGAGTTGAGATTTTCCATTACATCCTCATTTGCTTATGATTTTCCATACTGATTGGAAGCAGAATTCTATGGTGAAGTCACACTTTTCAGCTAAGCATCGTGTTTGACCTCATTCTCTTCCATTGTTGAAGTTCTTATAGCTTTAGTATCCACAATTCTCACTTGTCCAAGAATTTTCTGCTTTAAAATCAGGCTATTGGTTTCAATTTCCATTTGCATTTCAGTGATAACAAAAGAGTTCTCAACTTCCATCAAGTTTAACCCTAACAATTCATCATGGCAATCTATTTTGAAAAGATTCCCAATAGCCGTCTCTTACTTGCAAGATTTAGTGTTCATGGAAAGTTTAAGGGTCTTTCTATCTTCTTGAGTTCCCTATCATGTCCAAGTTTCATAATTGGGAACTTGTCTCCCCTTTTCTCCATTTTTTTCAATCTTAACTTAGATTTTTGTTAAACATATTCTCTTCATATTTGTAGCTTGCGAGACCATACAAATCGGTTTCCCAAAAGAGCTTGCAAGATAACTTAAACCTTCAATTATCCAAAATTCAAATGGCACATCAGATTCGTGAGAATAGAGGGTGCAATTGTTTAATTTAACTTAAAGTTTTTATGACCATCAGATTCGTGAGAATAGAGGTTGCAATTGAAGTTAATAGATAATGATTAGGGTGAGATAATGAAGGAAGCCATTGAATATATATTTTCCTACATCAACTTATTAATAATAGAATTGTTTGAGGCATAAACATAATTAATGGGCACTATTTTTATAGAGTGAGTAAAAACTAGGTTGAGATGGAGAAATTGGTTAGAGAATTGAAAATGCTCTATTTTCACAATCATAAGTAACTAAGATCCACCGTTGTAATTGAGCTTGGCAATTAGTCAATTATTTTGTATAAGTGGTTGAGCATTTTGGGAGGGATTCAAGTTGGCCTCCAAGTTTAAGCCTAATCAAAATCTTGATCAACCCAAGTTTAACTGTTGACTTTGAGTTGGATCGCTTCCTTTTGTCATCTTTAAGTTTAATGTTTTAGCTAAGTCTTGGTCCATTCCTACTTTAATACATACTTTGGTGTAAGTAATATTATGAAATATAGTTATTCGAATAGTTTTTTAATATCAGAATATAATCTCTTAATTTTTCGTGCTTTATGACAGATACCTGGAGGAGCTATTGGAAAACAAGAACCAGGTATGCTAAATTATAAGTATAAAATTACTGGATTGTTAATTGTTTTGTTTGCATTCATACTATAGCTATTGAATTTGCTATATGAGATGTCATATTTTATTATATGGAATTCTGCTAAAGTAAGGATCCTGCATTAAAACATAAATAGAGAAATGAAATGTCATATTTTGCTTAATTTGTTTTATGATTGTTTTTTTATTACTCTCTACCTAGTTCTCCAAATAGTTTATCAAATAATAATACAAAGTATACATATTAGTATGTGTAGAGCAAAGCTACTATTTGTACAGATGTCTTAGCTTCAAATATGTATAATTCAAAATCTTCCTTCTTTTAATTTTTCTAAGTTGTTAAACAATGGTTTATGCGCTTTTTTATCTATGACTCTCATAGGTAGTTAGATTTCTTAGAGCCTAACCTAATAATAATGGGACATCAATTAGTAGCCCATTGTCAATCATAAATGTCAATCGGTACTACTTTAACAATTAGGTTTTCTACTACTTCATTTAGGTGCGTAGTAAACGTTTGCGAGATCCTTCGCTACTAACATAATATAATGTTCACATTCTTATATTTAATAAATAGGTATTTGTTGCGTTATTGACAAGAGTTTGATGAGCAAGGTCGAGTATTTCCGTGAATACATTGATGGAGTGAGAATGTTTATGAATTTTGTAGTTTGGAAAAAGAGGAAAGAGTGTGAAATTTCATGCCCGTGTGCACGTTGCATGAATTGTTATAAGAGGTCTCAAACGAATATTTTTGAACATTTAATGCAATTCGGCATGGACCAATCATACACCCGTTGGGTCTTACATGGTGAACCGCCAAAATATAGATTTATCTCTAGGGAAGAAAGGCTTGATGCTGCAAATGTAGACATAGACGAGATGGGCATTGATATGAATGAAGGTGATGGTGATGATGAGGATGATGGGATGCAAGCTTTGCTTGATGATGTGGGTACTTTCTTAAATGATTGTCCAATTAATCAGGACGGACAGAGTCCTCCTTCAGGCGTTGAAGATTCTATTATGGGTGGATTTCATGAATTGTTAAGTAAAGCTGCTGAAGAGTTATACCCAGGATATACGAATTATTCCAAGTTATCGTTTTTAATAAAGTTGCTTCATTTGAAAGTATACAACAAGTGGAGCAATAAGTCATTTGACATGTTACTTGCTCTGCTGAAGAATGTATTACCTAATTGTAAATCTTTGTCGAAGTCCTATTATGAAGCAAATCAATATCTACGAGCTCAGCTTAGGTTATGTGTCGATACATGCATGTAAATACGATTGTTGCCTATATTGGAAAGAGTATGGGGACTTGGAAAGTTGTCCCCAGTGTGGAACATCAAGATGGAGAATTAATGATGGCAGGGGTAAGAAGATACCACATAAAGTATTGCGGTACTTTCCATTAACATCCAGATTACAACGATTATTCATGTCAAGTAAGACCGCTAAACAAATGACGTGGCATAATGATAGGCCTAAAGGTGACAGTAATAACATGATTCATCCTTCTGATGGAGAAGCATGGAAGAGCTTTGATGAGCTATATCCTGAGTTTGTCAGAGAACCACGTAATGTTAGACTAGGCTTAGCAACAGATGGCTTCAATCCACATGGCAATTTGTCTGTTTCATATAGCGTGTGGCCTGTTGTTCTCTTAGCATACAATTTACCCCCATGGATGTGTATGGATCAGTCATTCTTTATGCTATTGTTGGTTATTCCAGGTCCGAAAGCGGTCGGTAGAGACATTGACGTCTATATGAGACCACTAGTAGATGAGTTAAAGAAGTTATAGGAGGATGGTTTTGATATTTTTGATGTTTCCAAAGGAGAGAATTTTCGATTGTATGCATCTTTAATGTGGACTATTAATTACTTCCTAGCCTATGTTACTGTTTCTGGGTGGAGCACAAAAGGCTATAAGGCATGCCCTGTTTGTAATAAGGACACTCCTTCTTGTAAGTTAAGAAGTAAGATTGGTTACTTAGGCCACCGTTGCTTTCTACCTAATGATCATCCATAGAGAAGAAGCAAGAAGTTTGATGGCAAGAGTGATCATCGGCTTATTCCTAACTTACCTGATGGAGATGGTGTGGTGGCACAATTATGTCATATGCAAAATATATGTTATGGGAAGCACCCCAACAATAAGAGGAGAAGGAGATTGGAACGAGTTTAATTGGAATAAAAAAGTATTCTTTTTGAACTACCATATTGGCATAAGTTAAGATTAAGGCATAACCTTGATGTCATGCATATAGAAAAGAATATTTGTGACAATATCCTTGGTACTTTGATGAATGTTGAAGGTAAAACCAAAGATACAATCAAGGCTCGGCCTGATTTGGAAGATATGAATATTGAAAGAATTACACTTGATAAGAGCGCGGATGGAACTATTGTGGGAAAACCTCCAAAGATGTTATACCATGTCCGATGAGAAGAAGAAGCTTTGTGGGTTTGTAAAGCGGTGAAGTTTCCAGATGGTTACGCATCGAATATATCTAGATGTGTTAGTGTTGATGAAAGGAAGATTACTGGACTGAAGTCTCATGATTGTCATATATTGTTACAAATCATTCTTCCATTAGGCACACGTTCTATCTTGAACAAAGATGTGACAGTGTTTTAATGGAGTTGGGGACTTCTTTCACGAATTTGTAGGCGAAGTTTGAATAAGGATGATGTATGAAGATGTGTCATGAGATTACTTTAATCTTATGCAAACTTGAAATGATATACCCTCGGCATTTTTGATGTGAAGGTACATTTGGCTATTCATTTGCCAAAAGAAACCTTACTTGGTGGACCGGTTGTGTATAGATGGATATATTCAATTGAGAGGTATTATTTAAATTGATCCTATTGCTTTTAACATGACAGTAAAAAGTGGCCTATCTAATTATGGTTAATCATTTGTTAAGGTTCCTAGGTACACTAAAGGGATTTGTTAGAAATAAAGCACGCTCAGAAGGGTCAATTGCAAAGACGTATGTTGTTAAAGAGTGCATGACATTCTATTCAATGTATTTAAAAGGAATTGAAACAAACTTCAATGTACCAGAGTGAATCAATGATATGGTTGAAGGTAGTGACATTTCGGTATTCTTCCAACAATGTAAGTCGATTGGTGCTAGCAAAATAGTTGCTCTTCCTACAAATGAGCTAGAGATTGCATATTGGTATGTGCTTATGAATTGTCATAAGATTAGGCCCTTTATCGAGTAAGTTTTTCTAACCTTTTGTGAAATTTATATATGTCATAAGTAAAGATAACTAATATAATTTTGAACACCTTTATGATGACCCATAGTGAGCACATGGATGAGTTGAGGCAACAAAGTCCATTGCATGTTGACAGGAGACATAGAGAACAATTTTCTTCATGGATAAAGCATCGAGTGAGAAGAAGGTTTGTACGTGGTGTTGACTAACAATTATATAGTATTAACTAATTTTCATTTCTTTTTATAGATGATGACAATATCTAGCTACCGTGAAGGAAATATGTTTGAGTCTTTGTATGCATTAGCATGTGGACCTCATAGTTTGGTCCAAAAGTATATTGTATGCAATACAAATGGCATGCGATTTTGCACTGAAGCCCGTGATATGCGAAGGATTACACAAAATAGTGGTGTTGCATTGTTAGGAAATTATGGGGAAGATAATATTACATTTTATGGGATGCTGATAGATATTATCAGACTTGAATAAGTCAGAGGTAAAGGTGTTGTGCTTTTCAAATGCAAATGGTATGATATTGGAAATTCGAATATGAGGGTCAATGACATTCTAAAGGCTAAACAATTGAAGATATAAGTGGCAGTATGCACTCCAAAGGTTAAAAAAGTTTCAAAACATTCATTTGATGCATTATTACTCAGCTTTCTCCACAACAGTATACAACAAGATTACTTACTTAGACTCATAATGAGCCATAAACAGATTACTTACTTCTTCACTATCCTTGTAAAACTAAAAAATGTGCTTTTTTTGTTTTCTGCCAATTAACTTCAGAAGAAATGTGACCATTCAACTTCCCTCATCCCTATAACATTGTTCAGAATTTAAATTTCAAACCACTATATTGCTAGAAATACAAAGTTTTAAGCGAGTTAACAATTTCTCCAAATGGTGCAAAAAGACATAATAAAGAAAGAAGATTCTAGAACTCGGGAACAAACTATAGGAATAGACTTAATTATTCACATTTGCTATAGGATTACTGAAATTCAGTAACCTGAGTAACAAATAAGCAAGTTTCTATGCTCTTTGAACACTTCTCGCAATCAGTAATCTTGTATTAATAGCCCGCTTAAATAAGTAAAAGCCTTTCATATTCTTACACTTGAGTTATTTGCCTGCTCTCATGATTTCCTCTTAGAATAGTGATCCTATCTCTATATCGTACTTTCAGAGCCACTAAGAGTATGACTGTCTCTACTGAATAGTAACCACAATCTGCAAAGAACAAAGTAGGCGGGATCAAAAATGATTACGCTTAATTTATGAAATCAAAAAATACGGACTCAGAAAGAACGTTGGCATAATCATTACAAATCACAATAGAACTAACAAGGAACTATCCGTGAGGCAACAAAAAGGAAAGGGAATACAAATTGAATAACCACACAAGCTAAATTGAACGCAAATGAGAAGTCTACTCCTAAAGCAGACTAAGCAGATTCCAAACAGTCTCGAGCATAATCTACGTAAAAATTATCAACATTTCTATATCCGCTGCATAAAATGAAGGGTTCACCTTAATAGGGGAAAAGCGATGAAGTAAAATAAACTACCACTGTTTTACCACTAACCATATTAGTTTCTCATCCCGACACGATCCATAACCATTATGCGCCGTCCACCAAAACCACGATAAAGAGACAACACTATGATTGAATAGTGAATATCAAATTTAAAAAAAATCGAATTATGTGTGTGCTAACTGTGCAGAAGCTCTTATCCTTGGAATTATGTGTGTTCAACCATTATATCATCAAATTGTGCACATGCTTTCATTCTTGGAATAAGCGTGCGAGATGCTTATGCTAAATAACTCGATCATTTATGCTAACTGTGTAGAAGCTCTTATCCTTGGAATTATGTGTGTTCAACCATTATATCATCAAATTGTGCACATGCTTTCATTCTTGGAATAATTGTGCAGATGCATATGCTAAATAACCTGATCATTTATGCTAACTGTGCAGAAGCTCTTATCCTTGGAATTATGCGTGTTCAGCCATTATATCATTAAATTGTGCACATGCTTTCATTCTTGGAATAATTGTGCAGATGCATATGCTAAATAACCTGATCATTTATGGTACAAAGGATTAGTTTATTTTGAGTGGATGGATAGAGTTTAATGTTCCTTCAGCTAGTTAACCAATCATAGTTTCTTATAATCTACTGCTATAGTTTAATGTTCCTGCAACTAGTTAACCAATCATAGTTGCTTATAATCTACTACTAGCTTAGGATTTCCTCAAAGGCATCTTTTAGATATGTCATATCATATACAAATAAGCTCCTTCCACTTGTGGGGTTCATTTGATGAGTGCTTTCAACTATTGTTTTTGCATATTGTATTCAAATACAAAGTAAGTCATAATCATCTATCTCTTCATTAATCCATATAGAAGGTAATACACTGTCATTATGCTAATTTAGATTTCTATTTACTTTATGTTGGCAATAATTATGTTTCTTATCTACTTAGTTATATGTGTGTAAACGGTTATGGAAGTTATGCACTTAAGAATGACATTTATGTATTTAATGACGCGAATGAAAAATGTTTTCGCTCCTGTTAAGCTTTCATTGATGATATTGATGTGTGCAAGGTTGAGAATGTGAAAGCTGTTGAATTTTAGGTTAATGACATATGTAAATCAAATTTTAATTTGCTTATTGATGGATATTGCATTAGAGACATCATAGATAAGGCTTTACAAATGATGGATGTAATGAGAAAAGGCATTTATGCACTAATGTCGATGTGAATGCAGTGAATCTGTGGGACCGGTCTACCCAAGAAGAAGAATAAGGTTGCACCAAGTACCTTGGTACCTACACAACTGCAATCGCGATACCGTCAACTAATTGGAAGTGCAGCGAATGAGCCACGTGCTCGTACACAACCACAACATCAGACACCTGCACTAGCACCTACACAGGCACAAGCTCACACTGCGCACCTTCCGAGCCAACTGCAACACCAAGAGAAGCCACATCTATGCCTAGTATTCATCCTAGAGATAAGTATGAACAAATTTTAAACATGCGACGCAATATTAGTTCTCCGTCAACTTCTCAAGAGATGCCTCCAGCTTCTAATTATCAGACACCAGTAAATCACAATATTAATCACACTGTGGGCTCATCTTCTGCAAGCATTGTAGGTATGATCTCACGATTAATTAATTTTCTCAACATTTTTATATGCTAATTATAAATTATTCCTTTGCTATTTTAGGATCCACAACTAATGCAAAAAGAACACGGGGTGCCACAAAAGGACACGGATTAGCAAAGGTAAATAAGGCAATAGGTAAAAGATTGGAGATAGAGATCTGCCTTGTTGAAGGACGACCAACCAACTCCGTACAGTCTGCCAAATTATCGAGTGAGATTGGTGTGGTTTCCCAAACTTCTTTGCCTGTAAGAACAAAATTTTCCAAAATTAATAATGAGGAATTGGACATTGCATTTGATAAGTTAGACGTAAGTATTCTAAACCAATCCAATTTGTACGTCTTTTCCATATGCTTAAAGCGTTGATAGATAATTTATAATTTTTTGCAGCAAAAGTTGGAAGTCAAGGGAATGAGGACTGACAATGAAGTACATGCTGCTGTGAAGAGGTTTCTTGCTTTAAGGTCTAAAGATCAAAGGTATAATTTTAAAAGGCATTTTACCAAGCACGGAAAGGATGTTAAGCCGCATAGTGTCACAGTGACAGAGTGGATGGATTTATGCGAGTATTGGGATCAATCAGCTACTAAGGCAAGTTTTTTTTTGACAAAAACCTTATTTTATATTTTTGTTTTTACAAATTGTGATTTATAGATGTTATCATGGATTTTGTTTCGTGTATGCTTAAGATAAAAGTCAAAAAGCAAAATTGGCTAGGAGTCAGGTCAAATGTCGACCAAACTCTGGCTCCAAGGCCTTTGTAGCCATACGACATGAGATTGTGAGTTATTATCTTTTACTTATATTTTACTTTGATTGACATTTAAAATTCAAAAAATTAATTAGTAGTCATATTTTTTTTTACAACAGAGTGACAGGGATGGATAAGAGTGTGATCGAATGAAGCTATGGTATCACACTCATTATGATGAAAGCAAAGATCAATGGACAACTGGTGAAAGCAAAACAAAATGGGTGAGTACATAGTTCATTTATAAATATTTGTTAAATGAGAATGTGTATGTAATTAATTCTTACTTTTCCAGGAATTAATGTGTCACGAACTAACACATTCAATAGAACAAGGTCATCCGATGACAGTGGATGAAGTGTGCGACAAAGTCTTGGGCACTAGATCAGATTATGTTGGAACCCAATCTTTGAGTGAAAATTAGAATAAGTAAAATAAAATTTAAAGAGTGTTTTGTGTAAGCATTGTGTAATAGATGACTTAATACTTAAAGGATCTTGATAAGAAAAGAAATGATTTTGATTTTGATACCTTCGGGTTTGGAGTATCTTGGTATGGTTTATAAAATTAAAGTGGATGAGTTGATTGAAATTGAGTTGAAAATCAAAAAATAAAGAGAAAAAGTGTGAGAAGATGAACAATTGTGAAATAGTTGACTTTCTGGCCTTTGAAAGTTGACTTTTGATTTAGGCAAAATTTGATAAAATGATCTACATAAAACTTGTAGATTATGTTAAGAGCTTTCTATAGCCATAAAGTTTGCAATTTTTCGATATCAGGAGTGGAAGTTATGATCAGTCAAAGTTTATGTTTGATAGGGTTGACTTTTGACTTTAAGTATGACTTTGACTCAGAAATTAACCTAGTTAGAGGTTAATTGAGCTTTGATGTTTTTCATGAAAATTGAAGGATTTGATTTGATCTTTATTTCGATATAAAGTATGGAATTTTTCGATCAAGGAATAATAAGTTATGATTTTTACAAGTTTATGTTATGGTTTTAGCATGAATATTAGAAGACAGAACCTTTGACCGGAAAACGGACTCCCTTAGGAGTCGAATTGAGTTTTATGTCCTTCGTGAAAGATGTAAAGCTTCTCTCAAGCTTTCTATAGAGACTAAGTTTGTCAAAATTGGAGTTCGAGATTAAGAGTTATGAATTTTGGAAGTTTGATTTTCATGTGGAAAAAAATGAAATTGATGCATCCCCGTCGCTAGGGCGACACATCGCCATAGCGATGGCGAGCGTCCGGCTCGTGTCGCGAGGGCGACGCGTCGCTAGGGCGACCTCGCCCAAACGCGGGCATTTTCGCTGGTGCGACGCCGTTTTTGTTTCTCCAATACGACGCCGTTTTGATTTTTCTTGTTTGTTATTCCCTCCAATCTGACCTTTGTTCACTATTTTGCTCATATCTTTCCGTCCGACATCCGATTGAGTTGATTCTTGCAGAGTTGGATTCCTAAGACAATTCTCTACATCTTCATGAGAAATTTTTAATTTTATGAGATTAAATTAATGGTGATTAATTTAATCAAAGTGAGTGGACTAATTTTTTGAACATAGTTCAGTATTTTGAGACATTCGGGATCAGTGGGGATCCGATTGAAGCAATTCTTGAGGCGAAATAAATTTAAGACAAGGGGCTACAAATCATATGAAGAAATGAAATGTCAATTTTGCCCCTAAGACCTTCAAATTATAAATGGAAGTTTGGAATTTGTGTGTAGTTTTTGGATTGGGAACATCTGAGAGTGTTTTAAACATAACTTTTGATCTGGGAATCGAAATGAGACGATTCTTCATTTGAATTAAACTAGAGACATAAGGCTACAATTTTTATGAAGACATCAAGTTTCAATTATGGGATTAAGAATGTTAATTTCTGGATGGAAATAATCGTACATGGAAAATGTGTTAGAATATGGATATACCCGAACTGTTTTGTGCATAACTTTTATTTTAGTGATCCGAATTGAGCTCGGTTGGTGGCGTTGGATTTTTATGATTGATTGGAACATTTCTCGAGAAGGAAGTTTTAATAAATTCCTTCAAGTTGATAGTGCGAATCAACCCGCAAGTAAGCATGACTTTAAGCTTTGAATGGAGGGGCAATATGGTCATTTGACCTCCATTAGTGACATGGCTTTAAAAAACAAAAGGAGATGTCGTTTTTAGCCAAATAAAGCCACGAAATTGGCTGAAAAATGAGAAGAAAAGAAGAAGAAAATAAGAAGAAGAAGAATGGAGAAGTTTCGGTTATGGTGGAAGATGAAAGAGAAAGCTTAGTTTTGATTTTTTCTACTTGTTTCTTAGGGATTTTTGAGATGGTTCAAGAGAGAAAAAGGTGTAGGAGCACAAGAGCTTCCTTCCAAGCCAAGAAAAGTCGAATTTCAGTGAAAGATGAGGTAAGGTCGAAAATTTAATGTGTGATTTTTGATGAGTTCTTGGTTTAGAAATATGGATAATGATATGGGTTTGTGATTTATGAAGTTGATTTTGATATATATGCCTTAGGTTGTGTTTAATTTTTGATGGAAATTTGTTTAAGGTTTAGGCTTAATTTTGTGATTAAGAATTTTGTGAAATTTTGGTGTTGAATTATAGAAAATAATATGGGTTTGTGGAGTATGATATCCATTTTGAAGAAATTGGGAATTATGATATGAAATTTGTGTAAATTGGGTTAGGCCAATTTTAGAAATTGGAGATTTTTGAAATTGGTGGTTTAGATATCTTGAAATTAGTGTGAATTGATGAATTGTGACATCAATTTTGAAAATTAAGTTATTTATGAGATTGAATTTGAGTGAATTGGTTTAGGTCAAATTTGGACTTTGGGGATTTTAGAAATTCTGGTTTTGGAAAGCTTGGAAATATGATGATTATGAATTTTCGATAGTTAATTTTGAGAATTATGTAAATTATGATGTGAATTTGAATTATTATGGCTTAGGTCAATTTTAATTGAAAGAAGGAAAGAAGCAAGGATCAAATTGATGATCGGGACGAGTTCTTAACGTCATTTCGAGGTGGGTAGCATATTTATATTTTGATTTGTAAGCTATACATGCAATTTAGAAAAATTAAAGAAAGCAATTTTGAAAGATTTAAAGAAAGCAAAAATTGGAGTTTTGATAAATTATTGTTTTTGTAAATGTTTGAAAACAATGTTGATTAATGTTTGAAAATATGATTTCCGAACGATTTCTGAGAAATTAGTACTGTTTAAATTCATTTGTTATAAATGCATTATTGAATTATGCACATTGTTGAAAACATTGATTGAATGATTTGATTGTTGAAAATAATATTTGAATGATGAATTGATTGAATTGTATGCATTTGGCGAATGTATAAAATCAAATTTTCGATTTGTGTCTTCGGGCAATCCGAAAGTTTCAGTTTTGAATTATGTGATTATGTGGGTTTGGTCAGGTCCTTGTGAGTTAGTGCACTGTCTCTATTCGTTATAGCCTTCTCCCAGCTGTCTGCTAGTGGCACGGAGCTTCGATTTCAGACTCCCTTCACGGCTACACTGGACCGCTATGCCGGAAAGTGTAGTACGTTCTGTTCACGGCTGCACATGACCGCTATGCGGGAATGTGCAGTACGTTCTGTTTTGGACCGAACCAGACCATTTTGATATGTTACGTTTTTTGATATGCTTCTGTGTGCTGCATTCATGTTTAAAATTGAGAAAGGAAAAAGTGAATTTTGTTATGAAAAGTTTGAAAAATTGAAAGGTTTGAGGAAACCGTTTTGAAAAGTTACAAAGTTTGAAAAATTAGCCCTTTTGGCAAAAAGCTTATGAAAAATTGATTTCTGCTTATTTTTCAATTTATAAATGTGTTATCCACAAGCTTCCGAAGCTACCCCCTTTCATCCCCATCTCTAGGTTTCGAGCAGGAGATCGGATGAAAGAATGTGAAGACGTTTGGTCCGTTTTTGCATCGTTTGTATTGTTATGTAAATATTGAGATTTGGAATATTTTGTAAATGGCTTGAATTGTCGTTAAGTGATTATGATGTATTTCGAATGTATGAGGATTATGAATGAATGTATGAGAGTATGAAATTGTATATGAAATTGTGTATAAATTTGGAAATGGGATTGAGTTATGAGTTCAAGATATTGAATTACTGATTATGAGAATGTTTTAGAATTAGGTTTGCATTTGTGTCTTTGAGATCCCGGACGGAGGGTCCGGTTGATTTCGATAAATGTATGATTGTTTGGAAATTTAGAAGTGTGTTTTGAAACACTTTGCAGTTTTGGGTTAGGACAAATGCAGCCGTTATGCTGCCGAATTTTCGATAAAATTTGGGATAAAAATGTAATTTAAGATTTGTTCGGATATATAAGAATATGATTCAAGCTTTGAGATTTGCATGAGAATGAATTTCCAAAGTGGAAATTCATTGTATTTGATTTGCCTTAGTTCAATAAAGGTGAATATAAGAAAAGAAAAAATTTATACCGGATTTGGATAGTCTAAGTTTCCAACGCGATTGTGTTTCTCTGTTCTTTGTTCTCGGATGTTGGATCCGCTTTGTTCAGTTTTTGTTTGCGCTTGGTTATGTAATTGAATTGCCTTATTATTTGTTACTATTGACTATTCCGATTTGCTTCTTTCGATTTTCGATTCGTTTCTGTTTCGATTCTGTATTCGATTCGCATTTGCTTTGCTTCCGCTTTCGCTTTGTTTGTCGTTATTCGTATTCGCTTTGCTCTCGTTTCTTTTGCTTTGTGATTCGAGTTAGTGTTTGCTATTGGCTTCGTGATTTTGTTTCGATTCAAATTTCGATACGAAATTTCCGTTTCCATTCGCCTTCGTTTCCTTCGTTCTTCGTTTTCCGGTTTGGATCCGATTCCCGGATCGGGTCCCAACATTTATGGTATCAGAGCCCAGTATTATGATCATACTTGGGCAATATGATTATCGAGATTGAATTTAGTGACTGTTTGATTGAGGTTAAGAAATTTGATTGATTTTAGGTGTGTGTTAATGAACTTGAGATTTGAAGTTCATAATGGCGATTTGATTTTGTACATGCAATTATGAGATGAGATGAAGGAAAGAAATATGTATGGAAGATTCATTAGTTAAATTGAAATGATTATTGGTCCTTATTGGGTTTCTTAAACAATGGAACCGTATGATTTGTGAAAATGTGTTAAGAAATATCTGATTTGAGGAGATAGGCATTTAACACAGAAGTGAGTAAGTGCAAATAAGTTGAGAAATATGTGTGATCAAGGAAAAGTTCTCGATTTTGAGCTCTTGGAAAGCAATTAGATCAAAGAATGTGTTACTTGGTGATTTCTTATGTATGAATTTCGAGGACTAAATTCTTTTAAGGGGGAGAAATGTTGGGCCCGATCTTTGAGTGAAAATTAGAATAAGTAAAATGAAATTTAAGGAGTGTTTTGTGTAAGCATTGTGTAATAGATGACTTAATACTTAAAGGATCTTGATAAGAAAAGAAATAATTTTGATTTTGATTTTGATACCTTGGGTTTGGAGTAGTTTGGTATGGTTTATAAAATTAAAGTGGATGAGTTGATTGAAATTGAGTTGAAAATCAAGAAATAAAGAGAAAAGTGTGAGAAGATGAAAATTGTGAAATAATTGACTTTTGGCCTTTGAAAGTTGACTTTTGATTTAGGCAAAACTTGATAAAATGATCTACATGAAACTTGTAGATTATGTTAAGAGCTTTCTGTAGCCATAAAGTTTGCAATTTTTCGATATCAGGAGTGGAAGTTATGATCAGTCAAAGTTTATGTTTGATAGGGTTGACTTTTGACTTTAAGTATGACTTTAAGCTTTGAAAATTAAGTTATTTATGAGATTGAATTTGAGTGAATTGGTTTAGGTCAAATTTGGACTTTGGGGATTTTAGAAATTCTGGTTTTGGAAAGCTTGGAAATATGATGATTATGAATTTTCGATAGTTAATTTTGAGAATTATGTAAATTATGATGTGAATTTGAATTATTATGGCTTAGGTCAATTTTAATTGAAAGAAGGAAAGAAGCAAGGATCAAATTGATGATCGGGACGAGTTCTTAACGTCATTTCGAGGTGGGTAGCATATTTATATTTTGATTTGTAAGCTATACATGCAATTTAGAAAAATTAAAGAAAGCAATTTTGAAAGATTTAAAGAAAGCAAAATTGGAGTTTTGATAAATTATTGTTTTGTAAATGTTTGAAAACAATGTTGATTAATGTTTGAAAATATGATTTCTAACGATTTCGAGAAATTAGTCTTGTTTAAATTCATTTGTTATAAATGCATTATTGAATTATGCACATTGTTGAAAACATTGATTGAATGATTTGATTGTTGAAAATAATATTTGAATGATGAATTGATTGAATTGTATGCATTTGGCGAATGTATAAAATCAAATTTTCGATTTGTGTCTTCGGGCAATCCGAAAGTTTCAGTTTTGAATTATGTGATTATGTGGGTTTGGTCAGGTCCTTGTGAGTTAGTGCACTGTCTCTATTCGTTATAGCCTTCTCCCAGCTGTCTGCTAGTGGCACGGAGCTTCGATTTCAGACTCCCTTCACGGCTACACTGGACCGCTATGCCGGAAAGTGTAGTACGTTTCATTCACACGGTGCACATGACCGCTTATGCGGAATGTGCAAGACGCTCTATTTTGGACCGAACGCACCATTTTGATATGTTACGTTTTTGATATGCTTCGCATGCTGCATTCATGTTTAAAATTGAGAAAGGAAAAGTGAATTTTGTTATGAAAAGTTTGAAAATTGAAAGGTTTGAGGAAACCGTTTGAAAAGTTACAAAGTTTGAAAAATTAGCCCTTTGGCAAAAAGCTTATGAAAATTGATTTCGCTTATTTTCAATTTATAAATGTGTTATCCACGAGCTTCCGAGCTCACCCCCCTTTCATCCCCATCTCCAGGTTTCGAGCAGGAGATCGGATGAAAGAATGTGAAGACGTTTGGTCCGTTTTTGCATCGTTTGTATTGTTATGTAAATATTGAGATTTGGAATATTTTGTAAATGGCTTGAATTGCCGTTAAGTGATTATGATGTATTTCAGAATGTATGAGGATTATGAATGAATGTATGAGAGTATGAAATTGTATATGAAATTGTGTATGAATTTGGAAATGGGATTGAGTTATGAGTTCAGTATATTGAATTACAGTTATGAGAATGTTTTAGAATTAGGTTTGCGTTTGTGTGTGCTGAGATCCCGGACGGAGGGTCCGGTTGATTCTGATAAATGTATGATTGTTTGGAAATTTAGAAGTGTGTTTTGAAACACTTTGCAGGTTTTGGGTTAGGACAAATGCAGCCGTTATGCTGCCGAATTTTCGATAAAATTTGGGATAAAAATGTAATTTAAGATTTGTTCGGATATATAAGAATATGATTCAAGCTTTGAGATTTGCATGAGAATGAATTTCCAAAAGTGGAAATTCATTGTATTTGATTTGCCTTAGTTCGAATAAAGGTGAATATAAGAAAAAGAAAAAAATTTATACCGGATTTGGATAGTCTAAGTTTCCAACGCGATTGTATTTCTCTGTTCTTTGTTCTCGGATGTCGGATCCGCTTTGTTCAGTTTTTGTTTGCGCTTGGTTCTGTAATTGAATTGCCTTATTATTTGTTACTATTGACTATTCCGATTTGCTTCTTTCGATTTTCGATTCGTTTACGATTTGATTCGATTCGATTCGCATTTGCTTTGCTTCCGCTTTCGCTTTGTTTGTCGTTATTCAGTATTCGCTTTGCTCTCGTTTCTTTTGCTTTGTGATTCGAGTTAGTGTTTGCTATTGGCTTCGCATTTTGTTTCGATTCGAAATTTCGATCTGAAATTTCCGCTTCCATTCATTCGCTTCCTTCGTTCTTCGTTTTCGGTTTGGATCCGATTCCCGGATCGGGTCCCAACATTTATGGTATCAGAGCCCAGTATTATGATCATACTTGGGCAATATGATTATCGAGATTGAATTTAGTGACTGTTTGATTGAGGTTAAGAAATTTGATTGATTTTAGGTGTGTGTTAATGAACTTGAGATTTGAAGTTCATAATGGCGATTTGATTTTGTACATGCAATTATGAGATGAGATGAAGGAAAGAAATATGTATGGAAGATTCATTAGTTAAATTGAAATGATTATTGGTCCTTATTGGGTTTCTTAAACAATGGAACCGTATGATTTGTGAAAATGTGTTAAGAAATATCTGATTTGAGGAGATAGGCATTTAACACAAGAAGTGAGTAAGTGCAAATAAGTTGAGAAATATGTGTGATCAAGGAAAAGTTCTTGATTTTGAGCTCTTCGAAAGCAATTAGATCAAAGAATGTGTTACTTGGTGATTTCTTATGTATGAATTTCGAGGACGAAATTCTTTTAAGGGGAGAAATGTTGGGCCCGATCTTTGAGTGAAAATTAGAATAAGTAAAATGAAATTTAAGGAGTGTTTTGTGTAAGCATTGTGTAATAGATGACTTAATACTTAAAGGATCTTGATAAGAAAAGAAATAATTTTGATTTTGATTTTGATACCTTCGGGTTTGGAGTAGTTTGGTATGGTTTATAAAATTAAAGTGGATGAGTTGATTGAAATTGAGTTGAAAATCAAGAAATAAAGAGAAAAAGTGTGAGAAGATGAAAAATTGTGAAATAATTGACTTTTTGGCCTTTGAAAGTTGACTTTTGATTTAGGCAAAACTTGATAAAATGATCTACATGAAACTTGTAGATTATGTTAAGAGCTTTCTGTAGCCATAAAGTTTGCAATTTTTCGATATCAGGAGTGGAAGTTATGATCAGTCAAAGTTTATGTTTGATAGGGTTGACTTTTGACTTTAAGTATGACTTTGACTGAGAAATTAACCTAGTTAGAGGTTAATTGAGCTTTGATGTTCTTCATGAAAATTGAAGGATTTGATTTGATCTTTATTTCGATATAAAGTATGGAATTTTTCGATCAAGGAATAATAAGTTATGATTTTTACAAGTTTATGTTATGGTTTTAGCATGAATATTAGAGGACAGAACCTTTGACCAGAAAATGGACTCCCTTAGGAGTCGAATTGAGTTTTATGTCTTTCGTGAAAGATGTAGAGCTTCTCTCAAGCTTTCTATAGAGACTAAGTTTGTCAAAATTGGAGTTCGGGATTAAGAGTTATGAATTTTGGAAGTTTCGAATTTTTCATGTGGAAAAAAAAAATTGAAATTGATGCATCCCCGTCGCTAGGGCGACGCATCACCATAGCGATGGCGAGCGTCCGGCGAGCGTCGCTAGGGCGACGCGTCGCCAGGGCGACCTCGCCCTCTTCTCGCCCAAACGCGGGCGTTTCCGCTGGTGCGACGCCGTTTTTGTTTTTCCAATACGACGTCGTTTTGATTTTTCTTGTTTGTTATTCCCTCCAATCCGACCTTTGTTCACTATTTTGCTCATATCTTTTCCGTCCGACATCCGATTGAGTTGATTCTTGCGGCGTTAGATTCCTAAGACAATTCCCTACATCCTCATGGGAAATTTGTAATTTTATGAGATTAAATTAATGGTGATTAATTTAATCAAAGTGAGTGGACTAATTTTTTGAACATAGTTCAGTATTTTGAGAAATTCAGGATCTGTGGAGATCCGATTGAAGCGATTCTTGAGGAGAAATAAAGTTAAGACAAGGGGCTACAAATCATATGAAGAAATGAAATGTCAATTTTTCCCCTAAGACCTTAAAATTATAAATGGAAGTTCGGAATTTGTGTGTAGTTTTTGGATTGGGAACATCTTAGAGTATTTTGAGCATAACTTTTGATCTGGGAATCAAAATGAGGCGATTCTTAATTTGAATTAAACTAGAGACATAAGGCTACAATTGCTATGAAGACATCGAGTTTCAATTCGGGGATTAAGAATGTTAATTTCTGGATGGAAATAATCGTACATGGAAAATGTGTTAGAATATGGATATACCTGAACTGTTTTGCGCATAACTTTTGTTGTAGTGATCCGAATTGAGCGCGGTCAGTGGCGTTGGATTCGTATGATTGAGAGGAACATTTCTTGAGAAGAACATTTTAACAAATTCCTTCAGGTTGATAGTGCGAATCAACCCCAAGTAAGCATGACTTTAAGCTTTGAATGGAGTGGCAATATGGTCATTTGACCTCCATTAGTGACATGGCTTTAAAAAACAAAAGGAGATGTCATTTTTAGCCAAATAAAGCCACGAAATTGGCTTAAAAATGAGTAGAAAAGAAGAAGAAAATAAGAAGAAGAAGAATGGAGAAGTTTGGTTATGGTGGAAGATGAAAGAGAAAGCTTAGTTTTGATTTTTTCTACTTGTTTCTTAGGGATTTTTGAGATGGTTCAAGAGAGAAAAAGGTGGAGGAGCACAAGAGCTTCCTTCCAAGCCAAGAAAAGTCGGATTTCAGTGAAAGATGAGGTAAGGTCGAAAATTTAATGTGTGATTTTTGATGAGTTCTTGGTTTAGAAATATGGATAATGATATGGGTTTGTGATTTATGAAGTTGATTTTGATATATATGCCTTAGGTTGTGTTTAATTTTGGATGAAAATTTGTTTAAGGTTTAGGCTTAATTTTGTGAAATTTTGGTGTTGAATTATAGAAAATAATATGGGTTTGTGGAGTATGATATCAATTTTGAAGAAATTGTGAATTATAATATGAAATTTGTGTAAATTGGGTTAGGCCAATTTTAGAAATTGGGGATTTTTAAAATTAGTGGTTTAGATATCTTGAAATTAGTGTGAATAGATGAATTGTGACATCAATTTTGAAAATTAAGTTATTTATGAGATTGAATTTGAGTGAATTGGTTTAGGTCAAATTTGGACTTTGGGGATTTTAGAAATTCTGGTTTTGGAAAGCTTGGAAATATGATGATTATGAATTTCTGATAGTTAATTTTGGGAATTATGCAAATTATGATGTGAATTTGAATGATTATGGCTTAGGTCAATTTTAATTGAAAGAAGGAAAGAAGCAAGGATCAAATTGATGATCGGGACGAGTTCCTAGCGTCATTTCGAGGTGGGTAGCATATTTATATTTTGATTTGTAAGCTATACATGCAATTTAGAAAAATTAAAGAAAGCAATTTTGAAAGATTTAAAGAAAGCAAAAATTGGACTTTTGATAAATTATTGTTTTTGTAAATGTTTGAAAACAATGTTGATTAATGTTTGAAAATATGATTTCCGAACGATTTCTGAGAAATTAGTACTGTTTAAATTCATTTGTTATAAATGCATTATTGAATTATGCACACTGTTGAAAACATTGATTGAATGATTTGATTGTTGAAAATAGTATTTGAATGATGAATTGATTGAATTGTATGCATTTGGTGAATGTATAAAATTAAATTTTTGATTTGTGCCTTCGGGCAATCCGAAAGTTTTAGTTTTGAATTATGTGATTATGTGGGTTTGGTCAGGTCCTTGTGAGTCAGTGCACTGTCTCTATTCGTTATAACCTTCTCCCGGCTGCCCGCTAGTGGCACGGAGCTCCGATTTCGGACTCCCTTCACGGCTACACTGGACCGCTATGCGGAAAAGTGTAGTACGTTCTTTTCACGGCTGCACATGACCGCTATGCTGGAATGTGCAGTACATTCTGTTTTGGACCGAACCAAACCATTTTTATATGTTACGTGTTTTGATTTGCTTCTGTGTGCTGCATTCATGTTTAAAATTGAGAAAGGAAAAAGTGAATTTTGTTATGAAAAGTTTGAAAAATTGAAAGGTTTGAGGAAACCGTTTTGAAAAGTTACAAAGTTTGAAAAATTAGCCCTTTTGGCAAAAAGCTTATGAAAAATTGATTTCTGCTTATTTGTCAATTTATAAATATGTTATCCACGAGCCCGATCTCACCCTTTTCATCCCCATCTCTAGGTTTCGACGGGAGATCGGATGAAAGAATGTGAAGACATTTGGTCCATTTTGCATCGTTTGTATTGTTATGTAAATATTGAGATTTGGAATATTTTGTAAATGGCTTGAATTGCCGTTAAGTGATTATGATGTATTTCGAATGTATGAGGATTATGAATGAATGTATGAGAGTATGAAATTTTATATGAAATTGTGTATGAATTTGGAAATGGGATTGAGTTATGAGTTCAATATATTGAATTACGATTATGAGAATGTTTTAGAATTAGGTTTGCGTTTATGTGTCTTTGAGATCCCGAGCGGAGGGTCGGTTGATTATGATAAATGTATGATTGTTTGAAAATTTAGAAGTGTGTTTTGAAACACTTTGCGGGTTTTAGGTTAGGACAAATGTACCGTTATTGTCTTTGAATTTTCGATAAAATTTAGGATAAAAATGTAATTTAAGATTTGTTCGGATATATAAGAATATGATTCAAGGTTTGAGATTTGCATGAGAATGAATTTCCAAAAGTGGAAATTCATTGTATTTGATTTGCCTTAGTTCGAATAAAGGTGAATATAAGAAAAAGAAAAAAAAATTATACCAGATTTGGATAGTCTAAGTTTCCAACGCGATTGTGTTTCTCTGTTCTTTGTTCTCGGATGTCGGATCCGCTTTGTTCAGTTTTTGTTTGCGCTTGGTTTTGTAATTGAATTGCCTTATTATTTGTTACTATTGACTATTCCGATTTGTTTCTTTCGATTTTCGATTCGTTTTCGTTTCGATTCTGTATTCGATTCGCATTCGCTTTGCTTCCGCTTTCGCTTTGTTTGTCGTTATTCGTATTCTCTTCGCTCTCGCTTCTTTTGCTTTGTGATTCGAGTTAGTGTTTGCTATTGGCTTCCGCATTTTGTTTCCGATTCGAAATTTCGATACGAAATTTCCTTTTCTATTCGCCTTCGTTTCCTTCGTTCTTCGTTTTCTGGTTGGGATCCGGTTTCCGGATCGGGTCCCAACAGATTACATTGTTGACATGGGAATTGGGCCTCGACCACAAGGGAGTACTTCGGTTAGAAAGAGACTTCGAGACTAATTAGAAGAGTCAAAGAGGGCTAATCAGGGGTTACAGTCTCAAGTCGATGAATTGATTAAACAATTTAAAGAAATGCAGGATCGATTAACTTTCGAAGTCGAACAATAAAAAAAACTTTTGGAACTTTTATGTTCTACACATAATGTTCGTTTAAACTAAACATGTACTCATATTGATATATTAAACACTTATGACATTTTCTTTATTTTAATTATTGTATTATGACATGTTTGGGAATTGCAGTTAAATAATAAGTTGTTTGCATGTATTCAATTCTTGTTACACATGAATACTTATTTAAATTAATGATATATTCAAAAATTGATGTATTATTAAACAATTTTATTTCATCAATAATATTTAATATTAATTAAATATATCATATTTTAATATTTTGTTAAATATTAAACTACCATATAATTAAAAATTTATACTCAGAAATTTAACACAAATTATAATTAAAAAGGTTATTATAATTCAAATGTATTAAATTAATTTTTGGGAAAATTTAAAATTTAATAATTAAATTTGATTAATTATTAAATTATTGCTATATTCAGATAAATTAAAACAAATTAATAAATTATAATTTATTTTAAATCATTATCAACAAAATTTTCCAAAATTATTATAAATAATTTTATTTATTTTTTATCCCACCATCTGCGACGTCTTCTGAATCAGATGTCGCAAATTATGCCTTTTCTACAACGTCTTCTAGACGTCGTTAGAACTACAAATTTTGTGACGTTCCCTCCAGACGTCGCCAAATATTACACCCTTCCCTGACGTCCTCTTCAACGTCGCAGAATATGCGTTCCTTCCACGACGTCTTCCATAGTACGTCGTGGATACCTATTGCCTATCCCAACATTTATGACATTTTTTGTGACGTCTTAATAGATGCCGTAGAAGTGTTTCCCGACATTTTAATGGTTTTGCGACGTTAAGAAAATGACGCAGAAGGATCCTATTGTTGTAGTGCGTGGCCTTTTCTGAAAATCATATGTAGAGGTATTGGCTCAAAACACAAGCGTGTTAGTGTGGAGGAGGTATTCGAAGGAAGAAATAGTTTAGGATGCGCATGTGTCACGAATTTTCTTGTGCTTGGAGAAGGCAGTACCATTATGACTTGAGATATTAGCCTTATCTAAAAAATATTTTTGTGAATTTTATACTATGAAAGGAATTATAGGACCCATTATAATTATGGTGAAATTACTTTAGCTTGATAAAGGAGCTATTTAAGTAAAACTGTACTAGATAGATTTTGCATATAAATATATTATTGTAAAGTTAATTTAATATAATCATCATTATTATTATTCAACAACCAATTAGTTGCCCTGACTGTTGAGGACATGTCCAATTAGTGAAATATTGTGAAAATTCATGTTCTTGTTTTCTTTATTTTATTACTTTATATTCTTGCTAGCTATTTTCTTAGTACAAGTTTTATGTTAAGGTAACAATAACTTTGATTGCAAAGTTTAAAGTGGGGACATTTAATAGAATTGGGATTTTCTTATTATCGCAACTGAGAGTGAAGTATTTAAGGAAGAATAAATTAGAAGACATGGATAAGCTTGATTGGAAAGAGTGAACAGCACAAATAGTTGGAACCATTGTCGAAGTCATATACCACGTCATTGATATTCTCTTATAGAGATATAGAAAAATCTGGAGAGTCGATACATGTCAAAGTCTCTTACAAAGAAGTTTTATCTGAAGCAAAAACTATACGTATTAAAGCTACAAAAAGGAATATATCTAGAATAACATATCAGTGTGTTCAACCAAATAGTCAATGACCTATTGAGGCTTAAGGTGACTATTACTAATAAGGAAAAGGTATTGATTTTGCTTTGTTCCTTACCACTTTCCTATATACATTTTGTGCCTATGCTCATATTAGATAAGAAGATAGTTGATTTAGAGGACATCAGAGATGTAGTACTAGTAAAAGCTCTAAAATGAAGGTTTATATATGAAGGGAAAATATTATCATAGAAGGAGGTAGAATAAGGATAGCTCATCCAAGAGGAGTTACAAATTTAAGGTTAGAAAGATAGTTAAGTGTTACAAGTGTGAGAAAACAGGACATATTAGCAGGGATTGTTGAAACAAAAAGAGGCATGATAAGGAAAGGAAGTATGATTATTCGTCAAGGTCTCTAAGGTAGTACATAATGGAGATTCAAATTGTAACAACAAAGATATGATTTATGTTTTGGCCAGTTATTATAGCTAATATGTATGAGATATTCATATCACATGAACCAAACAAGGATTAGTTTATGTCATACAAAATAGGCACCTTTAGAACTATTCGATTAAGGTATGATAAAGCCTATAAAATTATCAAAATAGAATATGTCAAGATCAAGATGTTTAATGATGTCATCAAAATATCTTGTGATGTTCAACATATACTAAATTTAAGAAAGAGCCTAACTTCTTTGAGCACTTTACATATGAACAGTTTTGGCTATAAGCCCAACGAAGACAATATTAAAGTCGTCAAGGACATAATGACTTTGATGAAATGATCAAAATTGGTGAGAAACAAATATAAATTGATGAGGAGCTGATGTTTGGTGGATAGATTGATGTAGTAGAGTAAGATGATGATAGTATTGCATTATAACACATATGATCGGGTCATTATAGTGAACAATGGATGATAAAATTCATAAGAGGAGCATAATAAAGGGTGTAAAATATTATAAGTTAGATCTTTATAAGTTTTGAGTGCTTGTTAAATAGTAAAAGGTGATGTTCAAGATGAAGGACTATAAATTCTAGACTATATATAAGAGCAAAATTTAGGTATATTTTATGAAGAAAAAATGAGGTCTTTGAAAATTCAAGACATGAAAGTTAAAGTAATAAATAAGACAAATAAAAAATTAAACACATGAGATCAAACAAAATAATAAGTTTATAGACTTCAAATTCTATAAACTCTATAAAAAACATGGATTTTATGATATTACATATTTTAAAAAATGCCATAGAAAAATGGTGTTTCAAAAAGGATGAACATAGTCATAACTGAAAGGGCCAAATGTCTACGCATGAATGCTGACCTCCTTAAAGTTTTTAGGTAGAAGTTGTAAGTATGGCATATTGCCTCATAAACAAATTACTAAGGACATTACTGAATAGGAGAGTGGTAGAGAAAGTAGGGATAAGAAGTTGGTAGATTTCTATAGATTGAAAACCTTTGGTTTTTATGCTTATGTGCATATTTCTAGTTATAATAAGTCTAAGCTTGACCTAAAGTTGAAGAAGTATATCTTTATTGGCTACCTTAAAGTTATTAAGGGATTCAAGTTTTGAAAGTAGACAATGAATAGTAAAGACACAACGTTTGATGAGCAATATATGTTGAAATAAACATATAGAGATAATATGCTAGGAATTGCTAAGGGTAATATGAATGAGGTATAAGTGAAACTAATTTAACTTCGAGCATACTTCAAAGAGGTTATAAAATTGGGTTCAAAAGATCAATCAATGTCATAAGAAGAGAATCATCATAAGTAATAGAGAACCAATAATTTTTAATGGACAATAAACAATTAGGAGAAGGATAGATGGATGGGATCTATGGTAGAAGAGGTGAAGTTTTTAAATAAGAATCAGATATAAGAGCTATTGCAGCTTTGCAAAGTGAAGAAGATTATAAGGTACAAATAGGCATATAAAAGGAAGTCAATAATAGCTAAAAAATAAGGAAAAAAGTTCAAGACTAGACTATTATCTAAAGTGTAAACACAACAAAAAAAGATTAATTATAATGAGATCTTTTTTTTTCTAATGGTTCTTTATACTTCCATCAAGATTTTGATAGTAGTAGTGTCAAGTTTAGATATGCATTTTAAGAACATGAATGTGAAGACAACTTTTCTTCGTAGTGACTTGGGGGAACAAATTTATATGGAGTAGCCCAAAGCTGTTGGGACTCGATCCGGGAACCGGATCCCAACCGGAAAATCCGAAACGGATACGAAGAACGAGGCGAATTCAAATTGGATAAATTGAATTCGATAATGACAAACAAAGCGAAAGCGGAAGCAAAGCAAAGGCAAAGCGAATGCGGAATCGAAAGAAAGCAAAATGTGGAAGACATAATGCAAAGCGAAGCACAAACTAAAGGGGAGACGAAGCGATCAAAAGGGAAATTACAAACCGAAACGAATCGAATCGGAAAATACAAAGCGAACGAACGGATCAATTTGAACTGAAACATATCCGACATCCGAGAACATCATCAATTTCTCGTCCCAATCATCAATTTGATCCTTGCTTCTTTCCTTCTTTCAATTAAAATTGACCTAAGCCATAATCATCCAAATTCTACATCATAATTTGCATAATTCTCAAAGGGAACTCAAATTTATCATTTTTCCAAGCTTTCTAAAACAAGAATTTCTAAAATCCCCAAATTCAAAATTTGACCTACACCAATTCACTCAAATTCAATCTCATAAATAACTTAATTTTCAAAATTGATGTCATAATTCATCAATTCATACTACTTTCAAGATATCTGAACCACCAATTTCAAAATCCCTAAATCTCAAAATTGGCCTAAACCAATTTATCTAAATTCAATATCATAATTCACAAATTCTTCAAAATTGATTTCATATTTCACAAACCCATATTCTCATCTATAATTCTACACCAAAATTTCACAAAATTCTTAATCACAAAATTAAGCCTAAACCTTAATTAATTTCCAACTAAAATTAAACCTATAATACTTAGCAATCATCAAAATTGAGCTTATACTTAACAAACCCATACCAATATCAAGTAATCTAAACCAAAAATTTACTAAAAACTCAAAGATCAAAAATCAACACTTACCTCTTTCTCTTCCAATTTCGGATTTTTCTTGTCCCATAAGAGGGCTATCACCTTCTTCTATCTTTTTTCTCTTGAAACCAACGAAAATCACTCTTGAAATCTCACATGGTCGAAATCCTAAGTCATTTCCTCTTCTCCCCCTTTTTTTTCTCTCATTCGAAACTTCAATCTTCTCTTCTCTTCTTATTCTTTCTTTTCTCCTTCCAAAATCGTGTTTTTCCTTAACAAAAATGACAACTTCATCTTCTTATAATGCGAAGTCATTTAAATGAGGGTCAAATGACCCTTTTACCCTTACTCTTTAGCTTAATTCCAAAATTGCCCTACACTTTACTTTATGCCATTCTCACTTGCGGGTTTGATTCACAGTATCCAGTTGAAGGAATTTGCTAAAACTTCCTTCTCGAGAAATGTTCCTCTTAATCATACAAATCCAACGCCACTAACCGCGCTCAATTCGGATCACTATACCAAAAGTTATCGTAAAAGCAGTTCGGGTATATCCATATTCTAACACATTTTCCATGTATGATTATTTCCATCCAGAAATTAACATTCTTAATCCAAAAATTGAAACTCGATGTCTTCATAAAAATTGTATCTTTATGTCTCAAGTTTAATTCAAATCAAGAATCGCCTCATTTCGATTCCCAGGTCAAAAGTTATGCTCAAAATACTCTTAGATGTTCCTAATCCAAAAACTACACACAAATCCGAACTTAAATTCAGAAATGGAAAATCTTAGGGGCAAAATTGACATTTCATCTCTTCATATGATTTGTAGCCCCTTGTCTTAGATTTATTTCGCCTCAAGAATCACTTCGATCGAATCTCTACAGATCCTGAATTTCTCAAAATACTGAACTATGTTCGGAAAAATTTCCCGACTCATTTTGATTAAATTAATCACCATTAATTTAATCTCAAAAATTCACAAATTTCAATGAGGATGTAGATAATTATCTTAGAAATCCAACGCCGGAAGAATCAAGTCAATCGGATGTCGGACGGAAAAGATATGAGCAAAATAGTGAACAAAGGTCGGATTGGAGGAGGAAAGAAACAAGGAAATCAAAACGGCGCCATATAGCAAGGGAAGGAAACGGCGTCGCATCAGCGGAAACGCCTGCGTTTGGGCGAGGCGAGGGCGAGCTCGCCCTGGCGACGTGTCGCCCTCGCGACGGAGAGCTGGACACTCGCCATCGCTAAGGCGATGCGTTGCCCTAGCGACGGGGATACTTCATTTTCTTTTTCTCTTTTTTTTTTCTTTTTTTTCACATGAAAATCCGAAACTTCCAAAATTCATAACTCTTAATCTCGAACTCCAATTGTTACAAAATTAGTCTCTATAGAAAGCTTGAGGGAAGCACTACATCTTCCACGAAGGACATAAAACTCAATTCGACTCCTAAGGGAGTCCATTTTCTGGTCAAACGTTCTGTCCTCTAATAATCATGCCAAAACCACAAAATAAACTTGTAAAAATCATAACTTATTATTCCGAGATCGAAAAATTCTATACTTTATGTCAAAATAAAGACCAAATCAAATCCTTCAACTTTCATGAAGAACATCAAAGCTCAATTAACCTCTAACTAGATTAATTTCTCAGTCAAAGATTCAATCATACTTAAAGTCAAAAGTCAACCCTATCATATATAAACTTTGGTGATCATAACTTCCACTCAGATATCGAAAAATTGCAAACTTTATGACTACAGAAAGCTCTTAACATAATCTACAAGTTTCATGTAGATCATTTCTCAAGTTTTGACTAAGTCAAAAGTCAACTCTCAATGGTCAAAAGTCAAACTTTTCATAATTTTCATCTTCTCACACTTTCTCTCTTTACTTCTTGATTTTCAACTTAATTTCAATCAACTCATCCACTTTTGAATATTTCTTATTTTACTTAAAAATCGGGGTCCAACATTTCTCCCCCTCTTAAAAGAATTTCGTCCTCGAAATTCATACTTACTTAAACTCCAAGTAACTCATTCTTGCATAAATTTCTTTCTAAAAAAAGATCATCAAGCACTTTCTTACTAATTTCTTTCCAAAACTCGTAATCAATCACTTTTTTTTATCTAATTTATTCATCATACATATTCTCAATCTCTTCACAATTTTCACTTCCTTAAATCACATACCACTCATATCATATCAAAACACTATATTCCTAACTCACTGTTTCTACACTTATGGACACAAATCAATGGTCCATTTCTTAAAAAACCCTAATATGGTTCAATCATCATTTAATCTGTCTCATTATGCCATCATTCTTTCATCTATATCAATTCGTCACAATTTCTTAAGAAATTCTAATCTTAAGTTCCTCAACACATTCCGAAAATTAATCATATTCTTAACACCCAAATTGGACCAATCACTTGAATTCGTCAAATAGTCATGCACATCAATTTCAAATTCCTAAAAAAAATCACACTTCTTTCATCGCAATCAAATGGTCACTCAACATATCCTCACTAATTCAACCTTATCCTCACACACTCTTATCAATCTTATATGCCCAGTTAAGATCCTAATATTGGGCTCTGATACCATAAATGTTGGGACCCGATCCGGGAACCGGATCCCAACCGAAAAATCCGGAACAGATACGAAAAACGAGGCGAATTCAAATTGGATAAATTGAATTAGATAACGACAAACAAAGCGAAAGCGGAAGCAAAGCAGAGGCAAAGCGAACGCGGAATCGAAAGAAAGCAAAATGCGGAAGACATAATGCAAAGCGAAGCACAAACTAAAGGGGAGACGAAGCGATCAAAAGGGAAATTACAAACCGAAACGAATCGAATCGAAAAATACAAAGCGAACGAACGGATAAATTTGAACTGAAACATATCCGACATCCGAGAACAATTATCGAAGAAAACGAACGAGTTGGAAACCTAGACTATCCAAATCTGGTATAATTTTTTTTTTCTTTTTCTTATATTCATTTACCAAACTCATACAAAGAGCATAACAACTGCCTTTGACCTAGCCCAAAACCTGCAAGGGTTCAAAATACACTTCTAAAATTTCTAATCAAACATACAAACATCAAAATTCACCGGACCCTCCGTCTGGGATCTCAGCACACACAAACGCAAACCTAATTCTAAAACATTCTCATAACTGTAATTCAATATACAAATCTCATAACTCAATCCTATTTCCAAATTCATACACAATTTCATACTCTCATTCATTCATTCATAATCTTCATACATTCTGAAATACACCATAATCACTACTTAATGGCAATTCAAGCCATTTAAAAAATATTTCAAATCTCAATGCACATAACAATACAAACGATGCAAAATCGGACCAAACATCTTCACATTCTTTCATCCGATCTCCTACTCGAAACCTGGAGATGGGGATGAAAGGGGGGTGAGCTCAGAAGCTCGTGGATAATATATTTATAAATTGAACAATAAACGGAAAACTCATTTTCAAGTAGTTTGATATTTTCAAACATTTCACGGTAGAAACCTTTCAAAGCTTATCTTTCAAATCTTTCACTTTTCAAACCGTTCATAAAACATTTCCAAATTCTTACATTTGCAAATCTTATCTTCTCATTTCTCAAAATTCTCAATTCCTTCTTATTTCATAATCAAATTTAAAAGCATGAATGCATCACACTTAGAAACGAAACAAAAGCACATAACACATCAAATGGTGCTGTTCGTCCAAATAGAACATCTTGCACATTCACGCATAGCGGTCCTGCGGGTAGTGAACGAAACGTCGACACTTTCCATGCATAGCAGTCCAGTGCAGCCGTGAAGGGTGTCCGAAATCGGAGCTCTATGCCACTAGCGGGCAGCCCGGAGAAGGCTATAAAACAGACAAGTGCGCACTCGTCCAATCGATGGGACTGACCAAACCCACATAACACATAATTAGAAACCAAACAATTGGATTGCTCAAGGCACTTTTCAAATCTTACTTTTAAACTTTTATATCATAACATCAAATAGTGTCTATACTTGACACATTCTCATAACACATGAAAATCATATAACAATTCTAATGCAATTCAAATCATCAATTTAATCACATATCACAATCAATCAAAATTCATAACCATGAATGCAATAATTCCTTTGAATCATTATTCAAACTTATTCAAAATTTACAAAGCACATTTCTCAAATTATTCAAATAATTCAAAACCACGAATTTCATAAACCTTGCATTTTCTAAAATCAATTCCACAATAAGGAGTTTAATCCTTGAAATCATAATTTTCAAACATTTATATAAACATTAATTTATCAAAATTCACTTCTTAAAATTTCAATTTCACATGCTTAGCTTAATTTTCAACAAATAAATATACTACCCACCTCGAAATGATGCTAGGAACTCGTCCCGATCATCAATTTGATCCTTGCTTCTTTCCTTCTTTCAATTAAAATTGACCTAAGCCATAATCATCCAAATTCCACATAATAATTTGCATAATTCTCAAAATTAACTATAGGGAACTCAAATTTATCATTTTTCCAAGCTTTCTAAAACAAGAATTTCTAAAATCCCCAAATTCAAAATTTGACCTACACCAATTCACTCAAATTCAATCTCATAAATAACTTAATTTTCAAAATTGATGTCATAATTCATCAATTCATACTACTTTCAAGATATCTGAACCACCAATTTCAAAAATCCATAAATATCAAAATTGGCCTAAACCAATTTATCTAAATTCAATATCATAATTCACAAATTCTTCAAAATTGATTTCATATTTCACAAACCCATATTCTCATCTATAATTCTACACCAAAATTTCACAAAATTCTTAATCACAAAATTAAGCCTAAACCTTAATTAATTTCCAACTAAAATTAAACCTATAATACTTAGCAATCATCAAAATTGAGCTTATACTTAACAAACCCATACCAATATCAAGTAATCTAAACCAAAATTTACTAAAACTCAAAGATCAAAATCAACACTTACCTCTTTCTCTTCCAATTTCGGATTTTCTTGTCCCATAAGAGGGCTATCACCTTCTTCTATCTTTTTCTCTTGAAACCAACGAAAATCACTCTTGAAATCTCACATGGTCGAAATCCTAAGTCATTTCCTCTTCTCCCCTTTTTTCTCTCATCAAAACTTCAATCTTCTCTTCTCTTCTTATTCTTTCTTTTCTCCTTCCAAAATCGTGTTTTCCTTAACAAAATGACAACTTCATCTTCTTATAATGCGAAGTCATTTAAATGAGGGTCAAATGACCCTTTACCCTTACTCTTTAGCTTAATTCCAAAATTGCCCTACACTTTACTTTATGCCATTCTCACTTGGGTTTGATTCACACTATCAAGTTGAAGGAATTTGTTAAAACTTTCTACTTGAGAAATGTTCCTCTCAATCATACTGAATCCAACACCACTAACCGCACTCAATTGGATCACTACACCAAAAGTTATCGCAAAGCAGTTGGGTATATCCATATTCTAACACATTTTCCATGTACGATTATTTCCATCCAGAAATTAACATTCTTAATCCCAAAATTGAAACTCAATGTCTTCATAACAATTGTAGCCTTATGTCTCAAGTTTAATTCAAATGAAGAATTGCGTCATTTCGATTCCCAGGTCAAAAGTTATGCTCAAAATACTCTCAGATGTTCCTAATCCAAAAGCTACACACAAATCCGAACTTAAATTCAGAAATGGAAAATCTTAGGGGCAAAATTGACATTTCATCTCTTCATATAATTTGTATCTCCTTGTCTTAGATTTATTTTTCCTCAAGAATCACTTCGATCGGATCTCTACAGATCCCGAATTTCTCAAAATACTGAACTATGTTCGGAAAAATTTCCCGACTCACTTTGATTAAATTAATCACCATTAATTTAATCTCAAAAATTCATAAATTTCTATGAGGATGTAGATAATTGTCTTAGGAATCCAACGCCGCAAGAATCAAGTCAATCAGATGTCGGACGTAAAAGATATGAGCAAAATAGTGAACAAAGGTCGGATTAGAGGAGGAAACTAACAAGGAAATCAAAACGGCGCCATATAGCAAGGGAAGGAAACGGCATCGCATCAGCAGAAACGCCCGCGTTTGGGCGAGGTGAGGGCGAGCTCGCCCTGGCGACGCGTCGCCCTCGCGACGGCGAGCTGGACGCTCGTCATCGCTAAGGCAATGCGTCGCCTTAGCGACGGGGATACTTCATTTCCTTTTTTTTCACATGAAAATCCGAAACTTCCAAAATTCATAACTCTTAATCCCAAACTCCAATTGTGACAAAATTAGTCTCTATAGAAAGCTTGAGGGAAGCTCTACATCTTCCACAAAGGACATAAAACTCAATTCGACTCCTAAGGGAGTCCATTTTCCGGTCAAACGTTCTGTCCTCTAATAATCATGCTAAAACCACAAAATAAACTTGTAAAAATCATAACTTATTATTCCGAGATCGAAAAATTCCATACTTTATGTCAAAATAAAGACCAAATCAAATCCTTCAACTTTCATGAAGAACATCAAAGCTCAATTAACCTCTAACTAGGTTAATTTTTCAGTCAAAGATTCAATCATACTTAAAGTCAAAAGTCAACCCTATCACACATAAACTTTGACTGATTATAACTTCCACTCTCGATATCAAAAAATTGCAAACTTTATGGCTACAAAAACTCTTAACATAATCTACAAGTTTCATGTAGATCATTTTCTCAAATTTTGACTAAGTCAAAAGTCAACTCTCAATGGTCAAAAAGTCAAATTTTTCATAATTTTTCATCTTCTCACACTTTCTCTCTTTACTTCTTGATTTTCAACTTAATTTCAATCAACTCATCCACTTTTGAATATTTTTTATTTTCACTTAAAAATCGGGGTCCAACAAAAGCAGTTTAATTAAATTGAAATGGAGTGTATGGAGTGTAAATTAAAAAGAAAGAATTCACTATATAGATTAAAACAATTTCCATAGACATGATACAAAATGTTTGATTCCTATACGATACAAATTGGCTACAAGATTTTTGGGTATGACTATTATGTGTACTGTAAAGCGTATGAGTATTGTGAACAAAGTAAAGACTTTGTTAAGAAAGAAATTTTAGAAGAAAGATTTGGATGCCGTAAAAAAACACTAAAGATAGATATTTAAAAGGAAAAAATGCTCTAGAATTCTATGGTTATCTCAATTTAGTTACATTAAGAAGATACTAGGCATATTTAGAATGAGCAAAGTTAAACTGGTGAACATTTTATTGGCAAATCACTTTAGGCTTTCCTTAAAATAGTGCCAAAAAATAAATACAGATGTTGATGATATGCCTAATATACCATTTGATAGTGATATCGGATATTCAATATATATAATGATTTGTGCAAAGCCAAATTTAGCTCATATTGTCAGTACGGTTACTAAGTACATGTTGAAACTTTGAAGACAACAATGGAAAGAAATTAAATGGATAGTCATATATTTAAAGGGTATGATAAACACCATGGGCGTGTATTTAGTAGTTATTAAGATGAACTTCCAGTTATGGGATATGTAGATTCATATTTTGTGAGAGATTTGTGTTAGTAGTGTGCCCTAGGCCCATGGACATATATGATTTTTGTACTAACATTATCACTTATTAATAATATATTATGAGGTATTCTTTTATATATGCATGTATATCATTTATGTAATGTGATTTACGTTCCATGAATAGTATTAGGCTTATGTCATCAAGTATGTGACTTGATAGTAAAACCATAAGCATTATAATACTATTCTAAACTGTCCCTGGTCGATCGTTATTGGTGGAACAATAATGAATTAAGGCTAGTATGTGTTCTGATTGATGATCATGTTTTTCTGATCATGGATATGAGTTATCAAATCAGAAACATAGATATATGTTAGAGAACATATATTGGACCGACCCGTAGAGAGAACACTACATGGTTTCATGTCATTAGTGATTCTCAATATGGTTTGACTTTAGTCCTCTAACCTGAAGTCATCATGGTTTCCTGCATGAGGAATTCGATGTTTTGACGTTAGAATAAGTTATCTTTAATCGAATAACAAGTAGTCTTATGTTGGACATTAAATAAATCATGCGGAGGGATATGAATGACATAGGTGGGATTTGTACCTCTCTTAAATAAGAAAGATATCATTTGGGCCTCTTGACAAGTATGATTGAAGAAATGCATGGTCATGCTTAAATGAATTGATGAGGAGTCATCAATTCATTTGTTATAATCAGTCAACTTCGGGATCAAGAAACTATGATTAATCAAAAGTACATGTACCATACCTTGTGAGTAATCTTGATATTGTGTTACAAAGGGACTGAGTTTATAACCATGGTTACAGGTTAAATCGGATTACCGATCCTCATTTGATTTGGGTAGTCATAATGTCTTGCTAGAGGCCGCTTATGACTTATGGGCCTTGAAGTGTTATCAAACTCATTGTCAACATCAAATGAGCCTACAGGATCGTACACAGAGAGTGATGTGATCTAGGCTTATTCTCTTAGGCCTAATTTATTAGGCATTGAATAAATATATGTAGATATATTTATTGGACTAGATTGAATTAAGTTGTCGGGTTTTTATTATATGAGATATAATATGGGTTGAAACTTATTGGGCTTCAATAATTCTAATGGGTTTAGGATTATGATGTTATTATTCCTAATAGGAATAGGGATTAGGTTTTCTCTACAAATAGAGAAACTTATGTCTCATTAGACGAGAGACGAAAACCCTAGCCACCTACACTTAGTTGTTCGTTCTTCTTCCGAGAAAAAAATTGTGTGGCGTTCAAAAAGGGTTTTAAAACGTGCTAGCACACATTAACTGCTACCTGAATCATTCATCCTCGTATGGATACTAGTAGAGGAAATTCGTGCATTGCAGCGTCTACAAATTTGAAAAAGAAACAAATACCAATCCACGTCAAGAGGTAATTTCGTACGTGTTATAATTTTTGGTTATACTTCTTGTTGTGTAGTATGGTCCATTCCTCTACGTATTGTGAATACCTGGGCTATAGGAGATCCAACAGTGGTACCAAAGCCAGGTTATGTGCTTCTGTATAGTCGAAAATATGTATGTTTTGATTACATGTACTTACGAATTTGGATGCATGATAGGAATATGATTTATGTTCATGCCTGTTGTTTTCAAATTTGTTTATTCTCTTGGTACTAATGTGAATATATGACAAGAAAGAAGTTTTCAGCCATGAAAGTTGATTACATCAAGATGTATTTTGGTTATGGCTTGTTTCTGTCAAAGGAAGAGTTCGAGCATGGAGATTTTTCTGTCATGTTTGTCTCGGCCAAAAGTGTATCGGCCATCACATATGTTGATTTCTGAAACTTCCTTCAAAGGTGGCGTCTAGGGTTATGGTCGAGGATGCCTAGGTGACGACTTCTAGATTTTCTGTCATGTAAGACATGGATTCGAAATAGGAAACCACAAGTATCCATGTTTGACAAGGATACTAGGAGTGTAAGAAGAAGATTCCATATGTGATATGAATTCAGGAAAAGAATAAATTCCTCATTAGATAAGGATTCTAAAAGACTCTAAGAATTGGAAACCATAAAAGTATCCATATTTGATATGGATTCGGGATTTTAAGAACTTTCTTATTAATAAACCGTGGATAAAATTTTTGTGACGCTTGATTCTTCGTTAGGTGTTATATATTTTAGGTGGCTTTACATATGTTTTATTTATATTATTTGAATATTTATATTCATGTGTAAATTACTATTCTATGCTTCTAAATTATATACTCAAGTATGTTGTAGTATAGGATTAGAACTAGCATAGGACAAACACCCTTACTAATAGGATTAGTAACTTTCATAATGTACTAAGAATGACCCTCATAACAATATTAAGTTTATATGCCTTCCATAAAACTTTACCCATGTTTATCTCTAGCTTATCCTTATGTGGGTTTTGCCAAAGCAAAACATATGAGAATCATCTAGGGAAGACATCTAAATAATGGTGCTATTCATAGGTAAAGTATGGTTAACTTAACTAAGCTATCAAAACAGTTTTGGGCTTAGGGCATAAGATTGGGTTTTACATACATGTAGTACATAATTTAACATAAACCCATCAAGAGTTACATATGATGTAATTGAAAAGAGTTTTCTACCTAAATAACTAAGTCTTGAGTGTTAAGCCAAAGCTTTCTTAGGACTTAGTGAAATATGGATCTTGTTCTTCCCACTTTTAAATAGAGGGTTACTAAATTGAGTGAGAACTTATACCTCTTAATAATAAGAATGTTGACACTTTTTGCATAATATTGTAGATTATGGCATGCACTACATCTAACAACCTATGTATGCGATCTATCCTAAAGAAAGAAAAGCTTAATGGAAAAAATTTCCTAGACTGGTATAGGAACTTGAGAATTGTTCTCAAGCAAGAAAGAAAGCGTTATTCTTAGAAGAACCCATCCCTGAGGAACCGTCAGCTAATGCGCCTAAGGCTCAAAAGGATGCTTACACGAAGCATATCAATGACTCTACGGATGTGTCATGCCTTATGTTAGGCGCCATGATCTCTGACCTTCAGAAGGATTTAGAGAAAATGGAAGCCTATGACATGCTTGCTCAACTAAAATCTATGTTTCAAGAGCAAGCACGCCAAGAGAGGTTTAGAACCACTAAGGCATTGAATTCATGCAAGATGACTCCTGACACACCTGTGAGTGCTCATGTTCTCAAGATGAAGAGTTATATTCATCATCTTCAGAAATTAGGTGCACTGTTAGTCAAGAATTGGCAATCGATCTTATTCTAACATCTTTGATGATGAATATGATCAATTCATTCTTAACTACAATATGCATAATATGGAGAAGTATATTGATGAATTGCATGGGATGCTCAAGATCGCTGAAGAGAACTTGAAGGAAATGTTAAGACCACCAATGAAGTTCTTGTGGTTCGAAAGGAAAGGGCTTTAAGAAGAAGGCGCGAGCAAGGGCAAAGGTAAAATAACCAAGTCCAAACCCAAGCCTAAAGCTAAGACTAAGGCACCTATGGAGGAGTTTGCTTTCATTGCAATGAACCCGGTCATTGGAAGGGGTGGTGAGCTTAAAATCTCATGGGTAACAAGTTTATAATGAAGAATAAACAAAATCATTGAAAAGTGTCATTCGTCACGAAAATTTATAAAGCGCATAGTTCTCAAATTTTCAAACAAATTCACAATCTTAACTCAAACTTATAGTTTGAATATCATCACACAACACTCAATTATGCACCATTCATGACTATGCAAAGATGCAATGCACAAACAAATGACTCGAGAGTTCGTGGAACAAAATGGATAAACGAAGTTTATATCGTGAACAAACGAGTCCGATTTATCAGATCTCCTTGCCTCAAGTGGGCATTGGGAGAAGGTTATATGTCGACGCGCACGTGACTAACTAAACGTTCCTCTCTTGCCTAAACACAAGCAATTTATGCTCAAATCATTTCATCATACTTTCATGTTTCTTCTTTTCCAAATATATAAAATGCCATGACATTTTCAAGGCATAACATAAGCATGTTTCAATACATTTCCATCTTTATTTTGAAATTCATCAATAAAATTCATATATCAAACATGTAGCAATTTTTCAAATCATTCAAAAGTAATAAAAGCAACATTAATGAAGTAATTGAAATCATTTTATTCTCTTGATTTTGGAAAAACTTGAATGGCTCATTACTCAATTATAAACATGAAACCCACCTTAATTTCTTTGCTTATAACTTGCTCAAAGATGCCTATCCTCTTGCTCCTCTTGCCTTCCTTGAGTCCCTTTATCAATGAAAAACATTTCCATTCAATAGGAATATAATTTGAGGACCCATATGTATCATATTTACTAAGATAAATTCTAATTACTCAAACTCTTCTAAAAGTCCCAAACTTTGGGTCAATTTTCCATGATCATTATTATCAAGTAAATGACAAAATTTGATAGCACTTACTTCTAGAAAATTGTTCCTCATTATCTTAAGTTTCTAATGACATCGAAATCATTCAATTTGGTTCAGTACTCTAAAAGTTATGTCAAAAACATTTTCAGGCTGGTCTTATACTAAAACAACATTCCTTACTCAATTTCCATCCAAATTTTGAAATCCTTAGACACTGAATTTGAACTCAATTCCTATTACAATTTATATCCCTATGTCTCTAGTTTACATCAAATCAAAAACCAATCCATTTGGATAACTACATAAAAAGTTATGCTTAAAATACCAAAACATGTCTGCAGACAGAGTTGAGTTCGCCAAGTGAAACCCAAGCTCGTCACGACGAACTTCTCTATAAACATGTTCGAGAACATGTTTTTCGACATTCTTCACCTTTTACTTCCAATCTTTCACATATAACCCATATTAACACAAACCCATCTTTTCTACTTCATTTTCAATCCAATATCATTTACAAAAACATCAAAATCTATCTTTGATCATTAACCCTAAGAACTAAACATATGCATTTACCCATTCTAACAAATTCCACATATATTCATCTCTTACTAACATCAAAACATGTTTCATTCATCTAATCGAGAAGAATGAAACTTATAGTTACTTGATTTAGCTTCAAAATCTTCAAACTCTTCAAGAATCTCCAAGCCCTAGCTTTTTCTCTTCTTTTCTCCTCTTCTTCTCTTCACCCATGATTTCTTCTTCTTAAAAATACAAGACAACTTCTTCTTCTTCTTTTAAACCCTTAATGAGTGTGAAATGTCCATCTTGCCCTTCCTTTAAGCCTTATGTCTTATACCCTTAAGTGAACTTCCAACAATGCCCTTCATACATTCTTACTACTTTAATACTTCAATTCAATTAATCTATGTCATAAAATCTTACCAACATTAACATAATAATTAACTCCACAGAATAATCCCTTAAAGACCTCATAATTTATTTAAATCATACTTGATCCTCAAGAAAAATTTAAGGGCCAACATTTCTCACCCATTTAAAATAATTTAGTCCTCGAAATTCTTATCGACCGATCAAGAAGGTAGGATGCTCCTCCGCTTCCCATTTATATTCATCACTGATGATTTCTTCTAAATGATCATAGTCGATAGACTTACCAAGTCTTTCTATCCCTTATTTGGTCATTCACTTTCTTAACTAGTTTCTCATTAGGTTTCATATTACTCAAATTTCACTTACTATGTTGACATTTCATCTATGGCAAATTATATCAATATTTCTTAACATACTTATAATAACACATCGTTGTTGGTAATACCAACTCATAAGTCATAGGTCCCGTTTCTTAGTAACTTCATATGGACCACTACAATTCAAACTTAATTGATTCTTTATCCTAACTCGAGCTCATCTTGTACTCACTATAAGTATGCCTTGGGAAGGTGATACTCTTAGAAACATTTATTTTTTTCTTCATAGTTCACATCTCTTAGTATCGATACATTTAACTCCTATGTATGTCTCATTGTATTCCATGTCTTTGGCATGCATTTACCAAATTCATTCATCTTTCTTGAATAACTTAATTTCTAATACTAATCTATTTCACTTATCAACATAATCATCACAAAACAAAAGCGAACGACTCTTTCGTCATCTAGCTCCTCATATAGTATTCCAATGAAATCACTATAATAATGATAGTGATGCTTAAGGTCAATCAAAATTGTACATTGATCTCATATTCCATGAACTCCAAAAATATAAGCCTTAAGCATATCTTTGATAGTTAAGGTATCGGCAATTCAAACTTTCAGTCACTCGATTCTACATTCTTAGCCGCTAAATGATGTTCCGTGTATTCCTACTAAGATGAACATCATAAGTTACTATTATACTTTCTAACAATCTCTTTGCTCTATCATCTTTATCAATTACACATACTTCTTATTTCATTCATAAAGTATCATTCTTCCTATTCGAACTCAAAATTTGCATTCATTCACAATTTCCGAATACTCAATTTGAGCTTTGTTCATGTGAAACGATCTTAAATTTTCAGTGACAAATCAATTTGCCCAAAATTCAACTCCATTCAGCACTCTTTATTGCACTAGGTCTGATAACCTCTATATCTGAATTCATACTTCACTACTATTGAATTCTCTATTCAATGCATTTGATCACAACACTAGCTTTACCAGTATAGTACTCACTTGTGCAATCATAATCCTTCGAATAACTCTATCCATTGTCTCAGTATTGTATTCAACTCTTTCAACTCAGTATTTACCTCAAAATTTCATGATTAGTGTACCTTATGCACATTCAAAATATAATGCCTCCAACTTTCAAGCAATCACCATCGCAGTAAGTTTTAATTCATTTATCAATAATCAACCCATGAGGTTTCAATTGTCTCCATACATATAAATTCACTTCATTTTGTTGCGTTGGATCTTATCCTGATCTCTTATACAAACATCATGGTATACTACAAAATCTCCAAATCCAGACGATATAATTAATATCAGTGTCATAATTCCTCAAAATTTTCTTTACTTTTATTACTCATACAATTTACACATTTTTCCTCAAGTATTTAGACTATTCTTCTCACTCTTCGAATACACTTAACATATCATCAAACTTTGCTTGGATCGCTTTAATCTTCAATACCACAGTATTGTCGGGGCATTTGTTAACTCGAACAAATATTATCAAACTCCATGTGCCCTGGATTAGTTCTTGTAATTCCTCAAATAGCTGGTTCCTCAATGAGGTAATATTATATCTTGTTATTTTTAGTTTCCCACTTGACTTCTTTTCCCTAATGAATTTCTCTTTTCATCAGATTCCCTTTAATTCACATCGATTTATTCAATGCCTATTCATTCGTACTAGTTCCTCCACACATTTCAATTTATTTGAATACTTCACTTTGTGTGTTGGTATCACATTCCTCATATTCCATTTGTATCTCTCGAACATATTTACATCGATTATAATATGGAACTTTATTCTCCTCACATTAGCAATAATGTCACCTCGAATTTAAAATCCACTCTTATAGTTGGATACATTACATCAAACAAATACATACCTTTTTCAATAACATATTCTACCTCTCTTGTTTGAGTCTCTGCTAGGGATAGGACTCCCATACTCACTTTCGAATCATTACATATTCATTTCCAATTTGTTTCTTCATTGATCACTTTTAAATCGAATCATCTAATCAACTTAACCCAATTTAGGGAAATTCTTCTTTGAAAGAAGATTCCTCGCTATTATCATCTATACTATTCGTGCAATCTTTATCAATCAATTGTTATCAGCATTGCATTATCAGCCATTCTTAATACCTCAAGAAGACTAATTTCTATCATTCTTACAATGTTCTATTTACCAAAACTAAATGAGGTAATAAACATATTTACTGTCGCATATGCATAGGTATGCATCATCAAAGTCATGCTATTCTGTCCACATATTTATTCCTGAAATTTACCAATTTATATCTTACACAAATGATACTTTGATCTCAATTGATCTTAGATAACATTTCTCTCTTTATCAAACATACTAACACCGATTGTATTCCAGTTTTTCCAGAATTCACCTTTTCTGATGCTATATCATTTCATAATGAGTCAGCTACCATATTGAGTGCATCTAATCTTCTCATTTGATTCTTCATCCTTTTCTTAATCTCATTTATGCATAAAATCCCATCTTATACACACTTTTAGCTTTCCCCATACTACATATCATTTATTCATCTCATATAAATTCATTTATGTCTATTTCATTTCCTTTTCTCTATTTCCTCATTTCTGTCTCATTTTCCTATTATCATTCATTTTATCTTCCACATATATATCCAATACAATTTCATAGAATTATTATTTATCATATCTAATCATATACTATTTCCCCTTTCTATTTACCCTCAGCTTTCATTTTCTCACTTTCTGACAAATAATTATCCTTCTCACTGTTTCTATCAGCTTAAACTCTTAACAATTGTTCATGCGTGTTACTTATACATATGTGCCCATGCAAGATCCTAATTCTGGTGCTCTGATACTAAAAATGTTGGACCCCGTTTCCGGAGTCCAACTCAAAGATCATAAAACGTGAACTTATTCCCATGAAAATCTCCTTATAAGCAACAACAATTCATGTTCAAAATTCATCATCTCAAATCGATAACTTTTTCAAGTATACCTAATTTCAGCTCAATCTTATCCATACATGATTCATAATTCATTAACATCAAAAGATAAGAGTTCTTACAAAGATGTAATGACCTTTCAAACCACAATACATTAATGTCTCAAAATCCCAAAATACATAAGATACTTGAACTAATAATCCTTGAAATGCGACTAAAACCTCATGATTACAAAATTTAGCTTAAAATACAAAACATGCAGGACTCGAAGCGATGTCTTGACTCTTGATCACTCGATCTCATTTTCTTCACCTGAAGATGGGACGGAAGAGGGTGAGCTGAAAAGCTCGTAGGTAACTAGTTTATAACGAAGAATAAGCAAAATCATTGAAATGTGTAATTCGTCATAGAAAAATTATAAAGCCCATAGTTCTCAAATTTTCAAACAAATTCACAATCTTAACCCAAACTCATAGTTTGAATATCATCAAACAACACTCAATTATGCACCATTCATGACTATGCAAAGATGCAATGCACAAACAACGGCCCAAGAGTTTTGTGGAACAAAACGAGTCTGATTTCTCAGATCTCATGGCCTCAAGCTGAACAACCGGAGAAGGCTATATGTCGATGTGCACATGACTAACAAAACCTTCCTCTCTTGCCCAAAAACAAGCAAGTTATGCTCAAATCATTTCATCATACTTTCATGCTTCTTCTTTTCCAAATATACAAAAGGCCATGACATTTTTCAAGGCATAACATAACATGTTTCAATACATTTCTATCTTTATTTTGAAATTCATCGACAAAATTCATATACCGAAACATGTAGCAATTTTTCAAATCATTCAAAAGCAATAAAAGCAACATTTATAAAGTAATTGAAATCATTTTATTGTCTTGCTTTTGGAAAAAACTTTAATGGCTCATTATTCAATTATAAACATGAAACCCACCTTAATTTCTTTGCTTATAACTTGCTCAATGATGCCTATCCTCTTGCTCCTCTTGCCTTCCTTGAGTCCCTTTATCAATGAAAAACATTCACATTCAATAGGAATAAAATTTGAGGACCCATATTGTAACATCCCCTCTCCTATAGGAAGGGTATTTTGGTAATTAGGATGGGTTCGGGATATTTAATTATATCCAAATGTAGCGCCCCCTTACCATAGGGTATCCACCAGGCATACAGTAGGTCATTCCGATACATATCCTACGACAAGAGACCACTACCGACAACAACTACTACACTCTCATGGCATCACAATCGTAAGACAGAATAATAAAGCGGCTACTTTTAAAACCAAACTAGATTCCATTTCATTCATTCAAAACTTAATAATTCACAATTGTCAATCTTTTTAAGTTACATCATACTATACAATAACCAGATCTAACTATCGGTCTCCAAAAGGAAGCCCGGTGACCGACCTTTGAGCCATTGCTTTTCTCGCCAATCCACAGATACTGGCTCTACGGTCTGAGGAGCTATCTGTCTCATGCTAGGCCGAAAAATAAGTTGCAATTTTGGGTGAGTTTGCGAACTCAATGAGAAACCATCATCGATGGTTCTCCCAATTCATGCATCATATAAGCATGAAGCAATATATACGATAATTATACAAAACACAACATGAATACGATCACGAATAATTACGGTCACGATGCGGTAAATATACACCCGATTAAAAATATTGTCGATATAGAATCCAATTGCAATGCACGTATGACTCTTTTTGAGTTCATTTCATGATTGTGACCGGCGCATAATGTGATCAAGATAGACGGCGTCTGGGGAGAATTGTCTCCGTCGAGCTCGAGGCTCGGTTCAAGATATCGAGCTCAGGCTCGGCTCGATCTGATGGCGCCTCGGTTCACAATTTTCCTTTTAACGATGTGATGTATTTGTGCATGAATGCATGTTTCACAACAATAAACATGGTATTTCACAGTCAATATTCAATTCAATTAAACAGTTACCTCATGTAAATTCACGTCAGAATACCACATAATCCCGTAGGCAATCAATCATAGTTATAATTCATGTAATCCCGTAGGGCGTTCAGTACAACAATAATTCATGTATTCCCGTAGGCAATCAATTCACATTAACACATAGATTGGAATAACCAACTAGGTTACTCACTAATAACTTCCACGCTAACGCCGGGAAGTCTCTGCCAAATCTGTGGAACGATGGTCCACTGGAGCCTCTATAACAAATTAAATGAATAACCATTACCATTGGTGTAAATGATTAAACAATGCACATGAAATCAGTAAAATGTATATAATGCATGTTCATGGCAATCCCGGCCCTAATCCAATATTTCCCCATAATAAAATTCTATGAAAAATTAGAAATCCATAGGCGCTGACGGTGCGCAATTCGGACCTCTATAGGTCCCCAATTAAATAAAACAGTGTTTACAAGTTCCGTCAATAGGGGCTACGTCAAATTCCCGTCTAAAAATTCCCGATTTCTCAGAAAATGAAATTAAATATTCAACGAATCCGATGCCTCTGGAATCAGGTCAATCGGACGTCGGACGGGAAAGAAATTGACAAAAGAACAATTGTACCTTTTAATAACAAATAATAATCAAAAATAAAAATAATTATATATACATATATCTTGAACGCTCGCCTCGGCGGGCGAGACGATCAGCGAGGCGGTAATCGCTTCTCACTTCGTCGCGAGGCGAGGCGCCGCCTCATGACCAACCACTAAATCTGCCTCATGAGGCGTGAAACGTCGCCTCGGCGTAGCTGAGTTTCCTTGCTACCTCGCCCTTTTTTCCAGATTTCAATCTTAATTTCCATCCACTCTAACTTTTAGCACACAATTCAGAAAATACCCACTATACCTCATTGGAAAGCTTATGCAAAGCTCTACAACTCAAGAAGACCAAAAAATCAAATCCAACCCTAAGGGTATCAAATAACCCATCAAACCTTCTGCCTACTAACTTTTCATCAACACAGGGCAGTACATTTTCAATGTCATAACTCACTGATTCTTCAGTAATAAATTACCACAAAAATAAGGTCAACAAGTTCACAATGTCCTCAACAACTTTCATGAACAACCCAAAATCAAATTCTATTGCAAACCAAGTCAATTAATTCATCTAATGTTACTGTCCCTGAAATCCTTCACTTTGGGCATTAATCTTACAAGAAGCATAACTTCCAGTATATAAGTCAATAAAATCAGAACTTTATATCCTTGTAAAGATAACATCATAAACTTCATTTTTCATGAAGCACTCAACACCCAATTCGATCTCTAACAATTTCAAAATTGTTATGGAAGTTTCTGTTATGATCAGCCACTCATAACAGAAACTTCCATAACAATTTTGAACTTGTCCATGAACTTGTGTAAAGATGTTAAGGAATTTTGAGGATATAGTGTTTTAATATGATATTGGAGGTTGAGGAAGGACTAGCTAACCAATTGCAAAGCCAAAGGAATCAAGGTGGGTAATATATTTATAACGTGAATTATGAGCCAGTTAATTGTTTTTTTGAAAAATAAAGAAAGTGAATTATTGATTCAAATGATTTGATAAAGAGCTACACCGTTTTTCTTGATAAAGAATTTTCATAAATTGCTATGATTTTGCATTCCATGAGTTTATGTGATTTGATTGATTGAAATATGACCTTTGTTAAGATCATATGATTTCGATTATGTTCATCCGATCGTTTTCTTTGATTATTGTGCTTTCGGATGTCGGATCTGTTCTCTTGATTTCGTCTAGCCCTCGATTTTGTTATTAAGTAATTTATTATCCGATTCGGTAGGTTTATTCGATTGGCGTCCGCATTTTGTTTCGATTTGAAATTTCGATCCGAAATTTCCGTTTCCATTCGTTTCCGTTTGTTTGCGTTTTAGCTCTGCGTATGTAGTTGGGTTCGATGCTTGGGATCCAAACATATCACCGAATTAAGCATAACACCAAATGAAGCATAATACTAGACAAAACATACGAAATTTATACAAGATGATGCAATTGCAAAATGTTCTAGAATGTCGGTTAGTTAGTTGGAGTTAGTGATAGGACTTAACTAATAACGATTTTAGAAGAAACAAACGGATTTCTCAAAGAAGCAGTTGAAGATTTAGATTATAAATATTAGTTATAGTCGTAAAATAAATACACAAAAGAGAAAATCTGATTGTAGGAAACATAATTAGAGAAATTTTGTATTCAAGTGCAAAAAAGAGCAAATACATCTATAACATGAAGCTCAAACAATATTTTCAATTGAAAGAAAGGCTAGAGCACAGGGAGGCTAAGGAAGCAGATAAAGAATACTTTGTGAGAGAGACTTGAAGAGGCTCATAAGTGTAGAAATAATACTTATAATGTTGAAGGATATAGTGAAATCTCATAAAAACATCGAGTGGACATAGCCTAAGTTAACTGTGAACTAGTATAAATCATGGTGTCATATTCTCTAACTCTTATCTATTTAATTTTCTTGTTGTTAGAAGAATAGATAAAAATTTTGATATTGCATTACTCATCAAATTAAGTGAATTGTTTTGTAATTATCTAAATTTGTAAAAAAATCAAGAAGATTTTAAAGATTAATATCTTAGAAGATTTAACATAATTCAACCCCCTTTGTGTATTCTACATATTATACATGATTTTTATATTAACAAGTGATTTACTTCAGTTGGTATCAAAGCAAGGTTTCCAAGAAACATCTGTGACAAAGTGAGGACAAAGATCCATGGCTAAATCACATGTTTTTATAGCAAAGGTACCTCGTCCTCAAGACCCGTCTGCATTCAATGGTAAAGATTATCATTATTACAGAATGTGGCTCTTTATAGAATCCACATATTGATCTTTAGGATATCATTGAAAATGGTCCATATACATCAAGCAGATAATGAAGGAATAACATCTCTCGTGACAAATTGTCGGTTGATTAGAAAGCTCGCTTTCAATTAAACTCAAAGGCCAAGTTCTTTTAAGTTATTCTCAAGACGTAGTGAATATGATAAGGTTCATGGATGCGAATCTACAAAGGAAATGTGGGATACCTTAGCTATTGCACATGAAGGCACAAATCAGGTGAAAGAATCCAAGATTAGTATTCTTGTTCATCAGTATAAGCTGTTCAAGATGAAAGATGATGAGACTATTGATCAGATGTTTGACGATTCCAAACAATTGTTAATGGAATTAAAGTTTCGGGAGAATCTATGATAGTTAAGATCATGTCAGAAAGATTCTCCGAAGTCTTCCAAAAAGATGGAGACCTAAAGTAATGACAATACAAAAGGCCAAGGATTTAAGTAAGCTGAACCTAGATGAATTACTTGGTACACTGAAAATCCATGAAGTAGAGCTTGATGCAAAAGATAAACCCGAAGGATAAATCATTGCATTAAAGGCTGGTCAAAAGAATCAAAAGATACAGAAAAATAAAAACACATCTTTAAAAGCATTAAAGATTGAAGAAATCAAGAATGATGATGCTAGTGAATCTGATCAAGATTCAGGTGAAGATGATGATGAACTATCCTTCATTTCAAGAAGACTAGGAGGATGTGGAAAAAGAAATCAAAGGAAAATAAATACTTCTCTTTTAAAAGAATAGCAAAGACAATTCAAAGAATGAGAAAAGTTTTATAAATGCACTATGAAAGTGCAATAATCTAGGACATTACAAATCTGAATGGTAGTTGCTCAAAAGAAAACAAAAGAAAAGTCAAGAAAACAAAAAAAAAAACATGATGGCAAAATGAGAAGACCTAGATTCGTTTGAATCTGAATTCGATTCAGAAACATCAGAACAAGCAAATATATGCTTGGTAGCTGAAAGGGAATGCAATGATGAGGTAATTTCTAACTTTGATGAACTTCAAGTTGCTTACTTAGAATTGTTAGAAGATTCATATTTTATCTTAAAACAATATAGGATATTGAAAAGAAATTTGTAGAAAATTTGAAGAACACAAAACTATTAGAAAAGGAAAACGTTTACCAAGAAACAAGTAGACGATATGAAAGAGAAAGTAGCTATGGAGATAGATCGAGGAAATTAATCAACTAAAACGAGAGGATTAATAGTCTTTCAGTAGATTTATCAAAATTTACAGAAAATACAAAAGGTGAATGACATTATTGGAATTATAGACATCCAAATGATAAGAGCGGTTTAGGTTTTAATAATAAAATAGTCTTCATAATAGTAATATTATTCATAATAGGAGTTTTCTTCCTAATAGAAAGAAAAAGAAACAATATTCTTATTATTCGATGAAAAACTATAAGACTAACCCTGAAGGATCCAAGAAAATATGGGTACCTAAGAAGGATATAATATATCTTAAAATCTCCTTCCTTGAAAAAGCAACCATCACCAATGGTACTTGGACAATGGCTACTTATGACATATGATGAAAGAGGGTCTATGTTCCTAGATCTCAAACATAGCAAGGAGGATCGTAACTTTTGGAGATAACCAGTGAGTGCGAAATAGTTAGGATCGACAAAATTGGTAAAGATTCCTTTTATGCTATTGATAATGTTATATTAGTTGAAGGCTTAAATCATAATCTAATAGTATAAGTCAATTATGTGATTTTGGTTTTGAAGTATCCTTTAATCAAAATTCTTGTGTAGTCAAAATAAGGACGGTTCCATATTCTTTTCTGCCAAAGATGAAATAATCTCTATAAAATTAACTTAGATGATTTGAAAAGTCAAAATATTTCACGTTTTACATCAACAAATGAGGAAAAACTGATTTGGAAAAAAGCTAGGGACATGTTAGCTTTAAACATATTTTCAAGTTAGTGAGACATGATCTAAGATAAGTTTTAAAAATATTTCTTTGTGAGAGTTGTCAAAAGGAAAACAAGTGAAAACATCTTTTAAATGCGAAAATCTTGTAACTTCGTCTAAACCTCAAATTTACATATAGATTTGTTTGGTCTAACAGACACTAAGTCTGGGTGGAAAAAGTATGGTCTCAATTGTTGATGATTTCACTAGATTTTGTTGGATATTATTTTATCACATAAAGATGAATCTTTTAAATGTTTTAAAGTTTTATCAAAAGTTACAAAATAAAAAAGAATTTCTATTCTGGAATTAGGAGTGATCATCTTTGGAGAATTTGAAAATGAAAATGCAAAATATTTTGTGAAGATAATGGAATTTTCCATAATTTCTCTTCTCGTAAAACTCCAAACAAAGCGGAGTTGTAGAGAGAAAGAACAGATCATTCAAGAAATGGCAAGGACTATGTTATGTGAAATGAATTTTCATAAGTACTACAGAAGTGTAAATATAACTTGTTATATTCAAATAAAGCATTTTGTGACCTATTTTAAATAAAACTCAAATAAATTATGGAATGAAAAGAAAGCCAAATATATCTTACTTTCATCCTTTAGGTTGTAAATGCACTATCTTGAATACAAAAGAAAATTGGATAAATTTGATTCTAAGATCGATTAGAATTTTCTAGGTTATTCAATTACTTCTAAAGCTTATAAAGTTTATAATATTGTTTCTAAATCTGTTGAAGAGTCATGCATGTAAAATTTGATGATGATTCTCATCTAGATAAAAAAGATTACGATAATGAAACTCTATCACTCCTTTAGTTAATAATCTAGACATGCACCACCGGCATTCCACGATAAGGTAGAAGATATTTCTAAAAATTTTAGCCTATGAAAAATGGAAATATAAATCTTCTCACCTAGAAAACTTGATTATAGAAGAAACATCGAGAGAGTGAGAACAGATCTAAATTTATAATAGAGGCAAATGTATTTTGTTTCTAAATTAGAACATAAGAAAATTGATGAAGCTCTTCAAATGAAGCTTAGTTTTTAGCTATGCAAGAGGAGTTAAATCAATTTACAAGGAATAAAGTTTGGTCTCTAGTTCCTAAACCATCCAATAAATCTATTATAGGAACCAGTTGGTATTCAAAATAAACTAGGCGATAATCAGAATGGTAGGCAAAGTAAAAAGCTAGATTAGTAGCTCAAGGCTATAATAAATAAGAAAGAATAGACCTCTTGA